>QRFJ01000442.1:704888-864356 GCA_006176705.1 Cocos nucifera | reverse complement strand
AAAGAAACATGGCAGCTGAAGATCCTAACGACATCAATCTAGGATTGGATATGGCGATCGAAGGACAGCATGAAGCTATTCGACCAGTACATCATCCATTAAATGATTACATCACACCATCTATAGCCGATGCAGCTTCGAGCATCAGGAGACCGCCTGTACGAGCAAACAACTTCGAAATAAAATCGACGATGATCCAGATGATTCAATCAACTGTCCAATTCAGTGGACACGTGCATGATGATCCGAATGCCCATATTTCTAATTTTCTTGAACTTTGTGATACTTTTAAAATTAATGGGGTGTCGGATGATGCTATTAGATTAAGGTTATTTCCTTTCTCTTTATGGGACAAAGCTAAGAAGTTGGCTTCATTCTCTTCCTGCAGGTTCTATCACAACTTGGGATGTCCTAGCCCAAAAATTCTTAGCCAAGTACTTTCCACCTTCCAAGACTGCCAAGATGCGCAACGATATCACTTCTTTTATGCAGATGGACATGGAGACACTATATGAGGCTTGGGAGCATTTCAAGGAAACTGCTGAGGAGATGTCCACATCATCAACTATCCGTATGGCTTCAGGTACAAACTTTCTATAATGGTTTATCTCCTACTAATCATTCTATGATTGATGCAGCAGCAGGAGGAACCATTAATCAAAAAATGGAGGAAGAAGCCTTCGATCTGATCGATGAGATGGCATCAAATAGCTATCAATGGCAGACAGAATGCATGATGCCAAAAAGACTAGCAGCTGTGCAGGGAGTAGATTGCGTGCCAACCTTACTAGCTGAAATTGCAGCCCTTAGAGCCGAAGTCAACAACTTGAAAGGGAACAGCTATGCATGTTCAGAGCATTACTTGTGACCTATGTGGAGGAGGACACGATACGAGCAATTGCCAGACAGGTAATCCTTTTGCTAAAACAACTGATACAGCTAATTATATTGGTAATTTTTTTAGGCCGCAACAAAACAATCCCTACTCCAACACATACAATCAAGGGTGGAGGCAGCACCCAAATTTCTCATGGAGCAATCAAAATGCAGCACAACAGCCACCCCCGGGATTCCAAGTACCTGAAAAGAAGTCCAACATGGAAGAGCTGATGGTCAAATTTATGCAAAACCAAGAAGCAACTATAAAAAATTTGGAAGCCAAACTTAGGCAGGACCAAACAGCAGCAATTCGAAACTTGGAGATGCAAATAGGTCAAATGGCTAAGATAATCTCCGAGAGACCTCAGGGATCCTTGCCAAGCAACACGGAGACCAATCCAAGGGAGCAAGTCAATGCTATCACCCTAAGAAGTGGTACAAAGCTGGAGGAGCCACATCAGAAGAAAGAGACTGAAGAGCCAACTACAAATAAGAACCATCAACTAAAATTCGTCAGTCACCAAAACAACCAGCAGATGGATGGTCTCCAGGTATACGGTTTGCTGATCCAAATGTGAAGCCCTACGTGCCGCCACTACCATTCCCAGAGAGACAAATACAGCATCCAGATAAGAAATTTTCTAACTTTTTCAAAATTTTAAAGAATTTACATATTAATATTCCTTTTGTAGATGCTATTACTCAAATGCCCAGGTATGCCAAGTTTCTCAAAGAAATCCTAACAAATAAGAAAAAGCTGAAGGAGCATGAGAGAATAAATTTGAATGAAGAATGCTCAGCAATACTTCAAAATAAATTACCACAGAAGCTAAAAGATCCAGGGAGTTTTACTATCCCTTGCATTATTGGTGATTGTAGTTTTGATAAAGTTTTATGTGATTTAGGAGCAAGTATTAATCTCATGCCTTTTTCTATTTTCAGGAAGCTGGGTCTAGGAGAACCAAAGCCTACCACTATTACTCTTCAATTAGCCGACAGATCCATTAAATATCCAAGAGGTATAGTGGAGGATGTCTTGGTAAAGGTAAACAAGTTTATTTTTTCCTATTGATTTTATTGTTCTTGATATGAAAGAAGATTATGATGTACCCCTTATTTTAGGGAGACCCTTTTTAGCTACTGGAGGAGCTTTAATAGATGTTCAACAAGAAAAATTAATTCTTAGAGTCCAAGATGAACAAGTTACTTTTAATGTTTTCAAAGATACTAAACATCCTGATGATAATCAAACTTATTTTCTAATTGATATTATTGACAATTTAGTATGAGAATTCTGTAGAAAATAGGTTTGAGGACCCTATTGAAGCTTGCATTGTCCAATCACAAGAGGGTTCAGCTGAAGATGAAAGGCAAACAGAATGCATAAAATTGTAAGGGCCAGACCATATATTCCACGCACATACAGACCACGATTTGAAGAATTAGAAAGATCATCCACTCCTTTTCCAAAGACATCAATTGAAGAGCCACCTACTCTTGAACTTAAACCTCTTCCTTCTCATTTAAAATATGTTTTCTTGGAAGGTTCATCACACTTACCTATTATTATTTCTTCTTCCTTGACAGATTTAATGGAAGAAAAATTATTAAGAGTACTAAAGAAACACAAAAAGGCATTTGGATGGACAATAGCAGACATCAAAGGAATTAGTCCCTCAATTTGTATGCACAAAATTCTCATGGAGGACAACTATGAGTCTACGGTCCAACCCCAAAGAATACTCAACCCCAAGATGCAAGAAGTGGTAAAAAAGGAGGTAATCAAGCTACTAGATGTAGGTATTATTTATCCTATCTCCGATAGTTCATGGGTGAGTCCTGTTCAAGTAGTTCCTAAGAAAGGTGGGATTACTGTAGTTCAAAATGATAATAATGAATTAATCCCCACTAGAACTGTTACTGGATGGAGAGTGTGTATGGATTATAGAAAATTAAATGATGTAACTAAAAAAGATCATTATCCTCTTCCATTCATTGATCAGATGTTAGAAAGATTAGCTGAACATGATTTTTACAGCTTTCTAGATGGATATTCTGGTTATAATCAAATTGCCATAGCACTTGAGGATCAAGAGAAAACTACTTTTACATGTTCTTATGATACATTTGCTTTTAGAAGAATGCCGTTTGGTTTATGTAATGCACCGGCTACTTTTCAACGATGCATGATGGCTATTTTTTATGATATGATTGAAAATTATCTTAAAATATTTATGGATGATTTTTCTATCTTTGGATCCATATTTGATAAATACTTGCATAACTTATCTCTTATTTTACAAAGATGTGAGGATACTAATCTTGTCTTAAATTAGAAAAAGTATCATCTGATGGTACAAGAAGACATAGTGTTAGGACACAAGATTTCATATAAAGGTATTGAGGTTGATAGAGCTAAGCTTGAGGTGATCGAAAAGTTACCCATATCGACCTCAGTTAAGGCTATTAGGAGCTTTCTGGGGCATGCTGGATTTTACCGTCGATTTATAAAGGATTTCTCTCTAATTTCTAAACCCTTATCTAAATTATTATGCAAAGATGTCTCTTTTCATTTTTCTGATGAGTATTTGCAGGTATTTAACATCCTCAAGGAGAAGCTGGTCACGACACCTATTATGGTAGTACCAGATTGGTCCCTACCTTTTGAGTTGATGTGTGATGCTAGTGACACAACCATAGAAGCAGTACTTGGTCAAAGAAAGGATAAGATTTTTCAAACTATATACTATGCTAGCCACACTTTGACTGAAGCTCAACAAAAATATGCAACCACTGAAAAGGAGCTTCTGGCAGTAGTATTTGCATTAAACAAATTTCATTCTTATCTTGTTTTATCTAAAGTTATTATATACACCGACCATGCAGCTCTAAAATATCTCCTTACCAAGAAAGATGCAAAACCCAGATTGATCAGATGGATTCTTCTGCTACAAGAGTATGATTTGGAGATCAAGGACAAGAAGGGCACAAAGAATTCAGTTGCTGACCACCTTTCCAGATTGGAAAACATCATAGAGAAGAAATTAGATATTTGCCTTATCAAGGAGGAATTTCCAAATGAATGCCTCTATGCTATATCAGGAAGAATGTTTCCATGGTATGCTGATATTTTTAACTACTTGGTTGGTAAGGTTTTTCCACTTGGTCTTTCTTTTCAACAAAAGAAGAGGTTCTTATCTATTGTTAAACATTATTTCTGGGATGAACCTTTTTTGTATAAGTGTTGTTCAGATCAGGTCATTAGAAGATGCATTCCAGAGGAAGAAATGGAGAAAATTCTGCATCATTGTCATGATCGAGAGGCAGGAGGACATTTTGGCCCAACTAGAACAGCATATAAGGTTCTTCAATCAGATTTTTATTGGCCCTCTCTATTTAAAGATGCTCATACTTATGTCTCTTCATGTGACCACTGTCAAAGAACTGAAAATCTCTTTAGAAGATATGAAATGCCTTTAAACAATATTCTTATGTATGAAATTTTTGATGTTTGGGGTATTAATTTTATGGGACCTTTTTCTAGTTCTTTTTCAAATCAATATATACTTGTGGCTATAGATTATGTTTCAAAATGGGTAGAAGCAACACCCTTTCCAACTAATGATGCAAAGGTAGTTGTTAAATTTTTGAAAAAGCATATTTTTACATGTTTTAGCACTCCTAGAGCAATCATTAGTGATGGAGGTAAATACTTTTGTAATAAATAATTTGAAAATCTATTAAACAAATATGGTGTCACTCATAAAATAGCTACCCCATATCATCCACAAATCAGTGGTCAAGTAGAGGTGTCTAATAGGGAATTAAAAAGAATTTTAGAAAAAACTATAATTGCATCTAGAAAAGACTGGTCATTGAAATTAGATGATGCATTATGGGCATATAGAACTGCATATAAAACACCTATTGGTATGTCCCCATATAGGCTACTCTTTGGAAAAGCATGCCACCTCCCTGTTGAGCTAGAACATAAAGCATATTGGGCTATGAAAATTCTTAACTTTGATATACAAGATGCAGAGAAGAACAGGTTAATGCAAATAAATGAGATGGATGAATTTTGCCACCATGCTTATGAGAATGCCAGGATTTATAAAGAACGTACTAAGAAATGACATGATAACCATATAGTAAAAAGAGAATTTCATGAGGGACAGCAAGTTCTTTTATATAGTTCACGGCTACATTTATTTTTAGGAAAGCTAAAATCAAGATGGACAGGTCCCTATACAATTACTAAGATATTTTCATATGGAGCAGTAGAGATCTTTAATGAATCAAAAGGTACCTTCAAGGTAAACGGTCACAGGCTAAAAAATTACAATAATGAAAGTTTTGAAAAAGAGAAAGAAGCATTTTAATTACAAGATCTACTTTAGAATTCAAAGAAAGTCAAGCTGAAGACTATAAATCAGAACTACTAGATAGGTTGTTTCTTTTCTTTTTAGTTTTGATTATGTTTCTTTTCTTTTATTTTTTTTTAGTAATTTGTTGTTGCTCTTTTACTGCTTTGGTGTGTATTTTCAATTTTACAGAGAAAAATCAATGAGAGCTCAAGCAAAATTTCAAAGCTCCAAAGAACCAGACTGAACCAAATCAGGTGTATTCCTTCCTATCCTTTATTGCACCCTTTATTTTTCTTTCTCCTTTAAGACAATGTAGAATAAGTTAGGAGATAAAATAATAATAATAATAATAATAATAATAATAATAAAAATCATGTGTCAAGAAGAAAATCTTGAGCAAGATAGACTGGATAAGTGATAAAAGATAGAATTATTTGCTAATGAATGTAACGAGTTAAAGAAGTAGATTAGTTGGTCAACTTTTAGCAGCCTACTTAGGTCATTAAAAGACTATTAGCACTTCTAATTGCACATGCACACTAACAAGGCAAAGTAGGTATTGATTATAAGGCCAACTGAGGATTCAATTATCACTAAAAATTGATAATTAATATACATTCTAATCAAAGAAACTTGAATTTAAGGAAAGAGCTACCTGCCTAAAAATAAAGTGCAAAAGATAGAGTATATGTGGATTGCCCAAAGCCTAGTAACTGGGTCTCTGCACCTAGGTCAAGTGTGAAAATTCACGTAAAATGGTGAAGGAAAGGCCAGGATGCTCAGCACAGCAAAAAAAAAAAAAAAAGGGCAGTGTGAAAGCTACCTTAATTCATGAGTATAAAATTGAGAATGTATAGAAAATTGACCAAAATAGGTGATAAGAGAGGATACTTTTGTTCTTTTAATTTAATACTGAAATGCTAAAGTTAGTCATCACGAACATAAGTGCTATAGATCTTTGATGTACTCTAAGAAAGTTTTTAATTGTATTGACTGAAAAATTTGCTTCTGAAGCTCAATGCTTAATTAGCAGTATTTTCTAAACTTTTTGACCTTTAGTCCTAGATTTTATCTTTATGATGGATAATCTTATTGAAACATGGTATTAAATAAAATATTGCTAAGGGACTAGCAATGACTAAGTTGGGGGGTGTGATAAGTGATAAAAATATACTAATAAAAGTATTAAATTATAAAATAAATTAATTTATTTCTTTAGAAATTGATACTTTTATTAATCTTATGCAGGAAAGAAGGCCACCAATGTGAAGATCTTATTTTTTTGGTTCAGATGAAATAAATTTCAGACAAAATGGACTTCAAACGAGCCCAAAAATTAATTTTAAAAAAAAAAAATTCAATCTGGTTCAAATCGGTTCAGAAAATTGGCTCAACAGACCATCTGTTCGACCGCATCAGCAGACCGACCCACTGATGCAGCGCTGACGATAGGCTAATGTCAGCATTTTTCGCGACGCACGGTGGACCGACTTGAGGGCATTTCGAAAATTTTACATGAAGAAGCGTGCTCCGATTGGCTGAAGAATGTGGCAGTCCATGCAACATCAGACTCGCGCATGATTTATGGAGGATAATTTAAGAATTTTGTTTGATCCGGCGGGCGCCTTTCACTGAGATTTGATCGAACGTCGACATGCATGCGTTGACGAACGGCATCCGCAGCTCTAGATCGAGATCCAACAGCTGAGATTCATCCCAACGTTAAACTAAAGATCAGAAGCCTTCTTTGTGCATGATCGGATGGCTCAAATTTAATCTAACACTTGATCCGATGGCTGGCATGAATTCCAACTTGATCTGAAATATTTTAAAGGTTTTTAAGTAATTTTTGGACCGTTTGATCAACATCCAATGGTCAGAATCATCCAGATCCTAATTTGAGTTGTTTTAGGAGTCTTAAACCTAATTTTTAAAGGATTTCAAAAAAAAAAATCGATCTTTGGGCTATAAAACCTGCTATTGCCGTAGAAAAAAAGAAGGAAGAGAAGTCAGAGAGAAAAAGAGAAAAAGGGAGAGAGTCAGAGTAATAAAAAAAAAATAGAGAGAGAGAGAGGAGAGAGGTAGAAAAATAAGAGAGATTTGTGAGAGAAAAAAAAGGATTTTTCTTCCGACAATCAGAATAGTGATCAAGGAGCTTCTTCTTCTTCACCAAGTTCTCCACACCAAGAGCAGCAGACAATCAATTTCAGCAATCAAACAGTCTAATTTTTCTATGCTTTTTATTTTATTTGCTATTTTTGAACTTGTTATCATGAACTAAATTTTCTTTTACTAAGGCTAAGGTGTAGCCACTCTTTTGATGCAATATTTAGTGTGATTTATTTTTAATTTTAAATTTTATTCATGAGGAGTATATAAATCTGATCTTAATGCTTTTAGATTACTGGCCATCTTCTAATTGATCTGATGAACATAGATGTTACGGACCAAGTACATCTATGTTATTGCTTCTTGATTATATACCTTGTATTATGAATCAAATTAGAATTCATATGCATGCAAGAATTTTAGTGCGCTTTGGACGCAGCATATTTTAATTAGAGGATTTCACAAAACTTAATGCATTAATATTTATTTAAATTACACCTGGACCAAAGGATAATTAATAAATATTGATAGTTTTGCTATGCCTGGACCAAAGGATAGTGAATAAATTAGGAGACTCTACCGTCACATGAAATAAAATTAATCTAATAACTTGAATATTATATTGACTGAGTTGGTAAATCGGTTGCCTTAGTAACATATTGTTCTTGAGTTTAAAGCCCTAATAATTACACTCTCTCTATTTTCTTAAAATTTTTAATTATTTTTTTATTTTATTCTTTAATTTTTTATTCTCATAAATCGGTCTTTTAAATAAAGTATAGAAAAGAGCTTTTCAGTACTTATTTTTCAATCCTCTAAGGACGATACTCTACTCATTCACTTTATTACTTGATCGACTGGTGTACTTGCCATAGCTATAAATTAGCATGCATCAAGCTTTCCTTCAGAAGTTGAATCTTCCCCTTTGCCACCTTGAGTTGAGTCTTGAGGGAGTTGATCTTCACCGTCAATGCTCAGGATTTATCGCTTGCATTCTTCTGGAGTTTGACTAGCTCCCTCTCAAAGCTCTCCTTCCAAATGCTGAAACTAGCGGAGTCCTTCATGTGCAAGTTTCGAAGGTGAGTGACCTCTTTGGTCTCCTCCAAAGTATTCCTCCATGAAGCTTGAAGGTCATCCTCTATCTTTTTTAACTTTTTCTCCAGATGATGGACTTCTTTTCTCAAGCTTTTTATTAAAAATTTTAGGGGGACCCCTGAGGCAGTGGATCAGCATTGACGAAAGACTGCATTCGAGATATAAAAAATGCTCAAAGGTATGGAAAAAAAAAATTACTTTCATTTAATCAAAAATTTTGAGTACGAAGCAAAAAAAAGAGAAAAAAAATGTACAACTACTTGAGGATTTCAACCTCGAGCGGGGCAGCGAAAGATGGAGCCAGAGCACTCTCGACTACCTCGGGTTCCCGAACTGGCTCAGGCACCTTCATGGTAGGTTCGAACGGGCCAAAAGAAAACTCGATGGAGGAGGGACCAACTGTGGCATTAGACGGTCCCACTTTTGCATCATCCTCCTCCTCCAAAAAGCTGAGGTCAAGCTTGAGAAACTTCTAGGCCACCCTACCTTCGTAGAGCTCAAAACCCTTGATGAATGCCTACTGACTGAATTTGAAATTCAAGTTCCTCATTTTGAAGGAGGCCTTGAACTCTTCCATGGCCTGGGTCATCACCTTCGAGATCGACTTCGCCATTCGGACCTCCAGTTCGACGATCTTATTCTTGACTTCCTTCTTCCTCTCCTCCTATAGGGCTAGTGTGGCCTTGAGTCCAGCCGAGATGAATTCCTCTTTTCGGAGCGCACCCTGGAGACTCCCGATTTCTGCCGCTTTCTCCTTTGCAAGGCGCTCGACCTCGGCGACCTTTTCATGAAGACGACTAGTCTCAGCTCGAAGATCCTTTTGGACCTTCTATGCTTCCACCTCCTGATGGCTTGCCCTCTTGATGTAGGTGAGCATCTAGTGATCCGATTGCAATAAATGATTGATGTTAAAAAAAAAAAAAGAGAGCGGAAGAGAGGAGAAAAAGTTGAGCAATGGAGCAATCACCTTAAGGATGGTTCCAAGAAAGCTCCAAATAAACTGCCGCGGGTCAAGGTCAACCATGTGATCCACCACCTCTGACATTGCAAACTTGTTAGTTAAATCCTGGATGATCTCTGGGTTATCGAAAGGATCTTCCCATCGTTCGTCGCTGTCATCATTCGGCTCGCTAAGGCGAGCCTTGCGTGGGGCGTCTTGGCGATAGTTTTCTTCTTTTTCTTACCTTCCCCCATTTCTCCCTCAACAGGAAGCTTCGAAGTTTGATCCCCGCTAGAAAGACCCGAGGGTATAGGAGGCAAGAAGCCCGTGCCAATGGTGCTAACCTCGACAGTTAAGGCAACTTTGGTGCTGGCACCGATCTCGAAAGCAGCGACAGCAGCAGTGGCAGTAGGGATCGACTTCGATCGATTAGCATGTGTCGCGTGTCCCACTCATCATGACAAAGGAGCGGCGACTGATAGAGGCTTTATGGTGCCACACTTGGGGCAGAGTTTCGATGGGAGATACAAAGCTTCATCTTCTCAAACTTATTATGGATTTAAAAAAAAATTTTGGTGCCAGTGCGGTAAGTGCCAAAACGTCTCATCCTAACGAGCGCGAAAACCTGGAAAAGAACTTCGGCAGTTGTCTTTTTACTCCCTTCCTCTGAATTTCAAACTCGGGAGTCAAAGGACTATTGTTAGGGGTAAACCTTGCTCTCATTAAAGTTCGGTCTAGTGCACGACCAAATATAATTTGTAATCGTAGAAGAGCTTCAATCATGAATTCCTCCTTCCAAATTTCTTCAGTGGCCGAACTCCTTCCGAACTTCTCTAACGGTCGAACTCCTTCCAGACTTCTCCATAACCGAACTCCTTCTGGACTTCTCCAGTGATCGAATTCCTTCCGAACTTCTCTAGCGGTCGAACTTCTTTCGAACTTATCCACAGTCGAACTCCTTTCGAACTTCACCTTCAGTCGAATTCCTCCATCAGATGAGTTCCCCCTTAGGTCTCTCCTCCAACTGATCTACATGCAGATTCCTCTAGTAGACCTACTTTCGGATTCTCCTAATGGATCCACTTTCAGACATCTCTGATAGACTTCCTTCAAGATTTCTCCAATCGCAGAGCTTCCAAACCCCTTCCGACCGAACTTCTAGCAGTCGTCCAGAAAGATCTCCTCATCTGCACAAATCCAGCTCCATACATAAAATGAACCAACTCACGCACAGACTACCTTAAAGGAGTCCGAACTATCTTGGAATTGATATAACTTAAAGTTCATTACCAACTAATGTCTACTCTTTCGAACTTCAACTATTAAATCCTAACGGACTGGCATGTCATGACAATAGACACTACCCTCCGTAACAAACCCCATGTGGCTCATTACCAGATGATTATGACTGTCGCTCATAGTTTGTTATAGGCTCCGTCTATAAAAGAAATCCTTCAGATACGTTTCTCTCAAGAGCTCTCTTCTCCTTCCCAATGCTCTGCTACTTTTTTCCTGAGTACTTCATTTCTGCTGGCCAAAAGAGCTGACTTGATCGTCAGAGGATCCTGCCAGAGCCACCACCCCCAACTCTGGTCAAAACTTATCTTGCAGGTCTCCAACAACGACCTCATCTTCTCCAACTCTAGCAAATTCCAGCATCCAGCGATTTTCTGCACCAACAAGATCAAATGAATCAACTGCATGAATCATGAAGTCCTAATTCTTATCTAATCATTTAGTAAAACTATCAGTAATTTAATTTTTAGTATGAATAAATTCAAGTAAGATATTATTATTTTGAACATAATCTCTAATCAAATGATGCTTAATTTTAATATGCTTAGATTTAAAATGCTGAATTTAATTTTTAGTTAGATTAGTAGTACTTGTATTATCACATATAATTAAAATTTTATTACAAGTAATACCAAAATCTTCTAGTTGTTGTTTGATCCATAAAATTTGAACACAACAACTTTTAACTATAATGTATTCCGCTTCTCCTATAGACAGTGCCACTGAATTATGCTTTTTATTAAATTAAAAGATCAAATTAATACCTAAAAATTAATAAATACCACTTATACTTTTTTTATCCAACTTACATCTAACAAAATTAGCATCAGAATATCTAATGAAATCCAAAGAGGATTGCTTAGAATACCACTAACCAATATTTTGAGTGTTAATTAGATATTTGAAAATTCTTTTAACATCCAATACATGTGATTCTTTAAGATTGGATTAATTCCTTGCATATATGGATACATTGAATATTATATCAAGTCTACTAGCTGTTAAGTAAAGTAGAGATCCAATTATACCTCTATAAAGATTAGGATCAATTGCTTTACTATTTTCATCTTGGTTAAGCTTGTAATTTGAGCTTAAAGGGGTGCCAATGCCTTTGGCATTCTTCATATCAAATTTCTCTAGGATTTTTTTTGTATATTTAATTACCTTGGTTGATGAAGACCTCTTCATTTGATTGCTTGATCTGGAGTCGGAGAAAAAATGTTAATTCTTCCATCATGTTCATCTCGCACTCTTCCTGTATTAGCTTACCAAATTATTCACACAAACTTTCATTAGTAGTATCGAATATAATATCATCAATATAAATCTGAATAATTAAAAGATTATTAATCTTTTTTAATAAACATAGTAGCATCAACATTTTCTATTTTAAAAATATTCTAAGCAAAAATTTATTCAATCTTTCATATCATATATATGAGGTGTTTGTTTCAACCATATAAAGCCTTGTTTAATTTAAAAATATGATTTAGAAACTCATGATTTTCAAAATCTAGAGATTGTTTAATATAAACTTTCTCCATAATGTATTCATTTAAAAATATACTTTTAACATCTATTGCTAGCTTCAAGTCTAACAATAGATGCAAAGATTTTATCAAAATTATTTTTTTCTTCTTGATTATAACCTTGTGCAATCAATCTAGCCTTATTTTTAATTATATTGCCTTGTTCATTTAGTTTATTTCTAAAAGCCAATGTTGTGCCAATAATAAGATGATTTTTATGTCTTTGAATTAAGTTCTAAATATTTTTTCCTTTAAACTGATTTAGTTCCTCTTGTATAGCAATTATTTAATTTGTATCTTTTTTTAGTATCAAAAATAGTTTTAGGTTCAATATAAGAGACAAATGCAAAATGATTCAATGCTTCTTTAATTGAAGTTCTAGTTCTAACACCTTGAGATGAATCACCTATAATGAGTCCTTTAAGGTGACTATGAGCATTCCTCCATTCTTTTAGTAAACCAAGTGTACCTTGATGAGTGAAAGTTGGCAATTCATGAGATTCTTCATTCTTTTCTTCTTGCTAGCTCTTGCTCCTTTTCATTTTATTCTTGAGGAGTCATATCTAAAGACATTTTCTTCATTTCCTTCCTAAGAGAACTTGCATCATTATCTAGATCTACTTCTCTTGACTGAATAAGGTTAGTTTCATTAAAAGCAATATGAATGGATTCTTCTACCATAAGTGTTCTTCTATTAAAGACTCTATATATTTTATTAGTAGAGAAATAGGCAAGAAAAATACCTTTATCTTCAAAATTTTCTAATTTATCTTTGCCATTATTCAAAATAAAATATCGACAACCAAAAATTTTGAAATAAGAAATATTTGGCTTATTTCTTGATAAAGCTCATGAGGAGTTTTTTTTTTTTAATAGATCAAATTAATGTACGATTTCATAGCATGCAGTGTTTATAGCTTCCACCTAAAAGTACTTTGGTATGTTGCTTTCACAATGCATAGTTCATGCCATCTCTTACAAGGTCCTATTCTTTCTTTCTACTACCCCATTTTACTGAAGTATTCTAGAGGTTGAAAAGTTATGATCAATACCATTTTTAAAATATAATTTGTCAAAAGTTTGATTTTCAAATTCAGTATCAATATCATTTTTAATTTTCAAAACATTGCAATCTTTTTCATTTGAGATTTTCTTAAACAATTTTATAAATGCTTCAAGAGCTTCATCTTTATATGCAAGAAATAAAATCTAAACAAATTGAGAAAAATTATTGATGATAACAAAATTAAATCATTTTCCACCAAAACTAGTAGTCCTGATAGGCCCAAACAAATTCATGTATAATAATTTCAATAGCTAGTAGTTGAAACAACATTTTTTGATAAATGAAGATCTAGTTTATTTACCAAATTAACATGTATTACAACTCTTATTCTTTTAAAATTAATTTTTAATAAACTTTTAATGAAATCTTTTCTAATCAATCTAGCAATAGAATTCATGTTTGCATGATCTAATTTACTATGCCAAATCCAACTAGCTTCATTAACTTTGGTATTCCTAGCAACTAGACATTTCATATTATCCTTGCATGGATCATCAAGATTTACCAAGTAAATATTTTCATATCTTTCTTCTATCAATTTAATATTATTATCAGTGAAACTAGTTACAATGTAGTATGAGAATTTAAAAAATACATCAAAATCTTTATCACATAATTGACTAATACTAAATAAATCATGCATTAAACCATTGATAAGTAAAATTTTTTTCAATATAAGTGGTAGGAGTGATCTTTGTATTATCGAGATCAAAAATTTTATCTTTACCATTATCTCCAAAAGTAACTACTCCTCCATCTTTAGCTTTAAGAGAAATAAATTAAAATTTATCTTCAATCAAGTATCTTAAGCATTCACTGACTAGATACCACTTTTTTTTTATTTCATTAGATACCAAAAACTCTTTTAAAACATAGATCAAGTCTTTTTAGGTACCTAACATTTCTTGGATCCTTTGAGATTAGTAATAATAGTTCTTTTCGAAATCCAAATTTGTTTTACCTTAACATTTTCAAATTTAAATATGTTACAATCAATTGATTTATGACTAATCTTACTATATTTAAATAGGTAATGGCATGCTTTTCAGTTTTAGGTTTTATAAACATGTTTTTCAAAAATTTTTGTTTATTTGAAGTATTAAAACATAAACTAGCTTTGTCAAAAATAAATCTTTATTTTTCTAAAATCATTTATAAATTTTAAGAACTAAGAGTAAATCTATCAACAATGGGTTTTAATCGATCAACTTCCTTTTAAAAACTTTTATTCTTTTCAAGTAAATCATTTGTTCTTTCAAAAACTCATCATTTTCTTTTTAAAAATTTGCTTTTTCTTCAATCAAATAATGATTTAACTTTCTACGACTTCCTTATTTTTAAGAGAAACCTTTTTCAATAACCAAGCAATTAATAAAAAGTATCATGTAATTCTTCAAAAGTAAAATCACTGCAATTTTCAAAATTTGCCTCATGCTCATGTGCCATAAGGCAAAGATTTGCATATTTTTCTTTTGTTACTTCCTCTTCTTCATAGTTTTTGTTTATCATTTCTCCAAGTGGCTATTATTGCATTTTTCTTGAACTTTTTTAAGGTCATTTTGAATAAGGACAGTCGGCTCTAAAATATCTTGATTCTTGCATTCATAACATAGTATTGGTTGGTCTTTTTCTTTTTCTTTATCTTTCTCTTTGCTTCTTTCACCCTTGCTAATTCCTTTCTTCTTGAAGTTATACTTTTTTTGCTCATAAATCTTTTAAATCTTCTTATGATTATCGCCATTTCATCATCATTATCGAACCCTTCTAACGTATCACTTTCATCATCTTGCTTGATCATTGACTTTAAGATAATAGTTCTTCTTCTACATCTTGAATCATGCTCAACTTATGAGTCATGAGCGAGCCAATAAGCTCCTCCAAGGATAACTTGTTGAGGTCTTTCACTTCTTGAATAGCAATAATCTTAATTTTCTAATTTTTTGGCAATAACCTTAGAATTTTTCAAATAAATTCACTATTAGTGTAGTCCTTAGCATGACTCTTTAAACTATTTATAATATTAGTAAATTTAGTAAACATATTAGTAATACTTTCAATAGATTTTATTTTAAATAACTCATATTTATGTACAAGCATATTGATTTTAGATTCTTTAAATTGATTGGTACCCACATGAATAACTTCTAATCTATCTCAAATTTTTTTAGTAGGCATACATGTAGCAATTCAATTAAATTTATCAGCATTTAAAGTACAGTAAAAAATATTCATAGCTTTAGCATTTAACTAAACTAATCTTTTATCTACTTTATTTCAATTCTTTTTAGGCTTAAGAGAAGGCACATTATCAATCAAAATAGTGGATGTATGTGGATCATTAACTATCATATTCTATATGTCATAATCTTATACTTATATGAAATTTTCATTTTTGCTTTCCAATACATATAATTTATGCCATTGAATAAAGGTGGTCTATTGATTGATTGACCTTCAACTAAGAAAGTATTAATAGGGGTTGCCATGATCTTTAAATCTTGATGTTAGATCAATTGGGCTGAGTACCTATTATGATACCACTATTTTCCAGATGCAGCAACCCAAGAGAGGGGTAAATTGAGTTTCTAAAAATTTAAGATAAAATTTATGCCTAAAAATAATTTCAAAATTATTTATGCAATGTCAAGATAAAATTAAATGAATAGTAGAGATAAAATTAAATGAATAGTAACAAAATAAAAGTAAAGACAAGCACATAATTACAAACATAAATAATTTATAGTAGTTACGTGCTAAACTTAGCACCTGCGTCTACTTTTTAAGTCAATCCATTTGAGAATTTTAACTATAATCCCTCAAGATTATAATTTGATTATTTTCTTAGGTTCAAAATCTAATCCAGATGATTTTTTTTGGCTCACCAATTACAACATTTATGATAACTGATTTTCTCGAGCTCATCAACAAAAATTTTTACAACATCTAATCTGTGGCTTGGACCAACCCTCAAAGTGCAAGTTTCTTTGCAAAAAAAAATTATCACAATAGAGTAGAAATGATATATACAAATTTAAAGCACTAAAATAAATCTTTAAGCTTTTGAAAAAGTCGAAGTGATTAAACTCTTGAATGTTTAGACTTCTTTGAATGCTTGGAGAGGATTGAATGAAGGCTTGAATACTTTGGTCAGATGGTTGTTGGCTCTATTGAATGCTCTAATCCTCTCACTTGAATTGAATTAATACAAAAAGATGAAAATTGATAGCTCTTTGAATGCCTTTCTCTTTCTCTTTTTATATTTCTCTCTTTCTTGTTGAATAGCTCTCTTTCTTTTAGGATAGATGTGTTTTCAAATTAAATTCTCTATTTTGTAGTTTTAAAAATGACTAAAATTAATACTCTAACTATTGGAGGCTCAAAAATAGCTATTAGACATAAAATATGGCTATTTAAAATAATCTAAAAAACTAGCCATTATATTGTCATAATTTCATGAGTTGACTCATCCAAAATCTTAGTTGGCTAAAATGAAGTGCTAAGTTAGCGAAGTAAAATTCTAAACTGTATTAGAAATAGAGGCTCATTTTTCTACTTTTTGTCTTTTCTATTTGTCTAAATTAAACCGAGTTAGTTCGGTTATCTTCTTAGTTAACTAACTCCATAACTTAATCGACTCACTTCTTTTCTGGATCGGCTCACAGAATGCTTGATTACTAATTTCTATCTTCTTTTTGGCTTTAAGAACGAGGTGACTAACTAATTACTTGAGTTGGCTAACTTTGTATCTTGATTGACTAACTTGAATTTTGGGTTGGCTCAGAAAGATGTTTAAATCTTTATTCTTATATCTTCAACCTGAGTCTGAGACTAAGCTAGCAATTCATTTATGTGAGTCAGTTAACATCCTATCTTAGTCGGCTCAGAAAAATACTTGATTGGTTAAGAAAGAAAGACTAAATTTTATACCTTTTTATCTTTTTCTCGAACTGAGACTGAGTCAATTAGGCTGTTGTCTTAGTTGACTTAGAAGCATGCTAAACATGCTAGAGTCTACTATCTTTACTTTTGAGTTGGCTCAAAAATATTTCAAATTCTTAAGTGTTGGACTCATTTTTTTTGCTTTCATTTCTTGAAAATTGAATTTGGGAACATGAATTTTAGCCAATATTTGAGAGAACTTCATCAAATGAATCTACCCTTTAAGCATCTTAAGAGTTCCTACAATCACTCTCACAAGCATCATTAATGACTTTAATTTATATTCAAATAATTTTGATATTATCAAAATCAATTCTTAGGTCAATAATGAGATCGATAATTTTAGGGAGTTACGTGCATGTATGCTTAAATTGGCTGAAATGGCTGGCATGTATCTCAATATCTTGATAAGTTTTTAATTTCATATTTTCTTATTCTATCTCTCAAAATATATGTAATTATCTTTTACTCGCCATGAATTTTGTCATATTCTCATTCAGTATAATCTAGAAATTATAGCAAGTTATCAAAATATTAATTTTTTATGGATAAAGCTAAATATGGTGTTGCACTTCATTTGCTCACCTGAGATTTTTTTTATCTTCTAGGTGCTTGGCTTACTAATAAGTGCAGATTCTTTAGCTACTATTCCTTTTATTCTCCAGCTGCTTAGCATATGTGACATTTGAAGGCACCCAACAAGGAAGGATGATGTTCTATTCTTATGATGCTACATTTTATCAAATGTTTGTTCTTTTTTCACCACATCTAACAATCCAAATATATGGATTTTTACTTACAAGTAAGTTGGATTATGACAACTAATGAAATGTAGGTTGGATTATGACAAGTAATGAAATGGCTTTTCTTTCAATTATTCTTAAATTGACATTTTTTTATTGGAGTAAGACATAATAAAACTTCCATCAAATATTTAACTGCACAAGAATCAACAACTCTAATCTTGTGAAATGCTATTGTATGGAATGAGCCCAATTGATAATTTATTTATTTCAGCCATCTACATAAAATAAGCTAGCGGGATATAAACTGTCTAGCAGCATATTATTTTAGGATCAAGAAATGCTTAAAGGACCACGGTTTGGCATTTCAAGTTTTGTATGCTGCTAGATATATTGGCATGTCATTGAGGAGTTTGTTGTATTGTATTTCTATTTATTGTGACATTAACTAGTATGCTGATTGCACTAATATATTGAATTTTATTCACTATATCTAATTTTAAATGTAAATTCTATATAAAATTTTTGTAATATTTTTAATATTTACTTTCTTCTAAAGATTAAATGTAATTATAACCCCCCCCCCCCCAACCAAAAAAAATAAGTTACCTATTTATTAAACAGGTTGGGTTGGGCTAATAGGTTTTCTTTTAAATAAGTTAAATAGGTCAGGTCAAGTCGGGTTGGATTGGACTAACGGGTTATCTATTTATTAAACATATTAAACAAGTCAGGTTGGGTTGGATAAATAGTATACCTATTTAATAAAAAGGTTAAACAAGTTGGGTTAGATTATCTATTTATTAAATATATCAGGTTCAGATTATAAATTTTAACCTATTTAACAAAGAGTGGTTTAAATTTAGGATTTTCTAATCTGATCTCGATCCGCTTATAACCAACCCGACCCGATTGTCATCCTTATTATCAAGTGACCCTCAAATTATAACATTTGGTGATAGAGATAGATGGCTAGACCATATTACAATGAATTTAAAATTCTGGTAGCTAATTGATACTTTTAAACTTTTGAGACCTGTATAAATTATCCAAACTTAGAAAGACATATGTCTCTATAATGCTTTCTTTATTTTATGATATACTAATAGGAGATATAATAATTTAAAAATTAAAAATATGTTATCAAATTTTGGTGAATGTTATAATTATTTTTGATGGACCTCATGTTTTGAAAGATTTAAATAACTACCTCAAATAATCAAGAATAAAATTTTCAAAGTTAGTGTATCTTTTATTTCAATTCTATTATTTTTTATGTTAGATTGGGCATGTAGGCAATGGGCTGTATAATAGGGGGCAACTCACATTCATATAAGCAATACTTTATTAATTTCATGAGATGGAACCTTCATGGATGCCTAGTACTAATATAGTAACATCTCATATGAAAACATAGAGCCAATTAAATTTAAAGATAATCAGAAATATTGAGTGATATGAGTGGGGTAATATCATAGATATTCATGATCATTCCCTCCTAAGATTTGTAGTCTAAAATGAATAAATGATCATGCTCTCAATCAAAAAATCCTCTCTTTTTTTTGTTTTAGTAGAACTTTATCTCTCTAACTTTCTATTTTATTTCAATTAGATCTAAATTGTTTGATATTCACTCTATCCTACCCTCAATAGATCAATTACACTCTAAATTGAACCTAATTTCACTCAATAGCATCAATTGACCAATTTTCTCAATTCCAAAACCATAATTCAGCCAGTCTAATCTTTTACACTACTTGAGTCATATCGAATCCAATTTAGAGACTTTTCCATCTGAATTCATCTCTAATTAACCAATTGTAAGCTCAATTAAATAATTTTCTTGCTAATTCTCCCAATTAACCTAAATAGATTAACTAAGGTTCATCTAATCATTACAAAGATGAGTT
This sequence comes from Cocos nucifera, assembly GCA_006176705.1. Lineage (NCBI taxonomy): Eukaryota > Viridiplantae > Streptophyta > Magnoliopsida > Arecales > Arecaceae > Cocos > Cocos nucifera. The sequence continues at coordinate 844,483 of QRFJ01000442.1, read as the reverse complement.
TTAGTGACCACTTTTAGTGGCAGCCAAAAAATGTAGAAACTACATAGTATTCTTAGAGACAATCAAGGCACCTGCACATCAGAAGCCTTTAAGTGGTAGCCAAAAAATATTGATCATCAAATAAATATACTTAGTGGTGGTCATAACAAACCATCATTTAAAGTTTCATATTTAGTTGCAGCCAATATTAAGTGACAATCATCTATGGCCCATGCAAAAAGTTATAGTTCTAATAGCAATAGTAATTTATAGACACTAAAAAGATCACTTTTGCAGTAGACACAAAAGGAGTTATTACTAAATTCTAATAATTAATGGTGGCCATGTTCATATCTCACAAAAGTGTTAACATTTAAAAATGGTTGCTCTATAGGCACCACTAATGATTCTCTTCAATGGCGATTATTCTGAATCTCCATGATATGTGTATTTTAGTGGTGACTCTAAAGTGATGAAAACTAAATGATAAATTATTAATGATAGCCAAAGAATGGTGACTACCAAAAAAAATTCTTTTAATGGCAACTATAATAGGCCCTCATAAAAAGTCGGACATTTAGTAGCAATCATAAGAAGATAGCCAATAAATGAGAACATTAGTAGTGGCCATGAACAACTAGTTATTAAATATTGGCTTTTTAGTGATAGCTATAATTAATGGTCAAAAATAGTAACACTCTTAATGGCAGCTATGAAAATGCGATTGCGGAATAGTAGTTTTTGAGTGATGATCATCACAAAGTGGTCACCAAATAATATAAATTTTAAGACCCTAAAATATAAAATAGGATTTAAGTCTATTTTCTTTCACTGATGATTTTCAAACTAAGGTATACAACTTCTATTTATAATAGTGAGGTCCGTCTTTGCATAATTCAGATCAAATTTCTCTTCCTAACTCTTATAGGATTTAAATTGTATCCTTCACGTGATAGAATGATTATCTTCTATCACAACATTATTCATTGGATTGCACTTTATACCACTTTCAAAGCCATTTATCTTTTAGAAAAGGAGGTCATGTTCAACACTTTGTGTCGATGTACATGTCTAATGCCAATATTATTCTTTCTTATATCTATCTTTTGAATGATGTATGAATTATTATAGATGTTGTAGTGGTTGAGTTGAGTTGAGTTATATCCTTATTTTGAATATATTTTATGTATTTCTTTTTAACATAATTAGCTCTAATTTTTAATAGGTCCATCTAGTGGAAAAAAGAAAGAACTCTAGGGAAGTTACAAAGTCTCAAGTTAATAGCATTAAGACCTGATGAAAAATTGCCTTTAGATATTAATGATTTTGGATAGGCAATGGGTATAAATATAAATACTTTCACCAGCCATCTTTAAAAGATTGTTAAAAATTATGATGATGTGCTAATCACTTACAAATGGTGGTAAAAAATTCCACAAGAAAAGAGAGAAAAGACATATAAACATGCATTAATAACGTGAGTAAATAATACAGAATCTTGATATTTGAAAATCATTTATATTCTTAGATGGATTATCGTGATTATATTTTTATTTTCTACATAATTTTTTTAAGATAAATTTGAATTTGTGGAAACTCAATATATGAAAAATTGGATTATATAGACAATGGGGAGAAAGTTTTTAAACTACAAGCATAAATTGAATATGGACTATTACGACAAATATACCACTGATGAAGCAAAGATTGAGCATTATCTACTAGATATATTATGAAATCAATCAATAGAATTTGTTTACTGGATAGACACACCAAAATTTAAGATAAATTAATATTTTATTAGAAGAATAATATTTGTATTGATAATGATACTAAATCATATGATTTATATATATATATATATATATATATATATATATATATATATATATATATATATATAAATTATCAAAATAAGCATAATCGATCAAAACAAAATTTATGTCACACTATAGGTATACAGAGTTTTGCTCATATAAGAGCCAATGTGGTATAAATTTATAATAATATTAGTGAATGTGTTTAATGTCATTCTACTTTTATTTCTATCTTTTTCTCTTTTCCTTCCTTAATTAGTATATATATAATTATTTTGTATACTAAATAAATAGTAATAAATTATTGATAATATATGTAGACTACGAAGAAGGGCGTGAGCCTACTCAATGGAAGATGTTTTGCTTGACACATGAGTGAAAGAATGGAACTATGGTCGATACAGCATCAAAAGATATAATGGTGAACAGTTAATTTTTTAAGATTAACTATTTTCATATTGAACTTTCTCTATATATAGCATGCCAAATTTTAAATATAATTATCTTATATTTTTATTTCTTTTATTGATTTTATAAATAGATGTTTATATATGATTTGAAGTGTCTTGTGAACTTGTCAAGCCAAATTAGGGAATAATCTGTTGGCCAATTATAGAAGATAAGCTTTTTTCATAAGTTATGGGATTTGAGAGACATGCACATGTATTGGATTAAGTCCAATACCTACTTTTGTATTTGGAAGAGCTCCAACTCATGTAGAATTTATTAGTGAATTAAAGAATCAAATAAGTATAATGAGAAAATAAAAAATGAAACAGGATGGTTGAAGAAGATAGGTCAAAGTTCACTACTTTTATAGAGGAGATGAGTAACAAGATGTCTTATGAGACTTCTAATATAGTAAGTTCTACTTTTCTAAATATTTTTTTATATATAACTACTTGAACTTCTGTATATATAGAAAATAATAAGATACAAAGTATTACTTGTATCATTAAAAGATTGCAATGAACACATTTTAGTTTTCTCTAATCTTTTTTTTGTGTAGCATATCATGCATATCATTTTTTACCTTTTATTTCTACTTATAAGATATTATTTTTGTTATTCAATTTACTTTTGAATCAAAAAATTAATTAGATGAAGGATAAAATCATTGAGTGCTATGGATTCAAAAAATGGAAGTCATAAAGTTTTAGCAAGTATATCTGGATGTTGTGCATTGTATGAGTTATTTTAAAATTTGAAGTTTTAGCAAGTATTGTATGAGTTTTAACAATCATTATACGATATATAGATTTTTTTATGGTTTTCTTATGGATATTTTTGAGTTATTTACTTTTGTAATACTGAAATATTCTTGAAGTGAGAATGAAATCCTTATTATTTTTGTTTGAGATAAATTTGAAGGCTTTGAATATAGAAGTAAATTAGTATTGTTCTAAGTGCATTATTATATAATTATGTAGCTCTTGCCACTTAAGAATATTTTTAATAATGACCATTTTATTGTAGGATATATAACTTTTAGTGACCACATTTGACCACCACTAAAGATATATTAGTCACATCCATCAGTGATTGTCATAACGTGTAGCTTTTTCTATGGTAACATGAGAACACTACTTAAGAGTTTTTTAATGGTGGCCACTAATGATCATTGTAAAAAAATATAATATTTTAGTGATCAATATATATGACCATCATTAAAATATTACTCTTTAGTTATCATTACTTGACCACTACTAAAAATGTAACTTTAGTAGCAGTCATTGCAGAGCTACAAAAAACATTCTTCCATGACCATATCATGGCCACTACTACAAAGTTTATTATGGTAGCCACTTAAGGCTGCCACTAAACTTTGATCTTTTAGTGATGAAGATCCAGCCACCATGAAAGATCTCTTTTAGTGGCAATCGAATTTTGGATCACCAATTATTTGAGTAATGCAACTTTTATAGTGATCAATATGGCAACCACTGCTGACTGCCACTAAATAGATTTGGTGGTGGGTTTTGAAATTTTTAGTGGTGGTCTCCGATGCTATTAAAAATTATTTTTTTATAGTAGATCTAGCTTAATCCACTTATTCAATTCAATCATCTCCTAATTACCCCTCATTTCTATATTTCCATCTATACTAATTAATGATTGCTGGGTCAAAATTGCACTTCGTCATGTCCAATTTGGTCGAACTCTAAACTTGCAAGTTGATTGGACCTAACTTAGTTTACTTTTATGTCTAAATTTTGTAATTTTTAAAACCAACTTAAATTAGCTCAAATTGGGCTTAAATTTAAATGATAATCTCTTCTCACATCTAGATTTTTTAAAGTTGAATTTCATAGTTTTTGGATGTCTCTACCTATGCCATTAAAATTATTAAAAAATTACGAATCCACTAAAAACATCATTTTTTAAAAAAATGAGAATATTAAGTAGATTTAGTATTTTTTAGCTCAACTTGTGCTCCCAAAATTAAAATGAAGAAATTATGCTAAGCTAGCAGATCTCTCTATCCTTAAACTAATGGATGGATTCTCAACTCCTTTTTCTCCAATTTAGAAAATTCAAACTCTGCCATTTATCTCCCCATCTCCATCTACTCTTGGAGGGTAGGGAACCCTTTTCCTCTTGATGTCTTCTCTCATTTGGATGCTCCCGACTCTTCTCTAGCTCTTCTACTTTTTTACCTTTTTAGCTTTAATTCTCTTTCTATGCTTTTCTTTTTCTTTTTCTCCAATTCATGTATATTTAAATTCCACCAATCCAAAGAGCAACCTCATCTGAGATATAAGAAAGCTTAACATAAGAAGAAATCCATACTAGGGGAGATCCTTAATGGACACTATAAGAAAATAGATCTTTATCAGCATAGAAATATACCACTAAAATTAAGAAAAAATGCTAATATCTTTAGCAGCACTTTTGTCAAATGTTTACTTAATGTTGTGAATAGTCGTGTCACTCATTCTCAACGATGCTTTTATCTATGCTGCTGAAAGACTCTTTTTAGAAGTATGTTTTTAATATTTATTGGTATTCTAAACAGATTGCATATTCTATTAGTGGCACAAAAAATGCTATATAAAGAGAAGAAAAAAATATAACAAATAACGATATTTCTAAATGCTAGTAAAAATTAATTGGTGGCATTCAGAAGTACCGTGATGAAATGTTATTAATTAGCGACATATTATGAATGTCCTTAAATATCTTTTTTTGCAGCAACTTTTTAATATTTACCAATATTTCTGAAATGCCATAAATTTTTTTTAGCATCACTAAAAGATGCCGCACAAAGTAAAAATAAAAAGATATATGTAAATAGCAATGATGCTTTTATAGTTTGATTTTTCGAATACTTTTCTGTAATATTTTTGTATGCCAATGATAATTATTTTTAATGATTAAGAATTATAATTTTATTTAACTTGTACGGAACCTATTTGAAATATATACTCTATTCATTAATATATCATATAGTGACACATTCTGAAACATGAACGATAAAATAAAAATTTTGATTAAAACCATCCACATGAAACTAATAATTATCTTAATGATATTTTTTGAAAACATCAATAGCATCTAACAAAACTAGATTGATAATGAGACCAAGGTCATGCGCATGAATTACTTTCTAAATCATTAGTGCAACATGGTTTATACCTTCAATTGCTTCAAAGATGATTGGATGGGGATGGCAACTCTTGGAGGATGGAGACCTTCAAGTTTCGAATCAACTTTATTTAGATCATCTCCGAAGCTAATAAGATTAGCACCAAAATCTGCATCTTCAATAGCCTCAATTTGGTGATCATATATAATTAAGATATGTTGGGATCAAAGTAGGCATTGGCTTCTTCAAGGGCCAAATAACCAATAGCATTTTTAACTCCATACATCAACCATAAGAAACGTCAGCCAAGTGCTTCCACTTATGAATGTAGGATCGATCTAACTCATTCAATAGATTCTAGGCACCTCGCGCATGTCATTTCTTTGATTCGAATGTGACATACAAAAATCTCTTGTTCTAAAAATCATCAACCTCATAATTTTAGGTCTTCTATTGCCGCTTTAATTGATTTTGCCTGAAGATAGAATCCAAATTTTATATAAAGAATATATCAAATAATTATTGATAGCCTAGAAACTAAGAACAATGTAAATGAACATGTTGAGCAAACATATCCACATCACTCTGACCATTTGTCAACATAGCTCTAGAAATAAAAACAGCTTTGGCGACCTTAGATGCAAATACTTCCTTAGCATATGATATGCGGGTACCGCCAAAATCATGCCCACCCAAATAACCTACAAAATATTTTAGGAATTAGTAATGCAACTTTCAAGTGTAAATGGTAAAACAAGAAGTTATTCTGCTGGTAAAATAGAGATATAAAGCATTCATCAAGAACAAGGTGATTAGTCTCTAAATCGTTAATCTTTTCATCCCGTTTCAGAAAATTTGAAAAAAATCGTTTGAGGATAACAAAACACTTAACCAAAAAAAAGTGCATGGAGGAAAAATTAATAACTTGGAAGAGCAGAACTCTAGCATCAATATTTATCAAGATTTAGGAGCACAAAGCAAGGAAATGTTGGATGTGTTTTGCAGTAGTATATCCTCAAACCATTTTTTCCTCCTTTTGCCTTGGTTTCCCATTATTTTTTAACCCAAGTCCAACGAATACTTAATATGAGTATTAATAGACAATATCAAAAAAAGGATCAAAGCATACCTTTTTCTCTAAAAATAGCTAATACAATCACAAAATCAGATCCAAGTACTTGACACAACCTGCAAACAACATGACACAATTCTAGAAGTGGAAAGAAGCAAATGTTACACCAGCAAAAGAATTATTTTTTAGCTAAATTTGGCAAAAGGGAGACATGGGCAAACCAATATGTTAGCACAAATAAAAAAAAATATATGGCAACTTCATTCTTGGATACCACCCGTGATGATTCCCTAAAAAAATTTTGGGTTGGCCCCACTACAGCAAGACTCCTATCCTACATGGAATTTAATTATTATCTAGCAAAAATGCATAATAACCATTTTTTAGTAAAAAAGAAAATCTATAGATGATTATATTCGTATGTATTTATTATATGTCGCTATAATAATGTTGTCTCTATTAAACAACGATGCTATATAATTAATTCCAACAAAAAACAACAAAATACAGGAGAAAGTTTTAAATTAGTGGCATTTTTGGTATATGCTGGTAAAACTATGTCATTGATTCAATAAATTGTCGTAGATTTATTTTAACTTAATTGCTGCCTGCTTGTGGATAGCTAGTTTTTGGCCGTTTACGTGGATATATAAAGTCCAAGATTTCTTGAACTAACTCTTTAGAAAGTCGACGACAATTTTGGAAAAACTATGTAGGGTGTACCAGAAAAGTTACAATTTTGGTTTTGAGACCCCTGGCCATCATATGACTGCTTAATAGTAGCATGGCGGTACCCCTAGGCTTTTCTTCATATAGAGAAGTTTAGTTTTCTGGCTTTTCTTAGCCTTAAACAATAGATGACAACCCCAACCCACTCCGCATCACTGCCGTACCATCTCTAGAGGATGCCGCAATAGGCTAGTGACTCCAATGGCGGAATTTGACTTAAAACTTTGGAAAAACTATGTAGCTAGACCTAGGGCCTTTTCTTTTGCTTTTTATTTGCTTTCTTCTTTCTTGCCTTTGCTTGCATTTGTTTTTGTTCCAAGTTTTTATCCAAAAAATAAATTCAAAAAATCTTTAAAAGAGATAAGCCATGAGCACTCCTCCCTCTAAATCTCACGTATATAGGGTTTCTTTTTGCTTATGTAGTATAGATCTCGATCTATCATATCTTTCATGCCATACTCTTTCATTTTTGTGGATCCATGCTATAATTGCTTGCATGTCTAGATCTTAAGGTTTATAATGCATGCATGATTAAATCTAGCTTGTTTATTTCTAGACCGATGATTTCTTGTCTAGATTGTGCATGAGGTAGCGTAAATCTTTCTTTGTTTAGTTTAGATCTAGTTTCTTTAACTTGCTCTAGTTTAGATATAGCTTGTTTTGCTTTGCTTTTTCTTGGATCCTATTCCTCTGCATAGAGTGGCTAAAATCTAGATCCAGCTTGTTTTCAGTTTGATCTTGTCTTAGCTTCTCCTAAACTTGCTCTAGTTTACTTTGATCTAACATCATATTTTTTGCTTTTTGTTCATGCTATGGTTTCAAGCATGCTAGCTTCCAAGATATGATTGTACATATGCATAACTAGCTTCTTTACTTGCTTTGGTTCCTGCTACAAGCTCATAGATCTTTTACTTCTCCTTGCTTGCTTGCTTATTTTGTTTTAAGCCATCAAACAAAATATAAGAAAGTTAAAGCAAAAACCATCAAAAAATCATAAATCCCACTTGTAGGTTACTTTGAATTGATTACTGCATACCCTCTTCACCCTTTTGGGTATTAATGAGAGTAGCGTCCATGCCTTGGCCTGCTAAGAAATTAAGGCTTTAAAAGCAGCCTATCCCTAGCCTTATCCTCACCTTGCCTACATATAGTTATCCTTGTTCGCCCCTTTTGTGAAGCACTGAGAATAGGGATTGAGCAAGCTTAGATACACATCCACTATATCATTTTCACCTTTCTAGAGCATTTTTAATTTTCAAAATTTGGTGTATTGGGCTTGTGCTGTGATTGTACTTAATCCCTTTTGATTTGAGTGTTGCTTAGGGAGTTTTGCATCATGTGCCTATATTCAATAGCTCAATGGTGGCATGGACAACAGCAATTCCTAAATTGCTAGATTGCTTCCCCATCCCTCACTTCATTGGGTCTACCCCTGAACTTAGGGATGTTTTGTTTAGTCCCCCACCTCTCTATGCTATTTGACATGGGTTTAGAGCCCACACTGATGTCTAGGCTAGTTACATAGTTTACAATTCTTTTGCTATCCCGGCTTCCCATCAGCCCCCTATAGCATAGGTTTGCAATGCCCTTATTGCCTTAGTGCCATGTCGGCTGCTGTAGTATAGGTTTGCAACCCCTTACTTAGTTTCATTCCAATTCTTAGATGTACACGCTATACCCACATGCCGGCTCGATTCCACACTAACTTTAAAGTATATAATTTGAGCTTTTGAGGGATAATCTCACTTTTCAAAATTGGGTGTTATTTTCTTCTTTTTTAGATGGCTAGTTTAGAGAAGACTCTATTTGTCACATGATATCCACTTTAATACCACGATATCCACTTACAACAATGACAATGTTTGGTTGTCTTTTAAATTTCACATTATAAAAATTACCGGTATCCTAATTTTGGGTTCAACGATATGGATTATAGGCTACTGATGAGTAATCAATTTGCTTCCATACGGTGAAACAAATGAAATTTTTTGAAACTTTAAGCTCCAATTAATATTCTTGAGGTCCCTTAGTGTAATTGTTTTTTCGACTAAAAAGACAACTATCTTGCTCAAAAAGCTATAAAGAACATAAATTAAGGTTTCAAAAGTATTAGTAATATATCATATCATTCTTAGATCAAAGTATCTCTTATTCAGAACTACATATCTTCAATAGATATTTTTGCTCAAGCTCCTCTTGCATGGATGAATGCTAATGGAAAGAGCCCCCATTTCTTATGCTATAGTTCTTAACATACACCAACCGAGAAGTGAGAATCTTAATCCCAAGAAACCATGGAACGAAACATGCATTACATACTTAAGCCACCATTTAGTTGTAAAATATTGATATTTCATAATATAATTACTTTTTAATGGGGTCCATAAAATCGTCATATGGGGATATTCATGCAAAAATAATATTCACGAGGGTATATATGTAAAAATCAATTTTGTAAGAATGTTAACGTAAATTCAAAAATTTAAGAGGATATATAAGCAAAAAAATCTTTTTTAAAAAAATTTCAAATATTGAAGTAGGTATATATGCAAAAAAAAAAAAAAAAAAAGGACTTTGCTTTTTACAAAATTGACCATTTCTTTCTTTGTTGGAGGTGGTGCAAAAATGTCTAGGATGGAGTAAATTGCTTTATAAATGAATGGATCATATCATATTGGAAAATGGAAAGATTTGTGGGAATTATACTTTTTATCATCATTTTGTAGAAAATTCTTTGGTATGAATATATTAGATACCCACGAGATAATTGGTGGCATAGTCTCCAATCTAAAAAATATTTTTTATCTTTACCTTATGCAATATATATAAATATATATGGTTATGAATGAACGTTTCACTGCTACAAAAATGGTCTGTGACAGTGCATACTATGACAACGATTTTAGAAACCGCTGTCATAGCTCCTATGACAGCGATTTTTGTTAACCGCTATTATTGGTGCAGAATCTGATCGACGCCGGATTGAGCTGAAGCTGAGGAAGAGGTCACTCCCGGTGATCTACAAAATAAAGTTCTGTCCGGAGTCGGTGGTGGTGACTCCGGCAGGATCCTCCGACGATCAAGTCGGCTCTTCTAGCCAACAGAAATAAAGCGCTCAAGAAAGAGTTCGGCAGAGTTTCGAAAAGAAGAAGAGAGCTTAAAGAAAACGTATCTGGAGGATCTCTTTTTATAGATGGAGCTTGATTGATAGTGACAGCCATACCGTCCGATAGTGGGCTGCTCGGGACCACGTGGGATTCGGCATGGAGAGGAAGAGGTGTCGTCAGACTGATAGTGACAGCCATAGACGTCCGATAGTGGGTTGCTCGGGGCTGTATGGGGTTTGCTACGGAGAGAGGGATATCGTCAGACTGATAGTGACCGTTCGTTGATATTCAATAGTCGAAGTTCAAAGGAAGCAAGCGTTGGTCAGTGAAGAGCTTTGACATACATCAATTCCAAAGGAGTTGGGACTCCTAAAGAGGATACGACTAGAGGGGATCATCCAGAAGGAATGCTAGCTGAAATCTATAAGCAATTCGCTGGAGGAATCCAATTAAAGGAGGAGTCCAAAAGAAGTTCGGCTCCTGATAGAACTTGACTGAAGGAGAAGCCCGAAAGGAGTTCAGCTCCTAGAGGAATTCGGCTGAAAGAGAAGTCTGAAAGGAGTTCGGCTCTTGGAGGAATCCGGCTGAAGAAAAAATTTGAAAAAAGTTTGGCTCATGAAGGAATCTGACTGAAGGATGAGTCTGAAAGAAGTTTGGCTCCTGATGGAACTTGACTAAAGGAGAAGTTCGAAAGGAGTTCGGCTCTTGGAGGAATCTGACTGAAGGAAAAATTCGGAAGGAGTTCGGCTCCTAGAGGAGTCCGACTGAAGAAAAAATCTGGAAGAAGTTCGACTCATGGAGGAATCTGACTAAAGGAGGAGTCCGGAAGGAGTTTGGCTCTTGTAAGCATCCGACTGAAGGAGAGATCTGGAAGAAGTTCGGCTCCTGAAGGAGTCCGACTGAGGAAGAAATCCGGAAGGAGTTCGACCGTTAGAGGAGTTTGGCTGGGGATCGACCGCAGAGGAGTTCGACTGGCTGAAGGAGTTTGATTAATATATATATATATATATATGGTTATAAATGAACATTTGCCTTGCTTTGTAGCCATTTTGTTTGACGAAGCATCCTCAAAGAGCTACATAGATCGTATGCTCCATTTCTTATATATATATATATGGTTATGAATGAACATTTGCCTTGCTTTGTAGCCACTTTGTTTGACGAAGCATCCTCAAAGAGCTACATAAATCGTATGCTCCATTTCTTTGAACCCCACATCACTTCTTTTTCTAAAGAATTCTCAAGTCCAACTTGCTCCATGACTTTAATATAAGGGTTCATACCCATGCTTTGAAAAAATTGTGAGGATTGATACCAGTATTCTTATATTAGGTCAGGTTATCACGTCATTTATGATTTTGAGGATGAAACAGACAGCTCCCTTCTAGGCCTACATATGACATAGTTAGACTTGGGACTTTTGAAGCCTATTTCATCTGTTGGTATGGCCATCCATTTAACCAAATTGCTGTGGTTTGATTTGAGACCCATAGTCTCATAAAAATATTCTTCTGAACATATGCCGGATTGAAGTTTGACATGGGTTTCCCATTATCCATTAAGTTACTTTTATGTGAATGGGTTAAATAGTGAGTTAATATCAATAAATGTAAAACATATACGAGCACCGGGAAAGTGTTGTTGCTGTAACTAATGTTAATTTGCTTGCATTGTAATCCTCATCAGAAATAGCTTATTCGAAAATCCAAAGCCTTGGAAGTAATGGTTAGAAGTATTCTCTCTTCTCCCATCAATTCTTCACAAACTCCCCTCTCTTTTGTTATCTATTTTATTCCCCTTTTCTCTATAGATCAATGGTAGGAGAATACCAAATAAAACTAACTAGGCCAAACTCCCAGACTCTCCTCCTTAGTAGAGAAGGCTATACCCCACTTTGCAAACTGTTAGCATGAAGCTAGTCAATTGGTTCTCAGTTAACAGAGTTCATGACTAGATAACAAGTGACCAATAATTATATTATATGCAGTTTGAAATGAAAATGTTTTACTGCTAGAGTATGCATTAAATTTACTACACTGAGTGCTCTAATATATGAAATTTATGATTCTGAAAAAGGCTTCTACGCTTCTTCATTCATCATCCTGAAATATAAAATTTTCATTATGTTGGTTGGATGGCTACAGCAAAATTTTTGTCAGTAAAGTTCATGAAGAAATATATCAAAATACCAACAATGGAGCTCCAAGCTTCAGGAGCATAAGGAAAAGAAAACTGTGCTATGAAGCATGCTACCTTTTTATTCTTTGAAACTAGCATGGTAATAGGATGATAAATGCCCATACTGAAAATGTTTTAAATGCTTCAGGCTGGAGTTATTAGTTGTGGGAGCCAAAATTCAGGTAGTTAGTAGAGAGTTTCCATGGGATCAGTTGTTGTTGTTGTGGTGGTGGTCATTTCTTTTCCTGAAGCTGGTGATTAGTTTTGCTATTAGTCGTTGTAACTTTGGCAAAATGGATCATTTACTGTCCTTTTAATACTCAGGTCTCTTTGCACATCCTTTTATACCAGGCCCCAAGGTAAACTCTCAAACCTTGGACTACATTAGCTTATCACAAGAGAATACAGCAAAGCTCTGAGCAATAGCAAGATTAGGAAAATATGTTTCAAGTAAAATTCATACAGTGCACAAGTGGGTCAGTTTCAATTTTACAGAAATGTTAGATTTCAGTGAGTTAGCAAGCATAGAGGCAGTTGCAGCATAACCAACCCCAAGAAACGTGTAGATCCTTGAGTTTTTTTTTTTCACAAATTCTTCCATAATTTTCAACCATCAAATAAAGCCTTGAAATAAACTTTCAGCTTATATTTCTATAGGGTTCGAGGAGCTTGTTTCTAGGTTTCTACTTGAGATAACTGAGGCACAATCTTACCAATGTTTATGCTCGCTATTGCTTAGATCATGTTGTCGATTTATATTTAGCTTTGAAGCTTGTTGATCAATCATTTTCTTCCACAGCCTAAGGCTGCAATCTGCTTTATACCATTATATTGATGATGCTGGGTGATGGAAGTGTTTAGTGATTTTGATTGTGTCAGCACTTCTTTTTCTAGCAGACAATTAAAAGGGAAAATAAACATGTTCGAACTTTTGATAGATCACTTGTTTTGCATCTAGAGAACATTTCAATCTGTCTAAGACTGGTCTATAAAGATTGTAACTTTATAAATATGCTCATTTGGTTCTTCTCAAGAACTCGATTGAAGTAGATGATAGGGTTCTTAACAGAGACTGGTTTTGGATTGTGTTTGGCATCAACAATTTTTTGAAAGGCTTCATTTTAATTTATTTTAAGGATAACTAGAGTCCTTCAAGTACTAAAGCTGTTGTTCCTTGGAAGAGACAAATGTTAACAATGCATTATGAGACTGTTAAATCCAACTCTTGCTGTAATGACACCAAATGAACAGAAAAGAAGACAACCCGAGCATGACCGAAGACATGCGAATGTTGAAACTAGGAATCAAAAAAATCTTTGCCGAAAATTTTTAGGTTCACTTAATAATTCGGATATGTTCTGCATATGAATAAATTGGAGCTAAATAAGATTGTTCTGATCCAATTTTTGGGAGGTTCCTCCCATCCTAGTTCTCGACTAGATTAGCTGAAATGAAGAGAGAACACACACACAGAGAAGAAGAAGAAGAAGAAGAAGACAAATTGGCTATTAACTTCAACTGGACCAGCTCACATATAGCTGATTCAATCCTACCTGTTTTCAGTTGAAACATTCCTCAGCCTTAAATTTATAGTTTTTTTCTAAAATGATTGATTTTTAAATGATGCTTACCCAAGCAGTCAACTTGTTTGCAGCCATAAATAAAATGGTTCTTTCCAGTCTTTTTGATCAAAATTATTCTTTCCAGTCTCCTGGTTACAGTTGATCACTCATCCTTAAGATAATTATTTCTATATAAGGGGATCAAATACTTGAATGAAAAAGGAATCAGGAGTCCTAGGACTTCTTTCAGGTGTCACGAAGAATGTTTAAAATCACTACATACAGTTGAAGCTCAATTGACTAAAACTGTTCAAATCCTCTCCATTTTATCATCTTTCCCACTCCAACTAGATTAAACATATATTTTACCTTTTGACAGAATTCAATCATTGCCTCATATATTGTCAATTTTTCATTGAATTCTTCATCACATTTAGCTGTAGGAATTTTTGAATTTTCATGAATATCTAGAATATACCCATAGATTTTAAACCTCAGTATAACCAATTTGCCAGAGGAGTTGATGCAGGGACAAAGGCATGCATGGAGAGATTTCAAAATAAACATTTGCAAGACCAAAGTATGAAAATACTTCTAACAAACTGCAAAAGAAGAAAAATGAAGTACAATCTTCTCTCTCTCTCTCTCTCAAAAAAAAAAAAAAAAAAAAAAACTCTCAAAAAAGAAAAATAGAGTATAAACAAGAATCACACAGATTTAATATACAGAGCATCATTAAGTGTTGGCCCTATGTAGGCCTCTATATGATACATTATATGCAGGACTGTTCTCGAGCTTAAGGCAGAAGGCCATCTGCAAAATTGGCAAGAAGAGTGAATGTCTTGGGTATATGGTGATCAAAAGACAACTGTTGCAACTGAGGATGTATCAATCACCTATATCTCAGATGACCAATCAAGCCTTTAGGGTGAACAAGCAAAATCATAGCACTCTTACCAAAATCAAAAATCAGAACTACAATTTATGTGACTTTAGTTCACAATCAGAATAGAAAGCAAAATAGATTGGAATGGAAATCGGAATAGTCGCATTAACATATTTGGTTATGATCAAAAACAGAATGGACTTTGAATACTAGGAAAAGGTAAGAATTGGATTTTAAAGAATTAGAGTATTTTCTATTCACCGTCAGAATTGGAATAGAAATAAAACTCCCCCCCCCCCCAACCAAATAGCTGAAATAGGAGTCACTAATTCCCATTTTCATTCTAGAGTCTAATTTCCTCTAACGAAACATGGCCTTAGTATTCTTTGTACGGTACCTTAGCTGAAATCAGAATTACACATAATCATGATATCTTAGCAACCCAATTAATATTCTTTGATTAGCATATCAAAGTACAGGTAAATGGTTACAAGGATGGTCAGATGCCAGGCCAAAGTGATGCCAGGTGAAGTGCATTGAATCACGGTTGTAGGGCTTTACTTGTACTTGAAAGGCCATTTGAGTGGGCTTGTCCTTTAGCAAAGAAAAGCTCCAATTTTGAACTTTACTGGTGCCAGGGAGTTTTTCTAGCTCTCTGTTGCGTATGTTGTCATGGGGTTTATAAAGTTGTGCACGATCATCTGCTCCCTATGATTCTTTGAATTTCTAGAACCACATCTCCATACGTTCGCCCTTGTGTCTTTTTTTCAAGTTAACATCATAGAGTGAGCAACCACATTTGTTGAGGAAGTTGGGCTTTGGAATAGGAATTAGCTTCTTTTATTCTAACCATTTTATTGGGGGAGGAGGGGGAGTACTATTCTTATTTCAATTCCAAAAGGAAATAGAAATGTCCTAATCTCCCAAACCCCAATATGAACTCTTCTCCAATATTCAAATCTCATTTTGACTCCAATTTTAATCATAAACCAAATACATCAGAAAATAAAATCATTCTGATTTCGATTCGGTCGAGAATCAAATTCACTTTTAATTACTTAAACCTTCTTTAGAATTTAGTTGGCCAATATGCCCAAGGTCCTCGAACTAAATTTTTGCAGGAGAAAACAAATCATTGAGTTTGACACCTTTGTGTGATAGAAACACCGCATCCTCCCTCACCCCAACCTCCTCTCTATAAAGTAAGGCTTCCTCCGTTTGCATGTCCTTCTCAGACAATGTATGTAGTCTCCCATCATCCATTTTTTTTGAGAGCCTAAAGCCTGTCAAGAGCACTATTAAGGATCACCTTTGCCTTTCCCCACTTACAGAAAGGGACGGCTCATTTCATCAGAACTCGCCCTCCGGATGGCCATCATTCTTGCCACCTTTGTCGTTATTCATATCAACGTTCATTCATGGGACATGGTTTCTTGCTTGCATTGCCGGTAGCAGCCATAGAATTGGTGGTCACAATGTGTGGCACGTTGGCCATGAAAAGGATTCATCAAAGTCATCCTAATGAATCATGAATTCTAAACTTTGGATATGATTCATAGGGATCGTTGGATGCACTCCATGTACCCACTTTAAAGTGTACCCATGTCGTTAACCATGCATGTGTTCCATGTCCTGCCATATCGTTTGGTCTTTATTCTTCCTTCCATACTGGCTAAATCAACCTGCCACGGCACTTGTCCTTTAAAGCCATCATCCAATATTAATACTGTAGCAAAATTTTTATTTTTTCTAAAAAAATAAACTATCCAATCTATTGGCATTATTGATTTTGCTCTTTCTAATTTAACATCCATACTCTAATTTATAATCGGAACCACGGACTGAACGACGGCAACATCCAATCCACAACTGATAGCCAATTTCATCGACTACAAGTCAAAAACAAAAGATTAAACAACTCACAACCAGATAAGCCGACTATCAATCGGTAAAATCGATAAATAGTCGGCAACTCTCAATCAACTTTTCTAATGAACACGATAGCTCAAACAATCAGCTAACCGCCAACTAACGGTAAGTCAGTACAATAGTGACATCGACAAATAGTCGGTATTATATCTACCGACATATAGCCGATATGTTATTTACCAACATGCATCAAAAACCACCAGAGACGTATAACAGCCATCTCATGATCATATTATAAGGATTAACTGCTCACTTAATGCCGAAATAAGTGGGACTTATGATGTCTAACCATTACAAATGGTTACTAATCATTTGTCTATAAAAGGAGGTAAACAAAGAGCACCGGTAAAGCACTTCTGGGCTAAACTCCGTCAAATTTATTTTTTACTTTTCTGTTGGACCAAATTCTTTCTCTCTAACTTAAGCATCGAAGGATCCTCATCGGAAACAACTCCGGTTAGTAAGAACCTTTTTTGCAGATATCTATTTTCAATGATAGGTGCAACAGGGATTTGACCACAACGGATTAGTGTGCCAGGTTGGGGAAAATCAATGAAGTAATCCTTTCTCAAAGAATAATTACGATGGTGAAAATGAGAGCCCAAAACTCCACCAGCTCCATCAGACAATCTTTCTGCTAGATAGATCTCCCTCCTCCATCTCCAATAGCAGAGCCCAGTTCATCGGTCCAGCCATCACAGCGGACACTCAAACTAAGCAACTCACTATATTAATACAACAAATGAAAGTCCTGATGGAGGTGGTGCATAGCCTCCAACAATAGCAGTAGCCAGTGGAAGAGGAGCCGACAGCATGTACAGTATTGTCTAGACACAGTCGTCGTGCTCTGTGATGATCCTTGTCTCCCCCACTGGAGTGATGATCGGTGCAACATTCCCATCATGTCGAAGCATCACTTGTTAAGGATCTGATACCGACGAATTGCAATAGGAGGAAAGAAGAAAACAAAGTAAGAAAGCAATCGAGTATGAGGATGGGTCCAAGGGCTCTTCTCCATGGGACATGCAAAGCTTCACTATGAGAGAGAAAACCAAACAATATAAGAAAAACTTACCACTCCATTCTTGTACAAGAATATTTCAATAAGAAGCCTCAAAATCTTCATAAAAGCTCTCTAAAATCTCTCAAAGCCTCTCAACACCTCCAAGACATCGCCAACTTTTCAACACAATAAACAGTTCATTAATCGAAGTTATATAGACTCCAGAAACTCAAAAATAGTATTTCAGTATAAAATTCAGTCCTAAATCCACTCGAGATCAACCTCAACTATCCGATTGTGATCGGCTCTACTCTGAGCTATCCGATCATGATCGGTCCATGGAATAGTATCGTGGACCGCATGAAATGCAAAGAAAATGAGTTAATTGGTCCATGCGGCCACTATGAGTCGGCGGTCCATGATGGACCGCGCTCCATAGTGGGCTCAGCACCCGTGTGGCCTGGGCACACCCCCCACGCATGCTCGTGCACCCGACTAGCTCAGCAACACTGTGCACGGCTGGTTTGGGCTATGCCTCCGCCATCCAGTGCTGCTTGTGAGCCCCCTCTGACGGGCTCGAGGTTGGCTACCCTACTCCAATCTTCTTTCATGCGTAACTTCTCTGTCTGGACTCTATTTGGGCTATTCTTGGGCTCGTTGGACTTCATTCATCATCTTAGATCTTGTTCTAGGCTTATTATAGAATGAATCTCGATGTATTATTCTTAATAATCTTCATTTCGACTCATTATTTGGCCTTCATCTATCTCTAAGAGCCTGTGATCCGTTTTACCCGATGCCCTAGGGCATGCCTGCTGATCATGGATGGGCAAACATAGAAGTCAAGCCAGGCCACTCAATCTCATCTTCGTTGACTACTGTGATCCTCCTGACCTAAGACCTGCTCGAGGTAGCCTCCTGCGATAATAAAAACTTCACTCTACAACGTCACATGTCATCCTTCTGAGTCTCTCATCCTGTGCCCGATCCGTTTCCACCTAGAGCTCCATCTCGCATTGAGCTTTCTGATATGAGGTAATATCCTCCATACTTTCTTCCTCTTAGCACCATCCTACTGTGGCGCATGACCTTCAAGATTCCTCCATCAGCTTTCCATTTGAAGTCGATCGAATTCAGTCTACTCGGCGATATTAGATTTTTCTTAAAACTGGGTATGTATCAGACCTCATCCAACTTCTTTACTATTCCATTGGAGCTTCATGCTGACCATCTCACTGCCCTTGATCTCACAGCTCGATCCATCTGACAGGAATACAGTGCCCTCACCGATCTTTAGGGAGTCAAACATCTTCTCTTTGCAACATACATGATGAAAATAAGTAGAATTCATAATTCACCGAAAGAAAGAAGTAGATACTTCATTAGTAATCAGAAGGATATCATCACTGCCTTCTGTATCACTACTGGCCACCGCCATAATAGTCCTCGTCCGATCCTTGAGTTATGGATAATCCTTGACTCGATGTCCTAATTTATCGTACCTATAGCATCTGATCTTGCTTTGGTCCCTCATCTTAGATCTAGATCATCCTCCTAATGATCCTCTGTTGCTCTATTTACTACCTTCTGCTCCTTTAGAAACCGCCAAAGCTGAGTTGCTACCATCTGAGCTCAAAGCTGGGTTCTCCCTTCTGAGAATCTCATTCTACTGTATCACTGCGGTGACCTCGTCCATCTTGATAATGCTCTTTTCTACTAGAAGACCAGTCACCAAGAACTCATATGAGGAAAGAAGCGATGCTAGCAAGACCAACGCCCTGATCTTCTCCTCAACTTTTTTACCAATGCCAAAGAGGTCGGTGAAGATCTTCTGAAAGTTGGATAGATGCTCTCACACGCTCTGACCTTTGTCCATCCACAGCTGGTAGAACTGTCTCCAAAGAAATAGCATGTTGGTGAGCGACTTTGCCATGTACAACTCCTCGAGCTTCGACCATAGCATCATCGAAAAAGTCTCACCAAGTACATGAATTATGATATCATCTGCTAGGTACAAGTGAATTATACTCACTACCTACATCTGAATCTGCTTCCAATCCTTTACCTCCATGGTAGCTAGCATCTCATCGTTCAAGAGAGCGTCGATCAATCCATGTTGGATGAGGACATCCTTTACCCTTGCTTGCCATAAGAAAAAATTATTCTTCCCATCAAACTTGTTGATCTTCATCTTGATTGTACTTATTTTTTTCATATTCTTCAATCTCTATCTACTGCTGCAATCTGCACTCTGATACTGTTTGGCTCTGATACCAATATATTGAAATATCAGCTACTCTGATACCACTTGATAAGGATCTAGTATCGGCAAATTATGATAGAAAAAAAGAAGAAAACAAAACAAAAAAGCAACCAAATATGAGGATCAATCCAAGGGCTTACCTCCCAGGGTATGTAAAGCTTCATTATGAGAGAGAAAATCAAACAATACAAAAGAAACTTACCACTCAATTCTTATACAAGAGTCTCTCAATAAGAAGTCCAAAACTCTCACAAAAGCTCTCTAAAATCTCTCTTAAGAAGCCTCTAAGCATCTCCAAGACGTTGCCAGCTTTCCAACATAATAAACGGTTCATCAATCAAAATTATATAAACTTCAAAAATTTAAAAATAATATTTCAATATGAAATCCAATCCTAAATCCACTCGAGATCAACCTCAGCCATCCGACTGTGATCAGCTCTACTCTGAGCCGTTCGATCATGACCAATCTATGGAATAGTATCGTGGACCGCATGAAATTCAAAGAAAATGGGTTAATTGGTCCACGCGGCCATTGTAAGCCGGCGGTCCACAATGGACTATGCTCCACGGTGGGCTGGGCACCTGCGCGGCCCACGTGTGCTCACACAGCTGGCCCAGTGCCATTGCACACGATCGATTTGGGTTGCGTCGCTACCATTCGGCACCGCCTATGGGCCTCCTCCGATGGGCCCAAGACTATTTATCCTGCTCCAATCTTCTTTCACACGTAACTTCTTCGTCTAGATTTCATTTAAACTATTCTTGGGCTCGTTGGACTCCATTCATCATTCTGGATCTTGTTTTGAAATTATTATGGATCAAATCTTTAGATTTTTTTTAACAATTCTATTCCTAAATTTTTACAGCAGTAGTGGCTTGACGACTATGAATGCAAGTTCAAAGAAATTGATCGTCAGCTCGCTCGATTACAGGTGAATAATTAAGGAGATCCTAGTAACCTCAGCATTCATACAGCCCTCTGATTTTCTCAACACATCATGGATGAGTCGATTCCATCAAGATGCTGCAGATTGAGCCATATGATGGCTCCATAGATTTGGTTGATTATCTAAAGAGTTACAAAACTCTCATGATGATTCAAGAGGCTTCCGACGCTCTTTTATATAAAGGCTTTCCAGCTGTCATTCGGAAAGCTGCTTGAGCTTGGTATTTCAGGCTTTAGCCAAGAAATGTACATTTCTTTAGATAATTGAAAGATTCATTTGTGGTCCACTTTAGCACCAGCCAAAGAATGCCGTGAACTGCCAACAGTATCTTCTCCATAAGTAAAATGAAGGAGAAATATTGTGAAACTTCGTAGCGCATTTCAACGCTACCATACTTGAGGTCAAGGATCTCAATGAGGATATGACTATTTTGACCATGAAGAGAGGTCTGAAGAAATTTAGGTTTATATATTTTTTGGATAAGAACCACTCTCGGACATATGCTGAACTTTTAGATCATGCATACAGATATGTTCGTGTGGACGAAGCGCTACTAATCAGTGCCAATCAAAAAAAAAAAAGATTAAAAAAAAATTAAAAAAAAGTGAAGCTCCTGCTGAATCAAGTCGGCAAGCAACTGACAAAAGAGCCTCTCCTCGTCAATGGAGTCCAAGGCTAAATAAATATGATACTAAATATGACTCCTACACCCCACTAACTACTCATCGTACACAAATCCTGATAGAAATCGATGGATTAGACTACCTCCAACACCTCCACCAATGAAAGCACCATTGAGAAGTCATGATAGGAAGAAGTATTATTGGTTCCATCGTGACCATGGTCACAACACTTAACAATGCATCCAACTCAAAGATGAGATTGAAGCCCTAATCTGACGAGACTTTTTTGCAAATATCGGTGCGACCCTCCAACTCAGCCTTCTATCGATCAACAACCTTAGCACCAACCAAAGAAAGCACATGATAATCGACTGATGGTAGAGATCCTTAACATGATCTCTCTCTGGACGATCGAGAGATTGGAGGACAACTTTTGAAGAAGAATTGATTAAAAAATGATGAGAAGATAATATAATTTCTTTTTCGGATGAGAATGTATAGAGAATTCAAACTTTTCATAATGATACTGTTGTTATCTTGACAATGATAGCAAATTATAATTAAAAAAAATTCTTATAGATAGTGAAAGCTTGACCGACATTCTATTCTACTCGACTTTCTTTCAAATGCGACTACCGACTGATTGACTCAAAAGAGTCATTGTGCCCTTAGTTGGTTTCACTGAAGATGCAGTCAACATGAAAGGGGAGATCACTCTCTCCCTCACTACAGGGACTGAATCATGATAAAGCATCGTTCTCATTACATTCACCATCATCCAAGTTTCTTCGGCTTATAATGTCATACTCGAATGACCCACACTTAATGCGTTGAGAGTAGTAGTGTCAATTTTTCATCTTCTTGTCTGATTCCCAACCCGCGAAGGAATTAGTGAAATGCGTGGGGATCAATAGCTAGCATGACACTACTTTATGATTTCCACTGAAGGCACTAAGCTCGAAGACCCTTTGATCGATAAACTCGACTAGAGAGAAAATGAAGAAAAAGGTAAACCAGCAAAATAATTAGTGTCGATTCCATTGAAGGAAGAAGATCCAATAAAGACCATTTCAATCGGATCATAGCTATCTGATCCAAAGCGAAGCCAATTGATGGACTTACTAAGGGCAGACACCGATATCTTTGCTTGGTCGGCAATCAGCATGCCAGAAATTCCTCCAGAAGTAATAATTCACCAACTCAATATTGATCTAAAAGTTAAATCAGTGAGATAAAAGAAAAGGCCTTTTGCCCTCGAAAGATAGAAGGTCATTGATGAAGAAGTGGACAAATTTCTTGCTGTTGACTTTATTAAAGAAACCAACTATCCTGATTAGCTTGCCAATGTCATTATGGTAAGAAAAGCCAATGAAAAATAATGAATTTGCATTGACTTATTGACTTAAATGAAGCTTATTCGAGAGACAGCTTCTTTTTGCCGAAGATTGATCAGCTAATCGACACAATGCCAAGACATTGATTGTTAACATTTATGGACACTTTTGCGGGTTATAATTAGAATCGAATGACGCCAAGAAGATGAGGAGCACACTGCCTTTATAATCAATAAAGATATTTACTGTTACAAAGTGATGCCATTCGGATTAAAAAATATCAAAGCAACTTATCAACGGTTGATCAACAAGGTGTTTAAAAATCAAATTGGATGAAATATGTAAGTCTACGTTGACGATATGCTGGTAAAAAGCATCCAAACCCATGATCATGTCTAAAATTTAGAACAAGCTTTTAACACACTTGATGACATTAAATGAAATTAAATCTGATCAAATGTGCCTTTGGCATAATTGCTAGAAAACTTCTTGAATTTCTTGTATCACAATGAGGGGTCAAGACTAATCCAGAGAAAATCAAGGCCATCATCGATATGAAGCACCTGAGTTCTAAAAAAGAGATACAATAATTGAACAGAAGCATTGCCATACTTAGTCGATTCATCTCGAAGTTGGCTAAAAGATGTCTACCTTTCTTCAAGACTCTATGATGAATGCCAACAATCTTTCAAAGACTTGAAGAAATATTTGATGTTCCCACCATTACTCACAAAGTCAAAGGTGGAAGAAATATTATATCTCTATATGGACATATCAACAAAAGCGGTCAGTTCAGTCCTTATCAAAGAAGATGAGAACCAAATTCAATGACCCATTTAGTATACTAGTAAGGTGCTCCACAATATCAAGACTCAATACTCGAAGGCTGGGAAAATGGTCTACATCCTGATTATATCAACTCAATGACTTCGATCATATTTTCAGGCTCATTTGGTCATAGTATTGACGAATCAATCATTGACGGCGATCTTACACCGACCAAACACCTCCGATCGAATGGCAAAATAGATGATTAAACTTAGTAAATTTGACATTCAATATCATCCATGACTATCAATAAAGGCTCAAGTATTAGCTAATTTTATCATCGAATATATTATATCCAATGATAAATTGAAACAAGAACCCGATAATGAGTCGAAAAAAGTTGAAAGTTCTGAGGTCGAATCTAATTTGGCATGGGTACTTCAAGTTGATGGAGCATCCATTGTCCAAAAGTAGAGAATGGCCTCATTCTCACCAACTCCAAAGGGACTGTCATCGAATATACTCTTTGCTTTAATTTTAAAGCATCCAATAATCAAGTCAAATATGAAGCATTGTTAGCCGACTTAAAAATCACCAAGGAGCTCAATGTTAATAATCTAAAGATTTTTATCGACTCATAGTTGATAACTGGACAAATCAAGGACGAATATGAAGTCTGAGATCCGACTATGATAAAATATCTTCACAAAGTAAAAAATCTCATACCAATTTTTAGATATTTTGAGATATTCTATATGTCAAGAATAAAAAATGCTCGAGCCGACACACTCTCTCAACTCACAATTACTTCCTCCAGTCTTTTTGGTCAAACGTTCATCGAGTACCTCGAACACCCAAGTATTGACAAAGTCAATGAAGCGCTATAAATAAATGATAAAACAAGTTAGATGGATCCAATAATTCGATATCTTTTCGATGAAACTTTGTCCGAAGATTCTTCAGAAGCCAAACACCTAAGGTCGACCGCTTCACGATATGTCCTAATAAGCAGACGACTCTACAAGAGATCATTTTCGCTTTCTTTACTCAAATATTTAGAACCAATCGATACTGACTATGCTCTTAGAGAAGTCCATGAAGAAATTTATGAAAACTAATTGGGGGACAGATCATTGGCCTACAAGATTTTACGATAAGGATACTACTGACCCACCATAAAATGAGATGCAGTCGAACTCGTTCGGAAGTACAAATCATGTCAAAAATATGCTAACATTCAGCATCAACCAGTCATCCATCTAATATCCATCATCATGCCATGGCCATTCGTGCAATGAGGGATAGATATTCTTAGCCCATTTTCTCTAGCATCTGGCCAAAGAAAATTTTTGGTGGTCATTGTAGATTACTTCACCAAATGGATAGAGGCAGAATCCTTAGCACAAATCACTGAAAGCAAGATGAAAAACTTTGATCAAAAGTCGATCATATATAGATTCAGACTATCGCACACTATAATCACCGATAATGGTTGGCAGTTCGATAATTAAAATTTTAGAAAATTTTGTGCAAAATTTTATATTGTGCATAAACTCATATCAATCGGCCATTTTGAATCAAATGGTGAAGTGGAAGTCATAAATTAGATGCTCCTACATGGACTTAAGACACGATTGAACAAAGCAAAAGATCTTTAGATAGAAGAGCTACATTCGATTCTATAGGCATATCGGACAACTTCTTGCATTCCGATGGAAGAATCTCCATTTAACTTGGCATATAGAACTGAAGTGGTGATCCCAGTAGAGATCGATTTATCATCAATTAGAGTCGAAGATTATGAGGAATTGAACAATTTCGAATCTCGAAGAGCCGACTGAAATCTACTCCTTAAAGTTCAGTAATAGGCTTAAATTTAGATGGCCGTATACCAACAAAGAGTCATCCAATATTATAATGCAAGGATCAAGTTGAAAGCATTTTTTCCTAAAGACTTAATCCTAAGAAAAGTAGAGGTCTCAAAAATTTTGGATTATGAAAAATTATTTTCAAATTGAGAAGGACCCTACAGAGTGATTGAAACCCTTCATCCGTGTGCGTACTGACTAGAGACTCTCGATGGAATGACTATCCCACGAACATAGAATGTGGATAATTTAAAAATATATAATCAATAAAATTATCTAAGTGTCATTACATTTTTAACAAAATGATTGGACTTCAACTTTTCTTCAATTAGTCGATTAGGTAATGCTTGACCGACAATATGTCATCTAAAATAGCATCCGATCGACAAGCGGTTGAATGACTAAAATAGCCGCCTGACACTCGATCATCAAGTATTAATTCTACAAATTATTGACTTGTAGTCGAACAATATCCTCCACCGACTTACAATCAGACATCTAAAACAGACCGACTTGCAATTGAATGAGTCGACATCCTAATTCCAATTAAATGAAAACTTATGCCGACTTTGCTACGACTAAACAAAATGTTATGCGACTCAACCAAGGTTGAGAAAAATTTTATGCCTATGATATTTTAACTTAGTGAAAAGTATACCGTCTTGACCCTGATAAGTCGAAGGATATTCGGCTAACCCCCATTTATCGAATACTTTAAAATTTTTTTGCTTAAACTTTAGTCGATTAAAACTCGATTAGATGGTAGGTCCTATGATTATTTCTACTATAGTTCAACATTTAGTAAGCATATTAGTATTTGGCTACCAATTGAAAGTCAAAAGATAGCTTGACACTTAGAAATTTTAACATTAGGAAAGCTCAATACTTAGAAAATTTTTTCTTTCTTTCATATTTGAAAGCATTACAAAATTAGGCCAAGGTTTGATTACAAAATCAGATTTCTATTTGATAACAAAAAAAAAAAAGAAAAAAAAATCTATTACATTCACACTGATTAGTGATCGATTTCCTCTACTACATTGCCAGTCACCAACAAAGTTTCAATTCTTTGATTGTCAATTGCTACCGACTCTATGACAACTGGCACTAAGGCGGCTTCTCTAGAAGTTGGGGTAGGTTCTATGACAACCAATGCTTCTTCTTCAGTCGGAATAGCAATGGACTCAGTCGGCTCATCTTCATTATCGAACTCTAGTATGGTGATGCGACTTAAATCTAGCTCCAAATAAATCTTACCGACCGCATCCCTGCCATCTTCATTTTTGGTCTAATAGGATACATGGTTGCTCTCAAGGATTTCATTCTTGAAGTCCTCTGAACTTCGATATTCTTCGACGGCTTGCTCTCGCGCTCGACTAAGAGCCGTCTGAGTTGACTTCACTTCTTCCTTAGCAAATACCGATTCTAATTTGGAAGATTGAAGCTTCTTCCATTCCTCTTCCAACTCTTAAATGCAATCATCGTGCTCCTTCTGAAACTGACTGACATCACATCTCTTCTTTCGAATTTAAGACTCCTGAGTCTCAATAATCCATTCGGCTGACTCCAGATCTGTATGAGCCGACTTTAGCTCAGTACATGCCAACTCTAAGTCAGTGCAAGCTGATTCCAATTTGGCCCTCAGATGGGAGACTTCTTTTATTCATTTCTTCTCTCGCTCCACTGCCTCCTCTCAGTCAGTTGCAATTTGAAGGTGGCGTTCTTCTCTATTTTGGCTATCATGACTTTATCGGACCAAACCCGACACAAGTCACCAAATGCCTGATACCCTTACTCTAGTGCCAACATATTGTGCTGAAGAAAAATATAAGTTAGAAAGAATAAAGTAAAAGAAGAATGACAAAAAGTTGCGATCAACTTATGCTGAGGATGATCGGATAAGATGAAGAAAATATGTTGAACACCCTCCGACTCTCCCTGTTCTCTTAGTCAGTCGGGAGAAGAATAGCTTTGACAAGCCACTTCACCAATGTCAGGTTTGCCAGAGTCGACTCTCCGATAGAAATCCAGATGTTTAAAATCTCCATAGAGCCACTTGGAGCTTCACTTCTGGTAGATGTTGCTGGAGCTTTCCCATGCCTTTAACCTAGCCGCCATTCTATCGAAGCCGACATCTATTCAGGCATGAGAGGAGTCTGAGGAACTGTCGGCCGACCCAACTTCGGGCATTGACGTGGCCTAGGATACCACCAAATCCACATGAACAATTGATGCTTCCACAATGACCACATCATCATCCAGCTCTTCAATTGCCGGAGGAGCTTCGATCGGAGAAACTTGAATCGATGAAAGAGCTGCTAGGGCCACTAATGCGACGACTGCATCACCAGCAGCTCTCGAAGCTACAACTGATGGAATATCGATCTGACTGATTGATGTTGATGGTATATCGATTGGACAGGCAGCTACCAATGGAGTGTCAGGCCAACTCTTCTTCAGTACTCTAGATGAACCAGCACTGGTAGTAGACTTTCACTTGCCCATAAACCATCGAACATCATCCAACGAGACTGGAGCGGTAGATTGCATAGCTACAAGCGAAGAATGATATCATTACAGATTGGAAATCAAGTAAGAATGAAAAATCTAAAAACTATGTTAGACTATACCTATGACTGGCGTCGGACCAAGTCCGACATCATACAAAGCTTGGTCCGTCAACAATTCTCTCTATGCTAAGACTTTCATGTCTTTCAACTTTAAGAAAATCCTCTCAGCCTGCAGCATCGATCTGATTGTTGTCATTTGAACTGGTACTCAAAGTTCCTCAAGAGAAAGAAAAATCCTAAGATAAAGAAGAAGCGACAAAGAAAAATTGAGTCTTCTAATTGTAGATGGATTAAGAAAGATCGAAAATGAAAGGTAGACCCTTCCTCGGAGCAAAAAACCACTAGCTTTTGGCTTTAGGATGAGGGCGGAGTACAAAGAAGGATCAAAAAAGTGATAATCGAGGGATGGTCAGGATAGAATGACACAATAAAGCAAATAAGACAAGAAGCCAAATGAAATTCGGTGCAAGCTGGGCTGAATAGATCCGATAGTAATTCAAGATGTTTTGAATGAACTTTGGGATTGAAAAATGAAGATCCGATCTAAGATTTTCTACATAAAAAGCGATCTGGCCTGTAGGTGGAGAAATCACCCGATCATCCAGACCAGGTGCAGACAATCGAAACTATTCCGCAATACGATACTATTTTCGAAGATGAACAATAGTAGAATCGGTCGGTGAAGAAACCTCTACTGCCAGACTCAAAGAAAAAGTTCTATCTTCTCCTACCCTCGATCTATCCTGTTAGCCATTACTAATGATGAAGAAAAGTTCGAAGGAGAAAAGGAAAAGAGAAGAGATCTAATCTAAAAATTGAAAGAGAATTCGACAAACTGAAAGAACAAGAAGGAAGGAGAAAAGCTTTGGATACCACAGGGACTCTCGATTGTAACAGGAAACCCTAGAAAAAATAAAAGCAACCCTTTATATAGAAATTACCGACGATCAAGATGATTCTGGGGGCATCCGAATTCTAATGTGTGGTGATATCTGGGCCGAC
This sequence comes from Cocos nucifera, assembly GCA_006176705.1. Taxonomy (NCBI): domain Eukaryota; kingdom Viridiplantae; phylum Streptophyta; class Magnoliopsida; order Arecales; family Arecaceae; genus Cocos; species Cocos nucifera. Next base: position 815,258 of record QRFJ01000442.1, on the reverse strand, counting down.
TATTAATCAAACGCTTTGACGACCCACCCTCAGATCATGCCATATTAAAACTATCCATGAGAACAATCAAAAGCCAATGACTACTTGACACATGGCAACAATAGATTGAGCTAAAATCAAATCAACCGAATTATTAGGCTATCAAATTACTTTTCGGCTTAGCAAATCAATGATGGATGCACTATCATCAAAAGGACAAAATGACCAAAAATCTCTCGACTTTTAAAGCAATCGTTAATACTAGAAGAAAATAGCTACGAAATTAGAGCTCGAGATGACACGTAAAGACTCTTTGTTAGATATGTGTGCCCTAGAAGTCAGAATTGGCTGACACTTGTAATACACTTCTAAGGGCAAAATTATAATTTTGACTATAAATAATAAAATGAATTATTTTCTATCACATAAGTGTATTTAGTGTCTATGATACATCCTTTAAGTTAATGATAATAATAATTCTTATTTTCAAGAGTTGAAAATTTAAGACAAGAATTTTTATTATTAACTCATAAAATGCTCTTGACCGTAGGATCATCATGAGGATGGTGATTGATTTGGAAGGTTAGTGTATAATTACTTCTTTGTAGTAGATGAGTCTTAAGTCTATGGTATAGAGATACCAAAGTGAAAGTACAGGTACTCGTTAGAGAATGAGGGCACTAAGCGTAACTACCTCGAGTAGTCATTAGGAAGTCTACCTTCTCATCCATGACTGAACTCGATGCTGCAGTGGTGTGTCTGGTTCTTTGACCTGAGGTGCATCGATAGTTCACCTTGAGGGTGTTATAGTTTGACTACACCATGACTCGATCTCCTAGCCATTCAAAATCCTGAGGTGTATGTTGGCTATAGCATGTTCATTGTAGGAATTGGATTGCACCAAGATGGAATCTATCTACCTCGGTGGAAGAGGAGCAGCCCTATGATGATCATGAGAATCAAGTCCATAAGCCCATGGCCATGGTAGAAAGTATAAAATAATAGAAAGAGTTTCTATTAAGATTTTTCACATTCGGACTTGAATCGAATGATTAAATCATATGATAGAAATTAGGGTTTGACGAGTTCACCTTAACCCTAATCTGATCGGGCTCAAGATAGAAGAACTTAATCACACAAGGTAGCTGCACCAAGAGGTTCGCATTTTTAGTTTTGATGGGTTGCCACCATATGCTGCTAGGTGTCACTGGTGGATTTTGGGAGCAATTAGAATGATTTAGATGATCGATCATTCTAAGTTGTCTGAATCAGAAGAGTTCTGATCCATCGAAAGAAGTTTCGATGATGTCGATGATGGAGATCATGACATGTCCCATTACTATACAGAACTGAACCTAACTGGGACACACAAATAAGAATTTGAATCTGGATATTATCAATTGGACTAATCCAATTCAATTGATTTGAATAAGATTTAATTAGGTTCAAGAAAATCGTGCTAGCACACGATTGAGCCAACGTTCTCCTTTTTCTATTATAAAAGTTGTCTCGACTGAGCCAAATGAGTTTGTGCTCACTCAGGTATCTTTACCTGATCTGACTGGAGCTTGTCCAAGTCAAAAAAGATTTATCTTAATTTATGAGATAAATTTGAGATAATACCTGCTATTTTTCATCACCTGCTAATTTTTATACTTTGACTTAGTCAAACATTGACCTTTAACCCTTGGACATCTGTCCATGTGTCATGCACTTATTGGAGAGCAGATAGGGACTTATTTTCTCTTTGAAAATTGAAAAGAAGGGGGTGCACGCCTAGGATGGCATGCGCCCATGGATAGGGATGCTGGAGTTCCATATGGATGGGACTCCAGGTTGTCTCTTGGTTTCTACTTAAGTGGCCCTTAGGTATCTACTTTGACTAGTCTTAGGCACCATCTAAAAATAAACCTATGGATCTCTCATCTAATTAGATCGGGTGATGTCATCCTACCAATTAGATTTAGATCTGATTGTACAAAGCAACGTGATTGGCTGAGGTGATGCAGCACTGCATGGCACAGCAGAGTTTATAAAAAGATCCTATCTGTGCCTACTTTTTAGAACTCTTTTTCCAAGCCATGCCCCAAGGCTACTCCTCTCCCTTCTCCATGCCACCATCTGACCCTCTCTCTCCTCTCCACGCCCAAGGAAGTTGGGCCTTCAGATTAGTGCGAGTCAGGCATGGAAAGGCTGACGAAAAAGGAAGAAGGCAGCACTGCTGCAGAGACAACGAGCGATCTTCAGAAGAAATTTTGAAGATTCTCCAAATCAGATCCAGATCTGATTTTTGGAGAAAAAAAGAGAAGGAGAAGATCTCTAGATCCAGCCCAAGTGGATATCGGTAGAGGTCAGGCGCTTGCGTGGCTAGATCCAGAACCTCAGGGCTTCGGCAGGATCATCAACGGATAATCAGATTACCCAAAATCAAGATAAAATTAATTTAGAATAATTTAGTTTTATTTTTTTATTCATCATATCATAAAATCAGATCTGAAAAGTGTCAGATCTGATTAGGATCTAAGAGGTAATTTTTGAAATATGCCTCTCGATCCAATCAGATCTGAACGAACTTGACCCTGAAAAATTAGAATTTTTCTTCACTCTCGTCATTTAAAATGTCAGTCCACGTGTCAAATAATCACGTGCCTTTCCATTTTCAACTTGAGAGTAGGGGATAACTATTGGAATTATTGATTTTGCTCTCCCCGATTTAACATCCATGCTCCAACTTATAGTCAAAACTACCGACTGAACGACGACAACATCCAACCCACAACTGATAGTCGATTTCGTCGATTATAAGTTAGAAATAAAAAATTAGATGGCTCACAACCAGATAACCCGACTATCAATTAGCAGAACCGATGGATAGCTGGCAACTCTCAATCGACTTTCTTAATGAATACGATGGCTCAAACAACCAGCTAATCGTCAACCAATGGTAAGTCGGTACAATAGCGACATCGATATATAGTCGGTATTATATCTACCGATATATAGTCGGTATGTTATTTATCAATATATATCAAAAACCACCAGCACAAGAAGTGCATAATGGCCATCCCATGATCATATTATGAGCATTAACTGCTTACTTAATACCAAAATAAGCGGGACCTATGATGTCTAACCGTTACAAATAGTTACTAATCATTTGTCTATAAAAGAAAGGTAAACAAAGAATATCGGTAAGGCACTTCTGGACTAAACTCTGTCAAATTTATTTTCTACTCTTCTATTCGACTAAATTTTTTCTCTCTAACTTAAGCATCGAAGGGTTCCCACTGGAACAACTCCGGTTAGTGAGGACTTCTTTTGCAGGTACCTTTCTCCAATAATAAGCGCAATAGGGATTTGGTCACAACACTACCTATATTTGTATTTATACCTATACTTTTAATACCGAGGTTGTACCAATATTTGTTTAAAACTAAAATATAAATATAAATTTTTGTTTTTGACTAATACCATATAAACATCCATATCTGAGCCTAAGTTTATTATAGCACAAAAGAGTGACTAGGTCTCATTCTGTACACCCTCTTCTTTAAGAAAATATATTTATATTTGCTTCAATAATTAAATAAAAAATATAAATTAGATAGGACCATAATAATTTATCGTTCTCACAAGCTTACCAAATGCTCCACGCTAGTAATATGTGGCATAAACACCTTGATAATTGAATGTGATATTGAGATTTTCACTCTAGTATTATGCTATTTAGTATTTCCAATATTTTATTTTTTTATGTAGATTAACATACAAAGGCAATCCCTTACTTTTGAGTCCATGGAGAACTTTTCACTCCTATTGATCTTATATATTATTTTTGTTCGACGAGAGAGAAACTCTCTAATAAACTACAAAAGAAGAAAAATGAAGTACAATCCTCTCTCTCAAAAAAAGAAAAAAAATTTCTCAAAAAAAAAGGTATAAACTTACTTTCTCATGAAGAATTACACAGGTTTAACATGCAGAGCATCATTAAGTGTTGGCCCTATGTAGGCCTTTATACGATACATTATATGCGGGACTGTTCTTGAGTTAAAGGCAGAAAGCCATCTGCAAAATTGGCAAGAAGAGTGAATGTCTTGGGTATATGGTGATCAGAAGACAACTGTTGTAATTGAGGATGTATCAATCACCTATATCTCAGATGACCGATCAAGCCTTTGGGGTGAACAAGCAAAATCATCACATTCCTACCAAAATCAAAAATCAGAACTACAATTTAGGCATCTTTGATTCACAATCAGAATAAAAATCAAAGTAGATTGGAATGGAAATCGAAATAGTTGTATTAACATATTTGGTTGTGATCAGAATCGAAATAAACTTTGAATACTAAGAAAAAGTAGGAGTTGAATTTTAGAGAATTAAGATATTCTTATTCATTCTTAAAATTAAAATAAAAATAAAACTCCTTCCAACACTAAATGACTGAAATGGAAGTCACTGGTTGTCATTTTCATTTTCATTCTGGAGTTTAATTTCCGCTAACCAAACATGACCTTAATATTTCTTAGCTGAAATCAGAATTACACATTGCGATGATATCTTAGCAACCCAATTAATATTCTTTGATTAGCATATCAAAGTACAGGTAAATGATTACAAGGATGGTCAGACGCCACGCCAAAGTGATGCCAGGTGAAGTGCATTGAATCACGGTTGTAGGGCTTTACTTGTACTTGAAAGGCCATTTGAGTGGGCTTGTCCTTTACCAAAGAAAAGCTCCAATTTTGAACTTTACTGGTGCCAGGGAGTTTTTTTAGCTCTCTGTTGGGTATGTTGTCATGTGGATTATAAAGTTGTGCACGATCATCTGCTCCCTATGATTCTTTGAATTTCTAGAACCACATCTCCATACGTTCGCCCTTGTGTCTTTTATTCAAGTTAACATCATAGAGTGAGCAACCATATTTGGTTGAGGAAGTTGGGCTTTAGAATAGGAATTAGTTTCTTTTATTCCAACCAGTTTACTGGGGGAGTGGGGAGTTGTAATCTTATTTCAATTCCACAAGAAAATAGGAATATCCTAATCTTCCAAAACCCAATATGAACTCTTCTCCAAAATTTAAATCTTATTTCGATTTCAATTTTAATCATAAACCAAATACATCAGAAAATAAAATTATTCTGATTTTTATTCTAATTCATTCGAATTTTAATTCAGTCAAGAATCAAATTTATTTTTAATTACTTAAACCTTCTTTAGAATTTAGTTGGCCAATGTGCCCAAGTCCTCGAACTAAATTTTTGCAGGGGAAAACAAATCATTGAGTTTGACACCTTTGTGTGATAGAAACACCCCATCCTCCCTCACCCCAACCTCCTCTCTATAAAGCAAGGCTTCCTCCGTTTGCATGTCCTTCTCAGACACTGTATATAGTCTCCCACCATCCGTTTTTGAGAGCCTAAAGCCTGTCGAGAGCACTATTAAAGGTCACCTTTGCCTTTCCCCACTTACAGAAAGGGACGGCTCATTTCATCAGAACTCGCCCTCCGGATGGCCATCATTCTTGCCACCTTTGTCGTTATCCATATCAACGTGTTCATTTATGGGACGTGGTTTCTAGCTTGCATTGCTGGTAGCAGCCATAGAATTGGTGGTCATGGCCATGAGATGGATTCATCAAAGTCGTCCTAATGAACCATGATGACTTCTAAACTTTGGATAGGAGTCATAGGGATCGTTGGTTGCACTCCATGTACCCACTTTAAAGTGTACCCACGGCGTTAACCATGCATGTCTTCCATGTCCTGCCATATCCTCTGGTCTTTATTCTCCCTTCCACACTGGCCAAGGGCACTTGTGCTTTAAAGCCGTCATCCAATGTTAGTACTGTAGCAAGATTTTTGATTTTTTTTTTTTAAATAACTATCCTACCTGTATTTGTATCTATACCTATACTTTTAATACCTGGGTTGTACCAATATTTGTTTAAAACGAATATAAATATTATAAATTTTTGTTTTTAACTTATACCATATAAACACCCATATTCTTCAAAAAAAAAATAAAAAAAAAGGATATATATAGACCGATATTAAAATCATTTTTGGCTCTAAGCTTATTATAGCACAAAAGAGCTACAAGGTCTTATTCTGTACACCTCCTTCTTCAAAAAAATATGCCTATATTTTCTTTAATAATTAAATAGAAAACCCAAATTAGATGGAATCACAATAATCCATCATTCTAACAAGCTCACCAAATGCTCCACGCTAGTAATATGTGGCATAAACATCTTGATAATTGAATGTGATATTGGGATTTTCATTCCAGCAGTATGCTATTTAGCATTTTCAATATTTTAATTTTTATGTAGATTTACATACAAAGGCAATCCCTTATTTATCTTTGAGTCCATGGTCATTCATATTTATCTTACATATTAAAAAATAAAATAGATTTTTCGTTGGACGAGAGAGAAACTCTCTAATCTAATTTGAAACAAGAGAGAAGATTTTAAAATTTCAAGGACAATGATCTTTGTTTCTCTATATTTCCTTCGTAGTAGCATATTTATTGTGATTAAGTTTGCAAATTTAGTTTGGCAGGGTTAAGAGTTGTCAACCCATAGTAAAATGTTCTTATACCGAGAGAGAGAGAGAGAGGAGAGAATCCCAAAATTCGCTGGTGAGTTCTCATAGAATTGTTTATTAGGACAAACTAGTAATCACTCAAGATATTATGAGAAAAAAATATTATAGTTGGTTCCACCATTTGGGCCCCTCTTTTTGTGAGATGGGTTGGTTTCTCGTCGCCTCATATTATGCCCTTGGTCCTAAGCATATAGCCATGTGCCCATTCGCTTGGTCTAACAATTGAAAAGTTCGCACAACATGTGTTCATAATATGTGCAAGTGACAATTAAAACTTGTACAACTTTACTTATAAAGTACTTAGTTTAACTTCTACAATCATGTTGCTATAACTTTTTGCAGTCAAGTATTAAAACTTTGATAATTACGAAAGGATAACCAGAAAACCCCTTGTTATCCTTGCAAAAGGGTGCAAACATAGCAAGGGAAGAATGCTAACATAATAGAGGCTAAGGATGTTTACATCCCATGGGAAAGAAACATTAATTCCACTTATATATAAAAAAATATGGATCGAATCTGTAAAAAATACACCAATTCCTTTTCTTTTTGCAATGTTCTCTTTATTCCAATTAATCCCTTTAATTCCCATTATCAATCTGGTAACTTTGCAAAAGTATATTTATTAGAAGGCAATCATTGAAAGATTTTTTGTAGTGATTGGACCTTTTTTTTTTTTTTTTTTTTTGTCAATATGTGAAGCTAAGTAACAACTTAGTACAGTTTTATGAACTACACGAACAATGTAGCAAGAGCATGAACAAGCTCATAGGAATAAAAATGTTGAGACATCTTTCCTTTTTACCAACTCTACTATCAATGAGAAATAATAGAAATGTGACATCATCAACCATCTACCTTGATTACAATTTATTCCACTCAAACTCTTAGCCAGGTGCTTTCTTTTTGAGTAGAAAACCATGAAGCAATATTTCAACCCCCATCATAATGGCCCTGCATAGCTTCCATTATCGATACATTGTTGTAGTGAGAATAGAGGCTTTTGTTTGCCCAATTCAACTTTTGACTGAATTACAATTACATAAATAAAGATTTTTAATTGAATAAATGAATTTTTGTCTTAAGGGCCATCATTATCTCCTTATTACAGTGAGAATGGCCCGAAATTAATTAGATGTCCATTGCTAAACATCCAGAGCTTTGCTCTTTATTTTAAATTTTTTTTACTAGTTCTAGCATTAATGGCAATGCGTAAAAAAAACCATATAAAAATTTATACAAAAAAATTTAGTTTCTCAGATACCATGCTGAATCACTTGTGTGAATTATAAGTGCTAGATGCTTATTTTTTAAGTTGTTGTTAAGTTTGTGATAAATTAGTCACAGTGGGCTGGAAACACTAAGAAACCAACCACAATAATTATCCATCACAAAAGACCAAAGAATAATATGTAAATGTATCTCACAATACATCAGCATGAACCAAAAATAGAAAAAAAAAAAAAGGAATGTAATTCTTTATTATGAGACATAGTTGATTGTAACAATCAATATTTTTGTCATATATATGATAAAATCATTTTTTAATATATTATTATAATATTATTTCTTCTTTATCCTGCTAATGATTATTTATAGAGTGCTAATATAGATATATATTTTAAATAATGAAATTAAAGATCTAAAAGCATATATTATTCCCACTACAGACAACCGTTGCACGGTATAAAAATAACAAAATTATCTTAAAGATATCCAAAACATTACTTTGGGCCATTCAAAAATATTATAATGTTACATCAATAATTGTTCTAAACCAAGATTTTTGCTCTACAACCATGGAAATAAGAAGTCGACCGATCTTAGTTACCTTCCTTGTCCAAATGATATCAAGTAACTGGAACCTTCAGGATGATCAAATGAGGTCATGATTTACCATGAAGAGTACATGACGCGACGTTTGGTGATGTAAATCGTCAGACCTCCATCACATCCCATGGAAACGACTCGGAAACGACAAGGTTGCCTACGTTGCGGGTCCCTTGTCCCTGTCCCATCCCTTTCCCTCGACCAAACTCTTGCCTCCCTCCTCTATACTTCTTTTTTCCAGCCATCGCCTTTCATGCCACCGGTTGTTCGCTGCCTTCTCCACATATCATTACTAAATTATAGTCTTTAATTTACATATATTAATATAATGTACATACGGATGCGTAACACTTTGGTTGCTCTCTCCCTCTATCACGGTGTGTGTGTGCGTGTGTATATATATATATACACCCCTCTCTCCATTGGAGACACCCCCTCCCGCTTTACTTCTTCTAACCAACGCATCTCTCCCGCTTCTTCCATCTCCAAAAGCTAGCCCTTGTCTCCCTCTTTTTCCTTGACCCCCGCCCATCCTTCCTTTCCGCCAGAAGCTTTCTTTTCTCAAACCCTCCATCTTTTTGATCCTTACTCCATCCCCAAAACTCGCCCCCATTGCACCCACCACACTATATCCTTCCTTTGCTTTCCCTCTCAAACCAGACTCCTACTCCAACCAAGTCCTCCTTTACATGCTCGCTCTTTCTTCATTAACAAAATAAGGAAGCTTTTCCACCTAACTAATTAACTATATATTAGAATAGCTAGCAGCAACCAACCCAATTTCATCCTTTTTATCCCTTTCACTGAATCACGCAAGTAGTAGTAACAAAAATTAAGCAGTGTAAGGATATCGGTGGCCACCTATGAGTTCGGGCGCCAGCGAAGGGCGGCTGAGCCGCTACGAGTCGCAGAAGCGGCGAGACTGGAACACCTTCGGTCAGTACCTCAAGAACCACCGCCCGCCGCTGGCGCTCTCCCGGTGCAGCGGCGCGCACGTGCTAGAGTTCCTGCGGTACCTGGACCAGTTCGGCAAGACCAAGGTCCACAACGCCAGCTGCCCCTTCTTCGGCCACCCCTGCCCCCCGGGACCCTGCCCCTGCCCGCTCCGCCAGGCCTGGGGCAGCCTCGACGCCCTCGTCGGCCGCCTCCGCGCCGCCTTCGAGGAGAATGGCGGCCACCCGGCCACCAACCCCTTCGGCGCCCGCGCGGTGAGGCTCTACCTCAGGGAAGTGAGAGACTCCCAGGCCAAGGCGAGGGGGATCACGTATGAGAAGAAGAAGCGGAAGCTGCCACCGCCGCCGCCGCCGCCGCCACCGCCGGCGACGCCATCAGCAGTGTCGCCGGCAACTTCCATGCTGCATCCTGATCTGAATTCGGTGAGTTTGGGCAATGTCGATCGCCAGAGTTACCAGTACGGCCATGTGATCATGCCGGCCGGTCAGGCCGGCGACGAGGTTGTTATGGCGGTCGTCGATCCTTGCCATGCTGCTTTCTTACCGCTGTCGGTGTTTAATTAGTATGATTGCAGTACTTCTTGTCGTAGTAGAAGGATGTTAATTAATTAATTAGTAGTGGTTTCTTAGTACTGTAGAAGAGGTAGGTTGATATGGGCAAGCTAGCTTGCGGGGTAATATCCAGTTTGCATGAGATTATGTTGTGGTTCTTTGGAATTTTATAATGTGTTTTACAAACTTATGCATATCTTTGTTTGTTATCATGTTTTAAGTGTACTGTGGTTTTTGTTCAGTGTGTTTGGACTAATTCACTGGTATTTTTCTGTGATGGAAAATTGGTGGCTTTGGATTTTTTTTTTGGACTAAATATACATATGAAATATAAACTGCAGGATGATTGCCCTCTCTTATTGTTATGAACTCATGATGGCTCGAATCCAATTTGGCTCTTCATTTTGTTGTTTTGAGAGTGGAATAATGGTCACATAATTCCGTTCTGTGAAAAATGGTTGCTATGAGTTATTTTTCTCATCCCAGAGCTTTTGATACATATTATGGTGATTTGAAGATTTTCCTATAGTTTTTCCTAGGAAGATCTACACAACTTAGATCATTGCCTAATTTAGAATATATAAATTGGTTTATGATGTTACAAAGAAGGATGGAGGAGTCCAGAAGTTAGCAGTGCAATTTTTGATGCGATGGTAATGACATCATAAAAAAATTTGTATCAAAAAACGAATGCAAGCGATGACCATCAACTCAACCGTTATATATTCTTTACTTGATTCTCTTTACTATTTCATGCATTGATAGAGATGGAAACATCAGCCTTAGCCATTAAAGAAACCAAGAGAGAGGAAAGGGACTAGATAGAATTTTTAAAGTAGATTTAATTGGAGAATTATCCATGGTGGTTTGAAGAGGGTTTGCTGCAGAGACTTCCAAAGAAGAGCAGACCTAGGATTTTAAGATGAATGTAGCATCCATATTGCATGGTTCAATCAACTGGTACTTATTTATAGAAGCATAAGATCTCTCTTCTTCTTCTTGCTCTTCTTCTTTCAGAATGACAGGAAGAATTAACGAGATTCCATCCTAATTATTTTTCTGAAAGATGCTCCCAATAGAGCTGCTAGAAGAAGATTGCGCCTTTATGATTCTTGGGGCCTTTGGCCTCCTTATTGGACAGATAGATTATGTTATTAAAATTCTCACAGGAACAAGACAAATCTGGTCACGAATCGATATTTAAGAGAGAATAAATAATGCCCATTACATGAATGTGGAAAAATTTTGCAAGTATTATTTTTTTGAGGAAAAAAATGTTGAAATTAATCCTAACCATTGCTGTGAGAGATTAGAGAAAATTAACTAGAAACAAATCACTAACCTTTTGCAAAAACGATATAGGAATCGATATGGAAAAAAAATGCAATATCCTAATTATAAAATTAGGTACCATGGCTCTAATTTTGTAAGACTTTGCCCTTTCAAAGAACTAAACTTTAGACAAGGACTTCTATTATTCTTCTTAGCCTAGTCCTTTCTTCCACCCTCAACCCCCCCCCCCCCCAACCCAATCCAAAAAAAAGAAAAGAAAAAAAGAAAAGAAAGGAAAAGAAAAACACCCCAAACAAAACACCAAATAATAATAATAATAATAAATTTTAAAAAAAAAGGAACCAACTACATGATCATCTAACAAAAATTTTGCTTTATGAGCAATTGCATAATAGAGTTAGGTCCAGGTTTTCTATGGACCACCTAGATTTATGGGTGGTCCTGATCTAGAGTGACCAACATCCAGACCACCAAAAAGTTTGGTGGAAAGCGGACTGCCAATAGATGCTCTACAATGTGAGCTACGTTGGAAGTGCGGTATAGTGGGCCACTTCGGATTATCGTGGACCAGCAAAAGCATTAAAGGCCTCCCTATACCTTTTCCGTGGGTGGGTCATCCCGCGGTTTGTCGTATTTGGACTAGTGGGGCCACGTGTGTTCAAGGTGTATCAGTAACAACATGTGCCGGCTATGGAAGTATAAACATCAAAGATATTACAATAATCTATAGTTGTTTTTATCCAAATAAAAACAAAGATGATTATAAATAGGAATAAGCTAATAATGATCCATAAAACCAATCTTAGATAGTTGGAAAAAGGATGGATAGTTATGATTATATATGAATGATTTTGTCCTCGTAAATAAAGTTCCTCAATTTTTTTTACACATAAAAAACTGACATTATCATACTAGAAATAAATTTATATCTAAATATAGTATCAAAAGCATTGTATTTAGCTTAAAAACTAAAATACCTGCTATTAGCATGAGTTGGATATAAAGATAATGGTGCACGAGCAAATAAATTTATTAATTAAATGAAAATTTAGTTTTATCATTCTCCAAAAAAATGTTAAGTATCTTCTGGTATGTGTAACTCTATACAAGTTGGATGTTGGAGATATATTGTTTATAATGTGATTTTGCATGTGTGAATACAAAATTTAATGTAGCATCAAGAATGTGTTATGCAGGTTGTTCTTGTACAAGTATGCCATCTGCTAATGAAAAGGAATGCTTTCATAATAATATTATGAAATTTGCTATAGTACTCATTTGATAATATTTTATTATGAAGGACATTTAAGATATTATACTATCATCTTTTTTATATATATTTTATTATTTTAAAAAAATAATATTTTATTATTTTTAAATCCTTCTTTTTCTTCTTCGTAGTTCCTCCTCGTAGCTGCCTGCCTCCCCCTCACCTCCGCAACACTGGATGCGCCGCCCATCCTCTTCCTCCGCCACTCATCTCTTCACAGCTCGGGCTCGCTATCATAGCAAGCCTCTTGCTTCCTCCTCTGCCCACCTTTTCGTCGATCAAGCTTGCTGCTTGCTTCCTCACCTCCTTTCTCTTCTGTTGCTTAGGCCTGCATCTTCTTCCTTCTTGAGCTCTACCGCTCGCCTTCTTGCAACCACACCGTTTTCGCTCGAACCCGCTATCTTTTTCCTCATTAGCCTCGACCACTCACCTTCTCATAGCCCCATCGCTGCTACTCGAGCCTGCTGCTTCCTTTCTTTCTCCTCCACTGCTCAAGCCCATTGCTCGCTTTCTCATTGCCGCCGCTTACTTTCCCACCCCTTTTTTCGTTCACTGCTTGGGCCCACCGCCCATTCCTCCTCCACCTCTGCTGCTCAGCTTCTTGTAGCCCCACCACTGCCACTCAGACCTGCTGCCCTCTTCTCCACCACTTGGGGCCCCCACCCCCTTCATCCTCCGCCTCCGCTGCTCTACTTCTTCCTCCTCCTTGCTGCCATATGCCGACCTTAGGCAAGAAAGCGATGGTGATCTATTGGGATAAAGGAAGAAGGAAGGAGGAGGGGTGCGACTTCCAAAACACCTCATTAACTTCTTGGTTTTTGGATTGCATTTGAAATTTGAATTATTTACCACACCAACTATATATATGATCAGCTAAAATTAATTGCTGATAAATGGATTAACGTTGTCCATCTTAAAATGGATGGATAGAAAAAAGCCCATAATAAAATGACTAAAAGAGATTTTGGAGAACCATAGCAAAACTCTAATGTTATGTATGTGGTGGATTAATTATATTTGATGGGTACAGTAGACACATGAGCGCTAGTATATAAATTTCTACACATGGTTCCATTTGCAAGCAATTCCTTGTTGTAATACTAGGAGGTGCTTTTCCACATGTTTTATGCAAGTAATCTTCAATCATTTCATCAAAATAATTGGTAGCACTTTTGCAGATTTAGATGCAAAAGGTTGCATGATTAGTAACACTTTCATTGTTTGAACCCAAAAGGTTGCACTTTCACTATGTTTCATTGAAGAAAGAAATAAATTAGAAATAGGAAGAGTTATTTTTATTCTTGTTTATAGTGGAAGTGTTTTACTCTTGCTCAAATTGATTTATGCTTGTATTGCAGTAGGTCTAAAAGAGGCACATATTTGGAAAATAATGCCATTCAAACTTTTTAAAGTAGTTATTTCAGATATAAGCAAGTATTTGGCTAACATAAAAGTTTCCTGTTTACATTTTTTTTTTTTTTTTGAGGCTAAAAATAAAGCCCATTTGATCCTTATTTTAGGCTTATTTCTAAACCAAACAAATCAAAAATGAATTTCTATATACTTAATTTTTTCTTAGTTCCTTCCAAAACTAGTAATATATATATATATATATATATATATATATTCCTGAGAAAAAGATGGAGAGAATTACCCATATTATAATTATCTAAATATAAATTCTTGAGGAAGAAGCATTCAAGACATAAATCGTTGGTTTTTAAGGAAAAAATTGTGTCAATAGGGATTGATAAGTCCAATTTACTTATATGAACAATTTGTCAAAGAGAGATTCTGTAATATTTAAACTTACAAGATAGCACTCTTATTAGGTGATAAATTGAAGTGAAATAATATCTTGATCTTATAATTTTTTTTTTTTGATAAAATCCTATGTATGTCATCGTTGTTTTAGGTTTATTTTTCAGCCAAATAAAGCTAAAAAAAAAAATTCCACTTTAGAAGGCTTGAAGATAAATCAAATCTATCACATCATTCCCTTACAAAGCGGTATTCATCTTTTCCAAATTTTCTTGAAAGCTAATAATACATGCATGAACAATTTACAAAAAAACAAAATTCTACAGTATCTAAATATAGTTGATAGCTTTCTAGTAGCAAATAATGATTTCATAAATTTTGTGAAAACAATATCCTAATCCTATGATAATTAAAAATAGTGGTCGTCAAACTAGCATACATCGACCTTCTTCATTAATTTAGTTGACTAACATAAATTTTATTATTATTTTTAAAAAATATATATATTGTTTTTATCGATCGTGAGCCAAATGCATTCCCCCTCATTCTCGAGATCAGGAATGAGAATGCAAACTATCATAACCTTCTGCCTTTTTTTGGTACGTATAATATAAAATAACAAAAGTAAGAGACGACAAACAACTGATACGGCTACACACCGGACGACAATCCAGTGGACTCTTAAAATAATATAAAATACAGAACTTATTAATTAATTAATAAAAATATTAATTAAAATCTGACGAGAAGTCCTATCAATTCTTTTGTCAAACAAAATATGGAAAAATAAATAAAAAACAAATAGATTGCCGGTGAGGTCAGCAGATCTCCCCGCCCCCACCCCCACCCCCCACTTCTTTAGAATCCGTGCCATAATAAATGGCCGTTTGATTTGACATTGATGTGATGCGTCGTGACAGGCTAGCACACGTGTATGGTAGACCACCTGTCGCCTTCCGCTAAGGCAAACGCCTTTGTCAGGCAAGCTCGGAAACGGGCTCCATATTTGACTTATCTACGTTCCTGCCCTTCCGGCTCTTCCCATCCTCTACCGTTGAACTGGTGGGTCCCGGAAATCGTGCGGTACGGTAGGGATAATATCGTGTGTTCGTGGAGGGGTAATTATGGAACGAGGGAGAAGTTGCAATCAAACGTCTCGTAGAGGAGCGACCGCACACGACAAATTGCCGTCTTGCCGAGTTCTGCTCCCATACTTTGATGCAAGAAATTATAGCTTAGTTTATGTAAGAATTTTTTTTTTTTAAAAGTAGAAGGGACCTTAAATAATTAAAATTAAATAAAAAATGACACCTTCAATTGTTAATCAAAATTTTATTTTTATATTAATTTTTATATTCATCAATATTTTGGATATTGACACTACACACTTGAGTGCTAAGATGTTTGATTTATAATTGGTGCAAAATTTGACCATCGTCGGAGTTGAAGTTAGATTTAGAGAGGACAAGGTCGTTGCCGGGACCTACAAAATAATCTCGTCCAAAATGCGTAGAGAGATTCTAGCAGAGTTTTGAGGAAGAAAATGAGAGCTTCCGGAAGAAAGCATATCTGGAGGGTCTCTTATATGGATGGAGTCTATAATAAACTGATAGTGACAGTTGTAATCATCCGATAGTAGGCCGTTCAGAGTCACGTGAAATTTATTATGGGGGATAGTATTTGTTGTCGCAATGTGCGAGTCCGTCCGGATCCAACGGTCGAAGTTTGGATGGAAAAGATTGACGGTTCTTTTGGCTATATCAAGGATGAGTGCCGAGGTCCTCTAGGGCTATTGGATGGAGTTCGATGGAAGTTTAGATGTTTGGAGGAGTCCGTTTGAAGAAAAAATCTAGAAGAAGTTCGACTGTTGGAGTCTGGCTGAAGAAAAAGTCCGGTAGGAATTCAACTGTTGGAGTTTGGCTGAAGAAAAAGTTCGGGAGGAGTCCGACTGTTGGAGGAGTCTGGAAAGGATTCGACCGTTGGAGGAGTCTGACTGAAGGAGAAGGTTGGGAGGAGCTCAACTGTTGGAGGAGGCCTGAGGTTTAACCATGGAGGCTGCTACCGAACGAGATCCTTTCGAGATCAAGCATCCAGTCAAACTTCGGCAGGAGCGAGTTTATCTCCAACACTAGTCTTCCTACTTTCGAGTTTCAAGTTCAAGAGAAGAGAGTAGCGAGTGTGACTGCCGAAGTTCCTTTTCATTTCCTACGCTTGCTACGGCGAGGCATTTCTTGGTGCTTCTGCGCCGACGTCGAAGCTTCATAAATTTGAGGCGACCCAAAGAGACGCCTTTGGAGCTTCACGCCAAAACTCTGCCCAGGGTACTGCATCATTACGGACCTGTCCACCATTAGTCTTTGCCATGATAGAAGGAGCACGCGTCGGCCATAGGTCGGTCGAAGGAAATTCGCAATCATAACCGCCTAGACCCTCAAGGCTATTTAACCCGTTTTCTTTCCTCGAGTCGTTACCTCTTCCAAAATCTTCTTCCTCCTCTTCTTCTGGTTTTCTTCTCTTCATCGTGCGAGAGCTCAAGCTTTCCCTTCCGCTTCCTTTGATCCCAGGTGTTCTTCCGTTTATCTTCTATGGCCTTCGTCGTCTTCCTGCCTCTTCCAATCAACTTAGATCAGCTTCGCTATCCTTTTCCGAGTTATTCCTGCATTCTCTGCTTTCCGCTCCTTAGGTCTCTTTATAGAAGTTTTTTGCACTTCATTTTTTTAGCTTTTCGAGCATTTTTTTATGATTTTGCTTTGATCTGGATGTCCACCGAGAAATCCTAGTTGACCTGCTCGAGGAGTTCGGCTCCTCTAACCTTAGCGAACCTATCTCTCAAGGAGGCCGAGCTTTCTGAGTTGCCCCCTCATTTCTTTGCACCGGTAATTATTGCTTGTCAACTTCCGTCTGACGATCTTTTGTTAGCTAGGATTCAGTTCGGTATTTCCTTCGAATACGAGCTCGAACTTTTGGACCCAACGATAGGGCCTACTCTCCACCTCCCGACCGAACCTACCTATATTTAGAGGCTCTTCAAGCTGGGATTAGGTTACCCTTACCCTTTTTCGTGGCCAACCTATTTAGATTTCTCAACATCTTTCAAGCTGCTATGGCGCCGAACTCCTTTAGGTTCATCATAGAATTTCTTTTCTTGTGTACCATGGTAGGCATCCGACCTACCATTTCCTTATTCTGAACCTTCTTTACCTTCAAACGCCATCCGATTGCTAAGGATTGGTGGTATGTATCCTCCCAATTCAGCAGGAAGGGATTACTTAAGGGCACTCCCTCTTCCATCCATGGCTGAAAGGAGAAATTCTTCTTCATCTCAAATCCATCCTTGAGGTTAGGACTTCCTTCATGGGGGGTGATAAGAGACTCGATCTGCTGAGCTTCAGGACTGAAAAGCGAGGATCAGAGTTCGATCGATATATTGAAGGATTTTAACGTTCCGCCAATTGCCGACCTTTTGGATGAGCAAATCCTATTTAACCTCGGCCTCAATCTCCTAAATTCGACGGGTAGTCTCTTTTTTTTTGGTCGGTTGTGGGGTGTTCTTTGTCCAGACTTCGACTTTTCTTTGACCTTTTCTGACTTTGATTTTTATCCTTTACAGAGATGACTCATGAAGAGTGAGACCGTCTGACCAAGGGACTTAAATCCCTCAAGAGGAAAGGCGGCCATACTGGGGATCTTCCAAAGAAGGCCCGCATTAGTGAGTCTAGCTATACGGTGCCGATCTAGGCCATGTCCACCCCTGAGCCTACTACCACCGTACTGAGCCCGACCCCATCCGAAGAGATCGCTCCATCTGCTTCCCTCCAATTTGAGGAAGCCACGGGGAAAGGAAGAAGAGAGCTGTCGGCAAGAAGATCGGAAGGAGGATCGGAAGCTCCGAAAGTGGGGGTCCCGATCAAGAACAAGCTTCTCTGGACGATTGGAAGGTCGTCCAATCACTCATGAAGGAGAGTATTCTTCCCCACATTGTGGCGAAGAGGCTACAGAAGGGCGACATCGAGAGATTCAACGAGTCTTTGGCCGCCTACCTTGACGTAGTCTTCTCTCTCATAATCTTGGTCTGGGGTCTTTTTCATTTTTGAAGTCAGACCTCCCTAATTTTAACTTGATTTCCTGTCGTACCTCAGGTATTATCTCTTCGTCCACTCTGAGGCGGTAGGTCAGAGGTAGGTCAAAGCCTCGAAGGCCCTCGAGGAAGCTCGTGCGGAGGTCGAGAAAGCCCGGGCCAAAGTCGAGAGCATCAGGGTGGCTTCAAAAATCCAATCCATCAAGGTCGAGCACCTTCGGAAAGAGTTGAGGGTGGAGCATGAGAAGACGATGAACTTAAGGACTATCTTGGCTCAGGAGGAAGAAAAAAAGAGGAAGGCGCAAGAAGGGGTCGGCATGGCGGTGGAGTGAGCGGTTGAAAGCTTCAAATCCTCTAGAAACATGGAGGTCATTAAAATAGCTTTTGCTTAGGAGGCCTTCATTGAGGGATTCCAGATCTGCCTGAGGAGGGTCGCTGAGAATTTTCTCGAGGTAGATTTGGACCTCTTGACGAAAGAGCCCGACGATAGAGCCAATCCTTCATCCCTCGGGGTCAGAGTTGTCCCGATCGACATCCCTTCTTCTTCAGCCACGGCAGCTATCTCGGAGGCTCTCGAACCCGTCGTTGCAGTGCCCGAGCCTGCCCATGGACCGAACGTGAATGAAGGTGCTCCGACCTCTCTTGTGGCCGAGCTGCCCGAGGTCTAGATTTTCGAAGATCGTGTAGCTTTCTTTTTCTTTTTTTTATGCTGATGTATTTAAAAACATCCAAATAAATGAAAGATAAATTTTTTCTAGCCTTACACTTTGTGTTGTCATTTGCATGGTTTAGAATGCTTTTGACGACCTAAGTCGTGACTCCCCTCTTCCAGTTGATGTCGATCTTTTACACTGTAGGGTTCCGATTAAACCACTGATTAGGAGCTTGAAGAAGGAGATTTATTGCTTGAAGAAAAAGTTGAGAAAAATTGAGGATGATCTCCAAGAATCGAGGAAGAATGCTTTGGAGGCGACTGTCGAAGTTACCCACTTTAGGAACCTGCATAGGAAGGACTCCAGCAGTTTCAACATTCGAAAGGGCAGCTTCGAGAAAGAAATGGCCGAACTGAGAAGAAGCGCCAGCAACAAGTTTTGAAAGTTAACGGCAAAGATCAGCTTCCTTAAGATCGACCTTACGATGGTGAAGAAAAAAATTCAATTACTGGAGGGAACTTCGTCATGATCTACTGATAGGGCCTGATATGATTGGGATTGGTCCAAGAGGTTCTCCAAACTTCAGAAGCAGCTTTACGATGCCGAAGCCTGGTATAATGAGTATAAGCTAACTTGATCGAAGAAGATGATGTAAGCGCACCAACTGGCATCACCTCTCCCTGATACCAATTGATGTTCCATGATATCGCTCAAACGCCAATCATCCTTAACATCACAAGCACCAATATCATGTTGCGAAAGCTTCTGATCTTTAGCACGGATCTGAAGGAACTTATGACATTCTCTATGGGCAGCAAACCATCGATCTTCCATCTGGATCTGTGATGGGGCGCCTCCCTCCTTGGGCTTGAGGGAGACACCCTCCTTCTCTAGGCCTTCTTCAAGAACCCTAGGGCGGCAACTCTAGAGAGAAGAGAAGAAGAGAGTTGAGGAAGAAAAGGTCTGTATTCCATAGCATTATGAAATCCTAATACAACCTATGTATTTATACATAGCCATTAGGCTCGATCAGAAAAACTCCCTAGCTAACCCAATATATGAAATTAGCCCCCTTAAGACCTCTCAACTAGGCCTTAAGACCCCTAAGATCATCCTAGACCCTAGTCCAAAATAGATTCTCGCATAACTCTGCCCGTGCACTGAGCCGGCTCAGTGCTAAGTTCCACTGGGTCGGCTCAGTCTGAAATTGAGCCGGCCTAGTCCTATGTCATGCCCGTAGTTCCGAATGTGCAGCTCTCTATTTTGCCTGTGTACTAAGACTTAGTCGATCCAGTTTTGGACTGAGCCGACTAAATTGTAGAAAATCTTCTTTCTACAGTCGTGATTCTCCGACTTTGATTCCTTACTTCACCTTGTGTCCCAGATCTTTGAAGCACCAACCAAGCCCCTTGAGGCCCTCAATATCTGAATCTCAAGTCCGTGAAGAGCTACATGCCGCCTCCACCCTAGGATAACTCCTATCCTAGCCCTAGGACCACATCTATCATAATCTTCTTGAAGTCCTCACCCTGGCTTCGCTCGTAGCCTCCCAAGGCTTGGGAGCACCATAAATCCTCACAATCTCCACCTTGGTGCTTCTAAGCCTTGGCAAACCTCTTGGCAATGACCTCATGCACGTTCCCGCCATTCTATGCACTCGACAACCCCTTGTGCAATCATCACCTCCATCAATCCTCTTTAGCTGTTGTGCATCATTGAGGCCTTTGGAATAACCGCCTCCACCGCTGAAGACCTGTGCTTGCTTCTCTACACCACACTGGAATTGTAGGATCCTTTCTCCTTAGTAGCTGCATCACTTTTTTTGGACTTCCTTGAAGAACCCGCAACGTTCCTGTACTGGCACTCGCTGCAAATCCTGACATGATTTTCTCAGAACTACGTCTGTTCTCCTGCACATGCCGCTCCACCTGAAATTGTGCATCACCGATGCTCTGAACTCATGTCAAATTTCTCTCCAATTGTGAAGCCACCTCTTCGAAGCTCTACCTATATCCGAAGCCCATCTGATGCCGTAGAAGTTGACTATGTCACCGAGTCCTTCGAGGCTAACCACTCAATGCTGCACTGCTGAGCCTACCACTGCACCTCGAACACCATCGTTGCCCCTTCAAATCTTCCGCACTCCGTGGATCCCTTCGAAGCTATTTGGGATACCTCCGTAATCTGCGGGCATCTCCAAAATCCAAGAGCTCATCCAACTCTTCTGAAATTAGTGACTGAACCCTAAAAAATTTCATCCTAGTCCTTCTCTTCTGTCGCTACACCAGCCATCACTTCAGTTGCATCCGAAGAACCATCCTCCATTTGAACCGTGACTCTTTCTGGTGCCCTGTAGAAGAAACCTGAACCATGATACTTCCAACTGTCTGAGACCTCTTAGTGCTCTCTGAGACCTCCTGACTCTCCCTGAAATCTACATCTGATCTTCTTGAGATACCATTGACACTCTCTATTGAGATACACTCCTCGGCTACTGCACCGCCGAGCCTCTTTTAGCCCTTGTGCCTTCAGGATAGCGCTCTTACATCACTTCAGCGCTCTCTGACTCGTCTCTACGTCATTCTATAGCCGTCCAGCCCTGACCTATTGGATCTCCATGGATCATCCATCTCCATCACTCCCAAGACTCCGCAAATCTATGCTTTGATTGAACTGTTGAATACAACTCTGACTATTTTTCCGCCTTTCTGATATCGAAGGACGTATAGTCACTTCTTCAGTCTTTCTTCGACCATTATCGTTTGAAAAATCTCTCTTTACCAGCCCTACACTACCCATCTTCCTAGAGAATTTTGATGCTCTCTACTGAGATACCTCCCTCAACTGCTACACTGTCGAGCCTCTCTCAGCCTTGCATCTCCAGGGAAGCGCTACTGCAGCACTCCAGTGCTTTCTGCCTGTCACATAACCGTCATACACCCCGACCTTTCCACCAAGATCGATCAGCAAATCATGCACCAAATTCTTCCATCCTAAGAAAATTTCTTTCCATTAATCCTCTCAACCTCCACCTTCAACCCGCTGCTACTGGTTGGCCAAACCATAGCAATAACAAGATAGATTTGAGACATACCATGGAATTCTTATGCAGATTTTTGATTTCATCTTGTATGATTTTTTCTTTCCTTTCATGCATCGTTAGGCTCTGATACCAGATGTAAGCGCACCAACTAGCATCACTTCTTCCTGATACTAATTGATGTTCCATGATATCGCTCGAATGCCAATCATCCTTAACATCACAAGCATCGATATCATATTGCGGAAGCTCGTGATCTTTAGCATGGATCTAAAGGAATCTGTGACATTCTCTATGAGCAACAAACCATCGATCCTCCATCTGGATCTATGATGGGGTGCCTCCCTCCTTGGACTTGAGGGAGACGCCCCCCTTCTCTAGGCTTTCTTCAAGAATCCTAGGGCGGTAACTCTAGAGAGAAGAGAAGAAAAGAGTTGAGGAAGAAAATGTATGTATTCCACAGCATTATGAAATCCTAATACAACCTATGTATTTATACATAGCTATTAGGCCCGACTAGAAAAACTTTTCGGCTAACCTAATACATGAAATTAGCCTCCTTAAGACCTCTCAAATCAGGCCTTAAGATTTCTAGGATCATCCTAGATCCTAGCCCAAAATAGACCCTCACGTAACTCTGTCGGTGCACTGAGCTGCTCAGTCTCAGCACTGAGCCGGCTAAGTTCTACTAGGTCGGCTTAGTCTGAAACTGAGCCGGCCCAATCCTGTGCCATGCCAATAGTCCCGAACATGCAGCTCTCTATTTTACCTGTGCACTGAGACTTAGCTGATCCAGTTTTGGACTGAGCCGGCTAACCTACAGAAAATCTTCTTTCTACAGTCTTGATTCTCCGACTTTGATTTTTTTTTCATCTTATGTTCCAGATCTCCAAAGTACCAACCAAACCCCTTGAGGCCCTTAATACCTGAACCTCAAGCCCGTAAAGAGCTACATGCCGCCTCCATCCTAGGACAACTCCTGTCCTAGCCCTAGGACGACACCTATCCTAGCCTATCCGAAGTCCTCACCCTAGCTCCGTCCGTAGCCTCCTAAGATTTGGGAGTATCATAAATCCTCATAGGTGATCAGGCTTGAGCATGAGCTTCGAACAGCTAACAAAGAGGTGAGCCATCTCCGGCAACAACTAGCTGATGGTCGGTGGGCTATCTCTAGTGGAGAGTCGAAGGAGATTACCTCCTTGAAGAAGATCATCGATAAGCTTTCAGAGGCTGTCGGGATGGAGAAAGCCAAAGTTCAACGGTTGAAGCTCCAACTAATCTATGAGCATCAAGCCATCCAGTACATGGAGGCCGAGGTCGAGGTCCTAAGGAGGCGGCGGCGGGAGCTCGAGGGCCAATTCGAGCTTATCAATAGAGTGTACCTAGATAATTTGTATAAAAAGAAAGAACTTGAGAAGAAAATCATTAGGTTGAAGCAGGCCTTGATGATGGTTGGCATCGACGATCCGAAGTCTGAGGAGTCCAGTCCATCTTAAGGCTTCACCTTCTTTTATATATATATTTTTTTGTAATCGATCTTGCCGATCCCTGCTGCATTGACTTTCTTATAATATGTAGTCGGTTTGACTGATCTCCATCCTACTTGTAATAAATTTAAACTTATAATAAAATAATACCTTGTCCATCGTTGCCTCATGTGAATGCAATGCTCGCCTTTGACCCTTCTCTCTCTCTATTTTTTTACTCCTTTTAGGACGAGGTTCTCCTCCTATTACTAATGAGGTCATAGGGGCGTATTAGGATCGGTGTCAGGGCCTCTTCCTTCATCCCATCTAAAGCGAACGAGGCCTTTGATTTTGCTCAAATTAGGATGAGGTTCTCCTCCTATTCCTAACGGGCTATAGGAGCATATTAGGACCATTGTCAGGGCCTCTTTCCTCATCTCGTCTAAAATGAATGAGGCCTTCGACTTTGCTCATGTTAGGACGAGGTTCTCCTCTTGTTCCTAATAGACTATAGGAGCACATTAGGATCGTTGTCAGGGCCCCTTCTCCCTCATCTCATCTAAAATGAATGAGGCTTTCAACTTTATTCACGTTAGAATGAGATTCTCCTTCTTTTTCTAACGGGCTGTAGGAACACATTAGGACTATTGTTAGGGCCTCTCTCCTCATCTCATCTAAAATAAATGAGACCTTCGACTTTGCTCACATTAGGACGAGGTTCTTCTCCTGCTCCTAATGGACTGTAGGGGCACATTAAGGTCGTTATCGGGGCCTCTTCCCTCATCTCATCTAAAATGAATGAGGCCTTTGACTTTGCTCACGTTAGGACGAGGTTCTTCTCCTATTCCTAATAGACTGTAGAGGTACATTAGGGCCATTGTCAGGGCCTCTCCCCTCATCTCATCTAAAATGAATGAGGCCTTCGACTTTGCTCACGTTAGGATGAGGTTCTCATCCTGTTCCTAATGGGCTATAGTGGCACATTAGGATCGTTGTCAGAGCTTCTTCCCTCATCTCGTCTAAAATGAACGAGGCCTTCAATTTTGCTCACGTTAGGATGAGGTTCTCCTCCTATTCCTAACATGGCCGTATTTATCATAAGATTAAGTTCGGAGTGTAGTCTCCCTTTATTATCGATATACAACAAAGATTAGGATGTTGAAGTAGAAAGATTTTATTGCAATCAAGTCATCGGTAATATATTCACAAATTTTTCGAATTTCATGGTCGAGATAGGTCTGCCCCTCTGAGTTCCTTCAAGTAGTATGTCCTAGGTCGGACGACTCTCGTGACCTCGTAGGGTCCTTTTCAATTTGGGGCAAGCTTTTTCTGATTCTGAGGATGAGAGATGATGGCTCGCCAAAGCACTAAGTCTCCTACTCTAAATATTTTACCTCTGACTCTGGAGTTATAGTATCGAGCCATCTTTCGTCTGTAAGCTGCCATCTGAACTTGGGCTTCCTCTCTTTTTTCTTTCAGTAGGTCGAGATTAGCTCTGAGGTCTTGTGGGTTATGCTGCTCATTGAACGCCACTATCCACACCGATGGAAGCTTAAGTTCGATTGGAATGACTGTCTCTATTCCAAAAGCTAAGATGAGTGGTGTTTCTCCAGTCGGCAGCCTTTGGATAGTGCGGTATGCCTATAAAATATGACAAAGTTCGTCCGCCCAGGCCCCCCTTGCTCTTTCGAGTCTTGTCTTGATATCTTGCAATAGGATTCGATTGGTCACTTCAGCTTTCGCATTTGTCTGTGGGTGAGCTATCGACGTAAAATGGTGGGAGATATTTAGACCTTCGTAGAACTCGATGAACCTCGCCCTAGTGAATTATCGACCATTGTCTGTTATGATAGTTTGGAGCAATCCAAATTTGCAGATGATCGACTTTCAAATGAAGTCCTGCATCTTGGTTTCGATAATCTTTGCCAGTGGTTCGGCCTCGATCCATTTAGTGAAATAGTCGATGGCGACTAGGAGAAACTTTCGTTGCCTAGATGCCATTGAAAAGGGTCCAAGAATATCCATTCCCTACTGCACAAATGGCCAATGAGGCACTTACACGTATAACACCCGATGGCTTGGTCTGCCTTGGCACATTCATGTTTCTTTGGCAGCGTCACACCACCTACGATAAGTTAACAAAATCACCACTGCATCAGTCCAGCCAGTAATATCCTTATCAGAAACAGCTTATGAGACAGAAATCTGCACCTTAGATAGCATCCCTCCCGCAAATTCCTCTCGTGTATTTCTATAGTATGAAATCGACCTCAGAAGGTTTAGGCATCCAATAATGGCAGGAATACGACTTTTATACAGCTTATTCTCATAAAGAATATACAGAGAAGGCTGGTTTCTCACTTTCGAGCCTTCGGATCATGAGGAAAACCCGTCCTTAAACAAAGCGATCAATGGTCAATCTATAGGACTCCTAGCCCAACTACATGATGGGCTGTGGTTCCTTGTGCATGGGCATTTCACATGTCCTCAATAATAAAACTTCTTTAGGAAGCTAATTTAGGAGCTAGGATGGCTTGCTTGGAAAAAATCGGCCCTAGCACTTTTCCGCTCTTTGGGATTTAATTAATGCTGAATGCTGCCTGGAAGGCTGGAGTTCAACTCTCACCTTCTCAAAGATATTTACCAATGCTTCTTCCCGCAGGCTTCATAACTGCCACTGCTAGCCCACGAGCCAGTTGGACGCTTCACTACACAATTGAAGCGCGATCCAGCCCCCGATTCTTTTGCCTATCCTAAGCCGATGACTTCACAGACTGCGCGTCGCGGAGTCCTACATCTTATACCTGTCCTTTGTTTATCCCCGCCAAAATCTCAAAACACATGGCGTCTCCAGAATGATCCCTCAGGATTTATCACGGATCAGCCCATCACCTTACTCCGAAGTGTTGAGGAGGCCCATACGACATATAGGCCCAAAAAATCTTCAGAAAGTCCGTTCTTTGGATCCTCTCCGAGCGAGCTTGGGTCAACCCATAGAAGTGTTGCGTTATTCCATTTGTGAAAGCTCGACATTACGTCTGGGAGGTAACATTCAACTATGAAAAGTGGATTAGCGTGCTAAGCCGTTGATTGCTGGCCGAGGCTGATAGTTGATGTTTAAAATTTATTAATTCAATGTCCCATTTTACAATTCTGTTCGGAAGCATCCATTGATGAAGGATCGCTCTGAATTGACTGATCAGTGAGGAGCATTAGTAGTATGTCCTTAAAGTAGACCCGAAGTCTTCTTGTGTAATCAGAAAAGCATAAAGTCAATTTTTCTAACTTGTATATCTGATCCCGTGATGCCCTTACGGCAGTGCAGCTCTATGTAGTAGACTCGTAGCGAGTACAGCTTTACCTCTTCTTTAACTACCAGGACTACTGCATAGCACCGCGGCAGCAGGGAGATTCGAGCGAGTAAAGAAACAGCTCCTTTATGAATTTGGGTTTGGCAGTAGGGGAGATGACCTGAACGAAAATTTTTTTTTGAGCTCGTTGAATGTCTTTTTGAAAAGTTTCCTAAGACCAGTGAAAATCTTTCAAGTTTTTGAAATTTGGACAGAAGGGCATATGGCAGCAGGGTTATGACTCGACCTTGAGACAAATGATTCAAAGAGCTACCTGTGGTGACGGTAAAACGTTTGCCGAGCTTCTTTGAATGTCAACTCATCCGGTGGCCTCATCTCTAATCTAGACTTACCCAACACTTTTCATCGCTAGCGCGACTTTGGCAGATGGTCTTTCGAGGAATCCTCCAAGGTCCAAGATAAATGATATCACCACGCAAAAATGGTTATGGCGTAATCACTCAAGAATTCCTATGTGCTCTGGTCAACGATGTCTAGTCTGACTAAGACTTGTAAGTATTGTTTACTTCTGACTTGAAGGGCGACCGAAACTGAAGAAGCGGTTGGCGTGTCTTCTCACCCTGTGCCAAACGAATATTTGGTTGTAAAGAAGGCATCCTATAAGGTAATGAAGGCCTGATCGCAACATCCATGATTCGATAGATGAGGACTAGGATGTTAGTGTTGACAGTGAAGAAAACCGTTACAAATTTATTGCATTGGCCTCAAAGCCAGTACACGGTAAGATGACTTTATCGATCCTGCAGTCAGAAGGTGTCATTTGAAGAGTATTTGTTTGATGATGGCCAAAAGCTTTTCGTTCTTGGATATGCTTGAAGATCCGGAGAAGTATCCAATACCCGCCAACTACGCACCTGGAACACAAAAGAGTAATTATTCGTTTGGAGTGCCTTCAAACTCATCTTCCCAAATTGAACATTTGCACTGTATCTCCAGAAATGGGGACAAATCTTACATTAGGGTCAATTCTTTCGGTAGGTCATCACAGACAGTACGTTTGTCAGAGAAGAAGTCAATCGAGTACTTGTACCTCAAAATGAGTGGAGCTGCCGGTATCTTAGATCGCCTTGAAGTGGCTATATTTGTTGAACATTTCGTCTTCAGATTAAGTCACACCACTGATAAAGTGCACTCTCAATCAGGCGGCCACCGAAATTGCACAATTATAAGCGGCCAGGAGGCTTAATCGAAAAGTTGACCCATGCCTGCTTGCTTGGATATTGTCTTGGCTAGATTTCATTTCTCCATGATCTCTGCATGATGGCTGAGCCGAATTGAAAATGGGTGCCTCTCTAGGGACCCGTCATAAATTCTCTTCATTATAGTAACATCAGCCGATTCTATGTATCTACCGATTGCGAGTAATCATAAACAATGTTAAAGAGATTACAACCGGTCATTGTGCAATATCTCTCCTCGGTTGTGATCCGGTGGGTGTGGATGCCTTTAATAGCTCCCAGTCCTCACCTTCTCTTCAAGGCTCTGTGATCCGCTACCTCCCCAGTCAGATCTCCCAAATGTAAAGGCCAACATCTTTGCGCTGCTCTGGCTCCCCCTCGATATCCACGCAAGATGCTTTGATATCTGGGAGTGTCCTGGACCAGCTTTAGAATCGGCATCTACTGCTGAATGGCTCCGTCGATTCAATTCGTGAAAAGTGCATCTTTGTATCGTGATTATGTCACGATGTAAAGAAGGTTCTACAGGAATTGTCTTTCGAGTGTGCAATGCTTAGGATCTCGCAGTTGTTTCTGATCCTTTCTCTGCTTGGGCGACTGAAGGAACTAGTTGTGCCTTTGAAGGGAGAGTATGGCCTTTCACTAGTTTTGATTCGAGAGTGGGGGCATAGTTCAGGAAAATGAATGAGGAGTTTTAAGAGATGGACTCTTCGTGGGCTCAATGGGCACATTGGTTCGCCTTTCTGCTCCAGGGGCGGCTTCATTATCCTTGCCTTAAAGGCCTCCTCAGCTTGGGCATAACCTTCAACCCGAGTCAGCATATCGGTAAAGTTTCTGGGGTACTTCTTCTCCAGGAAGAATAGCAAATCATTTTTCTGAAGGCTGCCCTTGAAGTGTGGCCATTGCAACAGACTGGTTTATGATCGGAACCTCCAAGTACACAGTAAGCATTAAAACTGGATGACATAAGTCCTGGAATAGATTCTTTTCTCCTTCTGCTTGATATTCAATCCGAGAATCCAAACCTCGATGGGGACGTCGGCTGCTAACGAAATAAGCCATAAATTGATGACTCATTTGATCAAAGAAAAAGATGGTACCCAGCTTAAGGGCCGAGTATCATGTTCCTAGCAGCTTCTTGAGGATGGGATGAAAAATTCGTAATACAATACGTATGATACGTCGTAGAGCAGCACATTACGCAACATGCCTCAGAATTGGTCGATCGGATCGATGATTCCCATCGTAATCTCCAATACTGAAGGAGCTTAAAGTCAGTGAAATCGTTCTGCAGCATATCGGTAAAGTTTCTGGGGTACTTCTTCTCCAGGAAGAATAGCAAATCATTTTTCTGAAGGCTGCCCTTGAGTGTGGCCATTGCAACAGACTGGTTTAGATTTCGGACCTCCAATACAGTAGCATTAAACTGGATGACATAAGTCTGGATAGATTCTTTCTCCTTCTGCTTGATATTCATCCGAGAATCCAAACCTCGATGGGGACGTCGGCTGCTAACGAAATAAGCCATAAATTGATGACTCATTTGATCAAAGAAAAAGATGGTACCCAGCTTAAGGGCCGAGTATCAGTTCCTAGCAGCTTTCTTGAGGATGGATGAAAAAGTTCGATACAAAATAGCGTATGATACGTCGTAGAGCAGCATCATTATCCGAAAGACCTCCAGATGGTCGATCGGATCGATGATCCCATCGTAACTCTCAAACTGAAGGAGCTTAAAGTTCAGTGAAATCGGTTCCTGCATAATCTTCCGAGAAAAAGAAGGATCAGTGCAAATATTATTACCGTGGGAGAAGAGAGTATGACAGAATTCTTCGATTCGTCGGTTCATTTTCTGAAGCCTTTGATCTAGGAGATCTTCATAGTCGTTGATCTCCAAAATTTTCTGTTGGAACGGGAGCAAAGCTCCCCCTGGGGTCGAGTCATGGTTCGAGCAAAGGCTCTTTACCCTCTGCTTTTCTTTTTCGAGGGTTGCCGACCGACTGACCCAAGTCGGCCGCCCCCAGATTGGGTTCTTCAACTTTCAAAAAATCTGCTCCGACAGAGATGACGTCGGAGATAGCTACTGCTGCCGCATGGCCTGCACTACTTCAGTGAGACCGCGGACCTACTAAACCAATAGATTGAACTGCACCGTGTCCACCATCGCAGGCGGTGGGGCTTGAGATGCAGGAGACGAAACATGGACGAAAAGATCTGGATGAGATCTGACCGCGAAGGTGGTTGACCGTCGGGTTGAAGCCTTTTTAGGAGGCATACTCAAAGGTCGAGAGGAAAAGTAGGACTCTGACTGGGATGAAGAGAGATTTCCACCACGTATTCCTTCAAGATTAAAGGAACCTCAATAACTTGAGTCCCTTCCTCTAGCGCCAATCTTGTTGGTACGAAATCTGGCTATCATCGAAGTCGAAGCTGAATTTGGAGAGGATAAGATCGCTGCCGGGACCTACAAAATAAGTCTCATCCGGAGTATATATATATATACATGCATACATACGTACGTGTATATATATATATATATACTATTTTGTTTTAAGATAATTCAGGTGTCAAGTCAAATTATTTAAGCTTTGATGCGAGGAACTTCTTTCAATTAATCAAATCCATCATTTTTATGTAAAATAAAAATTAATTTCCTGTTTCCTATCCGAATCATCGAATGTTTATCATCTCAAACATATATATATATATATATATATATATATATATATATATATATATATATATATATATACACGCGCGCGCCTTGTGCAAGTCGTTATATATATATATATATATATATATATACGCGCGCGCCTTGTGCAAGTCCAGACAAAGTGATAAAAGACAAACTAGCTTCCTTTTACCCTCTGATGTGCTTAAAGAGGATTTCCTTTTTTTTCCCAATTATCTAAGCAACGGGAAACAGTGCCTCCCTGTCCAATTATCTAAGCAAGCAAACCTACAATATCACCGCTAGCATCTTTGTTTCTTTACTGAAAGTTATGATTGAGAACAGTTGGATGGAAAATATTGAAAAATAGAAGTTTGAAATTTTTGTTGGCCTACGTGGTAATTATCTTATGCATGCATTCCTCTATGAACCCAGCAGACTGGTTTAATGGGTAAGATTGTGATTCTCCTAATATACCACACCAAACTTTAGAATTAAAGGAAGTGATGGCTTACCAAAAAAAAAAAAAGAGAAAGGGAAGTGATGAAAGAACAACATTAAAGATCAGAGAACAACGCAGCAAACATATACAAGATTCCACGCTAACTTGACAACCTCAATATTGCAAACACCTATTAAGTTTCTTATTTCAAGTTAAAAAGACAGGAAATTTATCTAATGATAATCCAGTAAACAATTAGAATATGATAGCAAGCGGCATCAAGTCCAGCAAACCGTGACACCATGAAATGAACTCCAACATGAATTGAATTATATTAGATTAGGGGTGCAAATAATGAATGAAATAAGGGAAGTGAGGTTTCCCACGGAAGATGTAATGATTCAATTCATCTAACCACTTGTCCATCAAATTGAAGCACACATTTTCACATCGTTGAATGATCAAACATGTGCAGAAAAATTAGCTCATACGAACAACTGGTCAAGCACTCAAGCAGATAGACAGCAACCTTTCTGCATGAGTGGCAGCAAACACGTGGGGATGCAGAATCATGCAACGACAAGCATGTCTACCACAAACGGACGAGCCACCATATCTTGCATATGAATGTTTTC
This sequence comes from Cocos nucifera, assembly GCA_006176705.1. Classification (NCBI taxonomy): domain Eukaryota; kingdom Viridiplantae; phylum Streptophyta; class Magnoliopsida; order Arecales; family Arecaceae; genus Cocos; species Cocos nucifera. The sequence goes on along the minus strand of QRFJ01000442.1, from coordinate 783,471 downwards.
ATGAACTGAGACTTATCTGACAATCTGTATGCACTCATAATTCATTAACTATGCGCCCATGCCTTTAGAGACTTATCCCAAAAATTATTTATTTCTGCCCATGTTCATTGTCAGATCTCAGACTGAAGACCACCAGAAGTCCCAGTGTGGCATTTGCATTTCCCCTTTAGGCAATGGCTGCTGAGGTGCTGAACGACATAAGGTGTCAGACCTTTGAATTTGCATACATTACTGATTAAGTCAATTCATTCCATAATCTTGGGATGTGCCAGATAAATGGAGGTTAAATTCAAAAATATGCCAACTCAATGGGGAAAAAAGCTCATCTTGGAAATTTATTGTGATCGATAACTTACAAAAAATCTGGGAAGATATCTAGTATACATATGTTAGCCATAATATTGTCACACTCTGACATCTTAAAAGAATTTTAAAGAATGTATGAAAATTCACCAACAAAAATCCATTTCTGGAGGTTGTAGTAGAAGCTTACCAATTTAACTCCACCTATTCTAGTTGAAATTAGACTATGGCGGTTTCTCCAAATCTTCAGATGAAGGCATATATCATGTTCCTCTCAGAAGCCATCAGGAATCAACCTATCAGTATCGCATGAACAAAAGTTACATTAGTATATGTTAAATATTCAAGGTAGTGGGGGAAAAGAAAAAGCTACACTGGATTGATAGACCCTATATAAATGCAGTATCAACAGCAAGAAATGTCATGCTTCCATAATTAGCAGATACAAAGGGTTAGAGTACACCAACTAAATTCATCTAGACCTTGCATTCCAACCGACTTAATCGAATATTTAGAAAACTGGGCATTAGATGCATAGGCCTGACTGGTTCTATTTAGACCTGACCATACCAGTTTAAAATATTGCATATGACAAATTCAAACTAGAACCGAGAAAACATAAAGTAACTAGATTTTCTGACACAGCAATCAATTATAATTTAGTACAAGATATGCTAGATTCAACCTTGGTCCCACCCATCCCAAAGTTATACAATTAGGATTGTTTCTTGCACTTCATGAGTATTGAGGGTAGATCACAAATTAAGAGCTTGCATTCCATGCCAGCAATCAATTCCGAGCATTCAAGCAAATCATAAGCTGAAAATTGACTCTAATTGGGTATAAGTCATGCTAGACTTGATCCTGGTCCTATCCACTTGAAACTTATTCAAATTAAGATTTTGGTTCTTGCTGGCAAACATTGAAGGTAGACTATAGATAAAAATACTGACAAAAAGAATCTGTTCAAATTCGAATACATCAACAATCCTAATCCAGTCATCTATCTTATAATCTGCTTGAGCAAAGCAAACTATAAAGTAAATTGACACAATTCAAATTCTAAACCAGTAGTTGAATCTTAAGGGGTTTGGATCATGCTAAACTTGAACCTGGTGACACCCATAGATAACCTATTCTGTTAGGATGAGTTGTTGTGGTCCACCACAACTAAAAGTAGACTACATATAGCAAGATCACAAAATGGAATATTCCTTAGAATGCATTTTCTTCATTTTGTCCTATTAATAGTTTAAAATTACAAAAACCTATTGAATATTGTCTTCAATATGTTTAACAAGGCACAAAGGATAAGAACAGCACTCATGCATGAGGAAGGCATACAAAGTCATATAACAACCTCTTATCAGAAGAAATAACAAAATGTAAATGGTTTGATTAAGTGGAATACTAGATCTTGAAGACAGCACTCCTATTTTTGATAATGCTGTGAACCTACTTGCTTGTTGGAGTTCATGTTTAGCGGACAAACAAAGTCTGGTTGGGGAACATAGCCTTCCTCTACTAGCTCTAAAATGATGCACTCCAATAACAAGTAAATTTGTGAAGAATCTGGGTGACTTTGGTCTGCTGCAACAAATATATGATTAATGCTGTCGATCTCAATCCAACTACATCCTGGCACTTTCTGTACGTTTCTCTCCTTCATCAAGCTTCGCAATTTTGATACTCCATCCCACCGACCAGCCACAGCATGGATGTTTGACATCAGCACATAGTATCCAGAGTTACAGGGATCCAACTCAAAGAGCTGTTTTGAAGCAAGCTCAGCAAGTGCAATGTTGCCATGAACACGGCAAGCTCCAAGCAGTGCACCCCAAATACCAGCATCTGGTTTAAATGGCATGCTTGTTACAAAGTTGAGAGCTTTATCCAATTTCCCAGCACGGCCACATAGATCAACCATGCAAGCATAATGCTCCATCCGAGCAGCAATTCCATACTCCTCTGTCATACAATGGAAAAGTCGAAATCCTTCTTCAATTTGACCAGCATGGCCACAAGCAGATATTAAAGCAAGAAATGTTATATGATCTGGCTGAAATCCTGCACTCTGCATCTGCTGGAATAGACTTACTGCATCCTTAACAAGACCATGTGTCCCATAAGCTGCAATTATACTGTTCCATGATACCTCATTCTTTTCTTGCATGGAATTAAAGACACGGCGAGCTATGTCCAAATTCCCACATTTGGCATACATATCTATTAGAGCACTAACAGCATATAAGTCTGCTCTCAAAGATCCTCTTGTCATGAAACCATGGATCTCCTTCCCATAACATAGTGCTGGTAAGCTTGCACATGCTGACAGGGCAGAGGATATAGTGACACAGTCACATATCAATCCTTCCAACCCCATTTGGCGGAAAAGGCCGATAGCTTCTTTTGGTTGCCCATTCTGGTTAAAGCTTGTGATCATTGAGTTCCATGATATGGTGTCCCTCTCAGACAACTTTGTGAAGATTTGATGGCCAAGATCAAGTCTACCACATTTGGCATACATGTCCATCAGCGCACTTCCAACATAGCATTTTCCCTCAAATGCATTTTTAAGAATGTAACCATGTAGCTCCTTTCCCAATTTTAAAGCAGACAAACATGAACATGCTGGCAAAACACTAGCAACTGTGATAGCATTGGGCTTTAGCTGTGCCTCTAACAACCAACGGAACATTCCTAGTGCATCATGGTTCATTCCATTGAGCACATAACCAGATATCATTGCACTACAAATAACCACATCCATCGCTCCAGTAGCATCAAAAACCTTCTGTGCCATCCTAACATCTTTGCTTTTAAAGTAGATATCGATAAGCGCACTCTTCAAGAATGCATCCATGCACACACCATTCCTTATTATATGAGCATGTATTTCCTTACCTTGCTTCAAGCTAGTCGAGTCAGAAAAGGCAGGAAGAAAACTTGCGAGTGTAATGGAATCTGGTTTGATGCCAGCTGCTTGCATCTGGTAGAACAAACCTAAGGCTTCATTCTTCAGTCCATTCTGGACATACCCAGAGATCATGCCATTCCAAGCCACCAAATCAGTTTGTGTCATCAAATCAAACAATTTCTGCATATGAGCAAAGCAGCAGCATTTTGAGTACATGGCTAACAGTGTATTTGCCACCGATGCTTCCAAATCTAACCCGCATCTGATTGTGAGGCCATGAAGCTGAATACCATACTTCAACATTGCCTGTGTGGCACAAATGGACAACACACCAGCAAATGCCACAGAATTTGGTTTAGTTTCCGCTCTTCGCATGCTATTAAAGAGTGCAACAGCATTCCCTCTATCCCCATTCCTCACATATCCATCAATCATCACATTCCACAGAACACAATCTCTTTCTGGCATTCTGTCAAATACCTCTCTTGCCTCATCAACAAAACTACTCTCCGCATACATTTTAATCAATGAACTACCTACAAAGAGATCCGTTTCCAAACCCATCAAACAGATTGTCTTATGAATTAACCTACCCAATCCAACAGCAGATAAATTACAACAAGACTTGATCACATAAGGAAATGTGTATTTATCTGGCAAGGCACCAACAAACCACATCTTAAAATAGAATAACAAAGCTAAGTTAAACCAACCAACCATGGTAAATCCCCTAATCATCCAATTCCAAGGCAAAGGTGACACCGTTATGAGCCGAAAGAACACATCTTTGGCGTCTGAAAAACTGCGGCAGAGAACATACATGCCCAAAAGTCTAGTGCCCAAAGTATCATCGTGGTCGACGCCATTCACGACCAACTGGGCATGAACTTGGCGACCTTTCTGGAGATCCAAAGGGTCGTGGCAGGCCCTCAACATCGAGAGAAACCGAGCCACCAAATCCTCATCCACAGTTCCTGTTCTGGTGAAAGAAAAGACTTCTTCTTTTGGAGGAATATCATTAAAATTTATAGAATTTACAGCTAATCCCGATGAGTTTCTGTAATTTACGAGACGAAGCCTGGAAACGAGCGTTGGAAGCAAGGGAGGACGCTTGCCAATAGGAAGCAGTCGTGTCCCATGCATTATTGTACTGAAGAAAGAAAGCAGCACATATTTTCCCAAGTTTCCCCTTGTTCTGTAGTTGGAGAGGGGAGGGACAAGCACAAAGGCTAGTAATTTAAACTCGAGGAGGGCATGTTCTAGAACTAACGAGCGGAGCAAAGGAGGTTGGAGAAGAGACTCGGACCGGGGACGGCCGGGGGCGCCACCAAGAGCCCGGTGGAAGAGGCGCTCGATGTCGGCATAGGAGAACCATACGCGTCTGATGGATCCTATGACCGTGCTGGCGGCCGGAGGAAGAGGGTTTTAGCCGGAGCCGGTACAGGGGGCGGGAGGGAGGGAAAGAGAGGATGGGGGATGAAGGCCGGCCTCCAGGGCTGGAGCTGGGGCCGAGCTGCGCCGGGCCTATACCTATCCGAGCCTGGCCCGAAAATTATGTTCGAGCTTTGGGCTGATATGAGGCTCGATAAATAAGTAAAAATTCTAACTTGAGCCCAGCTTGAGATTCCTAAATCTATTTGGGCTGGCCCACCAACTTCTGCTCTTAATCTATCTCATTCTCTGCAGCCACTGCCGTCGAAACCATCTTCAAGACCATCTCCAGGCCCCGGCGCCTCCATCTTTGCCAACTTCTCTGCCCTCCTAATCTATGATGCTCCCATCGCCATTGAGTCGTAGACTGCCAGTTTCCAGAGCTGTGGAACTTTTTTTTTTTTTGGATAACAAACTTTGGATCCTCCTTCGCAATCCCCTTCTAGCTCTCCAGCAGTGGCAAAGCAAGAGATGAGGAAGGATTAAGTTGTTAACTTTGGATAAAACTAGGTCTTACAGGCATGATCGATCAAACCATCTCCTCTCTACCGGCGTACGACTCTATTAGCCACCCTCATGGCCTTACCTCCCTTCCCCGATCATGGATTTACATGGGACATGGTTCCCTATTTTCATCTAATATTTTTTTTTTTTTGAAAAAATCTTTGATGATGTCGACAAGGTTTGACAGCTTCACCTTGAACCTGGTCCGATAGGACATATTCTCACATTTCCCCTCTCTTAAAAAAATTTTATCCTTAAAATTTGAGGAATCGAAATCTTCCAAAGTTGAAACTTAGAGGTGAAAGTGGTATAGATATTATCTATCTAAATTAATTTCTATATCCGAAGTAATCCGTATATGGATAAAAATTTGAGGATGCAACTAATATTTATATCCATATCTATATCCATAAAAAAATGGATATGGATATGGATATAGATATTAGTCACATCCTCAAATTTTTATCCATATAAAAATGGATATGGATATGAATAAACAACTATCCAATTTGTATCCGAATATCCAAATCTATATATAATCCTATATAATTTTATATAGTATTTAATATTTTTTTAAAAAAACATACAACCATATAAATACGTTAGTAAATTGATTTATCATCTATGTAGTGTTGGGGGTAAAATGGTCCCCGCTAAAGTTCTTGTCCAAAGTTCTTGGTCGCCGACCTCCGTCCTGTTGGGATTCGTCGATCTTCTTAGTGATGAGTTCATGCTATAGAACCTCTCGAAGGCGCACAAAAGTTCGACGATACGATCTTGAATGGTGAAGGAGAGTTACTATTATTCTAATCTTATTCTTAGGCTAAAAATGAATAATAGGATTAGGGTTCAGTCGCACGCCCCCCCGTACGACCTCCTTCAGTCGCACATCCTTCGGACGACCTCCTCCAGTCGTACTTACTCCAGACGATCTCTTTTCGGATGATCTCATCCAGTCGAGCTCATTATGAACAAACTTCTTTCAATCATTAGGTGAGCTTTCTTTGGTTGACCTTCTTTCAGTCGATCTTCTTCTAGTTGCCTGAAAAGATCTCATCGTCCACATGAATTCGACTACCAACTCAATACAGACCGATCCACATGCAGGTGATCTTAAAGGAGTCCAAATTTTTCTGAAACTATTATGATTTGAAGCTCTTCACCGCCTACACCCACTCTATCTGAACTTCGATTATTGATACTCGACGAACTGGCAAGTCACAACAACGAACACCACTCTTGGCTGGCACGTCATGATAATGGATACTATCCTTCGTAATAAACTTCATGTGATCCTAAACAGCCAACTATCAGGAGATTGTGGCTGTCATTATCAGTTTGTTATAGGCTCCGCCTATATAAAGGATCCTCCAGATATGTTTTCTCTTTAAGCTCTCTTCTCCCTCCCATTACTCTAACTCTTTGTATCCTGAGCACTCCATTTCAGTTGGCCAAAAAACTAACTTAAGTGTCGGAGGATCCTATTGGAGCCACTCACCTTCAGTTTGGACTTTGTTTTGCAAGTCCCGTCGGCGGCCTCACCTTCTCCACTCTAGCCATCTGTGGCATCCTCATAAATTTTCATACTAATAGGATTGGTACTGGAGAAAGAAACTTTGAGCTCTTATTCTAAAAGGAGTGTTTAGTCGATCTTATTTATCTTCTTCTTTTGATCCTTCAGAATCTATCTCCGTTTGATCTCTTTTGCTCCAGAAATGCCTCCAAAGAAGATAACCATTCGATGGTCTACTACCTCCGCCACCAGATCCAAATCGGATCCATCCATTCTAGCTCCATCATCCTAGTTTTTGCCTCCTCCGCCAGTAGTCATGGTGGATCCAGAGTAGTTCAACCTGTTGATGCAGCAGGTTTGAAGTCTCACAAAAATGGTACAGACCATACAACAGCCTTCGACAGCGGTCCGATCGAAAAACCCCCAGTAAGAACCTTAAGATCTAGTGCCAAGAAGGGCGACCTAGGTCAGCAAGCCCATCGCCTCTAGAAAGGGAAAGCAGAGAGTAAGAAGTCCTTGTTCCGATCATGATTCTTCTTCGGAGGAAACTTTCTCCATCTATAGTTGGTGGCCCCCTGAGATTTATGGTCGAGATGATATCCTCGACCAAAAGATTCAGGACATGGACCGATAGATTAAGGAGCTCCGCCATGCAGCCCCAACTCACCATGATGATATCTGCATCGATCCTCCCTTCTCTACCAAAATCATGCAATAACCTATCCCACCGAACTTCAAGCTCTCCCAGTTCAAGACTTATGATGGGATGTCTGATCCGATCGACCATCTGAAGGCCTTCCAAATAATAATGCTGCTTCATGGTGCTTCGGACGCCATCCTGTGCTGAGCTTTCCTATCCACTTTGAAAGGAGCAATAAAAAATTGGCACTCGAGTCTTAAGCCGGGTATGATTATTTTTTTGACCAAATGAGCCATCAATTTGTGGCTCATTTCATAAGCAGTCGAGTCCAAGATATTGTTCGAATTTCCTCATCAATATAAAGCAGAAAGAGGGAGAGTCCATCTGAGCTTACGTCAGCCACTTTAACGCTGCTACGTTGGAGGTCCGAAACTTGGATCAATCTATAGCCATGGCCTCACTGAAGAGTGATCTTCAGAAGAATGATCTTCTATCTTTTCTAGAAAGAAAATATCTTAGGAATTTTACTGATATATTGGCTCAGGCTGAAGGTTATGCGTGGGTGGAGGAGGCTTTCAAGTTGAAGGATGATGAGGCCATAAGAGAGCGGCAAGCGAATGAACCCAACAAGCCCACATCCAAAAGAAAGTTAAGTAAATTTTGGCCGCACTCCCAAACTCCTCCTGAGTGCAGACGAGCCCGAACTGCTTCTCGAGCTCATCACAAGGAAGCACAGATTAGAGGACTCGATGGAACTCTCCCCCTAGAAGATTCAACAACTATGCTCCCTTGAATGCCTCAAAGATGTAGGTGCTAATGGAGATAAGAAAGCAATTGGCAGAACCGGAGAGGATGCAGACTCATCTGGCTAAGCGCAACCCCAACAAGTACTGCCTCTACCATTGTGATCATGGTCATGATATCAAAAAATGCATCTAGCTTCAGGATGAGATTGAAGTGTTGATAAGGAGAGATCGACTGAATCGGTTCATCAGGCACCATTCGGAATGGAGAGAAGATCGTCCAAAAGCCCTGCCATAACTTAAACCATCTCGATGGGATGAGCCCCAAGGAGATCGGCCCCCTCTTGGAGTCATCAATACCATCATTGGGAGAATCAATGAGAGGAAGCTAGTGGGTCAGCAGAGCTAGCAAAGAGGCAGCGGACTAAAGAACCTATCACCTTCACTGAAAAAGATGCCCAGGAAGTTCAGCTTTCGTATAATGACACGGTTGTAGTTACTTTAAATATTGCTGATTATGATGTATGCCGTATTTTAATTAATAATAGAAGCTATGCTGATGTTTTATTTTATGATGCTTTTTTCAAAATATCCATATCTGATGATAGGATAGGTCTGATGAATTTTTCGTTTGTAGGATTCACAGGTGATGCAGTGCCAGTGGAAGAAATAATGACACTGCCTATGGTAGCTGGCCGATATTTAAAGCAATCTACGGCACAAGTTAACTTTTTGGTAGTCAAAGCTCCTTCTGCGTATAATGCGATCCTTGGCCGACCTGGTTTGAATGCATTTCAGCTTGTAGTGTCTACTTATTATCTGAAAATGAAGTTTCCAATCAGGCATGGAGTCGGAAAGATCAGAGAAGATCAAGCATTAGCTCCGGCACTGCTACAGTCCATTGCCTTACAGGCGGAAACGACAAGCAGACCTTTGACCTCTGCCAAGTGGATGAAACTTAGATGTCTCGCGATGATCCTATCTGAAGAAAGGAGCGAGAACCCAATCGGTGACCTTGAAGACCATCCCTCTGAAATGATGGGAATAATGTGGAATATACTGTGAAGATTGGCTCAAATCTAAAAGAAGAGGTTAGAAAGTAGCTCATCACATTCTTGCAAAGGAATGCTGATGTCTTCGCCTGGACGCTTGCAGACATGCTTGGGATCAATGCAGAAGTCATGGAGCTCGGTCTGAGCATGGATTCTAAGCAATGACCAGTAAAATAGAAAAAGCATAGTTTTGCACCGAAAAGGCAGAAGGCGATAATGGATGAAGTCGACAAACTTTTTAAGGTGGGATTCATTCGAGAAGTGCTTTATCCGGACTGGATCATGAATGTTGTCTTAATTAAAAAGGAAAATGGCAAGTGAGGGATGTGCATAGACTTCATGATTTAAACATGGCTTGTCCAAAAAATAGCTACCCTCTGCACAGGATCGACCAGCTGGTGGATGCGACTTTGGACCATGAGCTCCTTACTTTCTTGGATGCCTTCTCTGATTATAATCAAATCCGAATGGCACCAAAGGATGAGAAGAAGACTGCTTTTATTACTAATCATGATCTTTATTGTTACAGATCATGCCGTTTAAGCTTAAAAATGTAAGTACAACATACCAGCACTTGGTAAATAAAATTTATAAGAAGCAGATTGGCCATAATATGGAGGTCTATGTAGATGATATACTGGTCAAAAGTCGATCTTTATCAAATCACATCATCAATCCTGAGGAGACCATCAATATCCTCTAGAAGTACAAGATGAAGCTGAATCCTACGAAATGCGCTTTTTGAGTAACCTAAAAAAAGTTCTTGGGATTCATGATGTTAAGCCGCGACATTGAGATCAATCTAGTGAAGATCAGAGCCATCTAGAAAATGACTACCCCAAAAATAATAAAGAAAGTTCAATGCCTCACAGGCAAGGTGGTAGCTCTGAATCGCTTCATGTCAAGGTCGGTGAAGCGCTGCATGCCCTTCTTTCAAGTACTTAAGTAGTCCAAGAATTTTAGTTGGACTCCTGACTGTCAGCAGGCTCTTGAAGAATTGAAGAGCTATCTCAGCTCACCCCCACTGCTTGCCAAACTTGAATCCAGAGAAGAATTGTTCCTGTACCTCACCGTATCTCTTGTAGTTGTTGGAGCCGTATTGATCAAAGAAGCAAAAATTCAAAAGCCGATCTACTATATAAGTAGAGTCTTGAGAGATGCAGAAACAAGGTATACCAAATTAGAAAAACTAACCTATGCCCTATTGATTATAGCTAGGAAACTCCGACCTTACTTTTAGGGGCATACTATTACTCTCCTCACTAATCAACCCATTAAGATAGTTCTTCATCAATCGATACCTCTGGTAGAGTAGCAAAGTGGGCGATTGAGCTGATTGAATTCGACATCCATTTCCAACCTTGGTCGTCCATCAAAGCTTAGATCTGGCCGATTTTATAGTGGTGTGCACTATACCGGAGGAGACTGAGCTAGAGCGTCAAGAAGCTTTTATCCCTGACTCCTCAGAAGAGAAAGCTGATCTTTTTGAAAACTTCTGGGCACTGTATGTGGATGGTTCATGCAATGCATCAAGAGCAGGAGCATGTTTGATTCTCATTAATCCAGAAGAAGTTGTGGCAGAGTATGCATTACACTTTGACTTCCTCACCAATAATAATAGAGCAGAGTATGAAGCTCTACTTGCAGGACTGAGGATAGCCAAGGAGCTGAGAGTGCAACGTTTGAAGGTCTACAGTAACTCTCAACTGGTGGTGGAGCAAGTTAATAACTCCTTTGAAGCCTGGGAGGAAAGTATGAAAAAGTACTTGAAAAAAGTGAAGAGCTTAAGTTCAGCCTTTGACAATTTCGACATTCAGTAGATCCCTAGGATGGAGAACACCAGAGCCGACCTTCTCTCTAAGCTGGCCATCTTAGCCCCAAACAAACTACCAAAAGAAGTACTTTTTGAGGTCTTGTAACATCCGAGTTCGGAAGAGCCCCAGGCAGTAATGCAAGTTGATCATGAGCCTAGCTAGATCGATCATTTATAGCATATCTCAAGGAAAGAACTCTTCCCAGAGATCATAAAGAAGCTCAAAAGTTAAGAAATCAAGCTTCTCGCTATATTTTGTATGAAAGTAAGTTGTATAAGAGATCATACTTTTTACTACTGCCATCATTGAGTATGCCTCCGATCCTTCTAGAAGGTCCAGCTTCATGCCTATGAGGAAAGTTTATGAGGGGAATTTATAGGAAATCATTTAGGAGTGCCAGATCTCTGTATCATACAAGTTGCTTCTGATCAAAGGAAACTTATTGGCCGACAATGCATGGTGAAGATGCGGAGGATTATGTGAGAAAGGTGCGATAGATGTCCAAAGAAATGTGAACATGTCCAGAAGACAACCAGGCCATCGCAGCTCACATCATTAAGTGCCCCTTAGGCCATTTGTGCATAGTAGGGGAATGGACATACTCAGGACCTTTTTTCAATGACATCTGAGCAGTGAAAGTTCCTGCCTAGTGGCTGTCGAATTATTTCACTAAGTGAATCGAAGTCCGAATCCACTAGGCAAAAATTATCTAAAGCTAAGAGTACAGAACTTTGTTTGAAAGTCGATTATTTGTAGGTTTGGATTGCTACCAAACGGATCGTAACAGATCAATGGTGATAATGGACTAGGGTACGAAGGTTCATGCTGAGTTCTACGAAGGTCTGAATGTATCTCCCACCATTGCATGTTAATGGCTCATCCGCACAGACAAATGCGTGAAAGCAGAAATGATTAATAGAATCTTTACTTGCAAGCGATATCAAGACCAAGGCTTGAACGAGCAAAAGGGGGCCTGGGTGGATGAACTTTGTCATCATGTGCTCTAGGACTTACCGAACTATTCCAAAGATTATCCGACTGGAGAAACACCACTCATCTTTCGCACTGGCCTTCGGGAATAGAGACAGTGGTTAGCCTAGTTGAACTTGAAGCTTTCCATCAATATGGAGTAGAGGCCTTCAATGAACAAGGCAACTCGTAGGACCTCAGAGCTAAACTTGATCTGCTGAAAGAAAAGAGAGAGAAGGCCCATATCTGAATGGCAACTTACAAGCAAAGGATAGCCTGTTACTATAATTCAAGGGTCAGAAGCAAAATCTTCAGAATAGGGGATCTCGTACTTCAGCGAGCGGATATTTTTCAATCTCAAAATTAAGAAAAGCTTGCACTGAACTGGAAAGATCCTTATGAGGTGCTGAAAATTATCCGATCAGGAATATATTATCTAAAGAAATTTGGAGGATCTACGCTTCCATGGATTTGAAATTCAAAAAATCTATGAATGTACTACCAATAATCCAACCCTAATAAAATTTTTTTATTTCAATATTTTTATTTCTCGATATAAAATCATGTGATAATAGAAAATGATCCAACCAAACTTCGTTAATAAACAAAACAGAAGACCACTGGTTATTTAAGATAGAAGAAAGAGAGAGGCCCTTTCAACGGTCCTTTTATGTCCCTATACCTTTGTTAGGGATAGGAGGAGGACCTCACCCTAATAAAGAAAGGCCAACCTCGTCAGAAATAGGAGAAGAACCTCATCCTGATAGGGAGACAGGAAGGCCAATCATGTCAAAAATAGAAGGAGAACCTCATCTTGATATGGATGATGAAGACCTTCAATTATTTAAGATAGGAAGAGGGGAGAGGCTCTTTCAACGATCCTTTTGTGCCCCTATACCTTTGTTAGGGACAGGAGGAGGACCTCATCCTAACAAAGAAAGGCTAATTTCATCAGGAATAGAAGAAGAATCTCATCCTGATAGAAGGATAGAAAGGTCAATCATGTTAGAAATAGGAGGAGAACCTCATCCTGACATGGATGATAAAGATCTCTAGTTATTTAAGATAGAAGAAGGGGAGAGGCCCTTTCAATGATCCTTTTGTATCCCTATAACTTTGTTAGGAATAGGAGGAGGACCTCGTCCTAATAAAGGAAGGCCAACCTCATTAGAAATAGGAGAAAAATCTCGTTCTGACAAGAAGATAGGAAGGTCAATCATGTTAGAAATAGGAGGAGAACCTCGTCCTGACATGGATGATGAAAACTTTTAGTTATTTAAGATAGAAGGAGGAGAGAGGTCCTTTTAATAGTTCTTTTATGCTCCTATACTTTTGTTAGAGATAAGAGGAGGACCTCGTCCTAACAAAGAAAGGCCAATCCCATTAGGAAAAGGAGAACCTCATCCTGATAGGAGGATAAGAAGGCCAACCATGTCAGAAATAGGAGAAGAACCTCATCCTGACATAGATGATGAAGACCTCTAATTATTTAATATAGGAGGAGGGAAGAAGCCCTTTCAACGGTCCTTTTGTGTCCCTATATCTTTATTAGGAACAGGAGGAGGACTTCATCCTAACAAAGGAAGGTCAATTCCATTAGGAACAGGAGGAGAACATCATCCTAATAGAAAAACAAGAAGGTCAACTATGTCAGGAATAAGAGAAGAATCTCATCCTAATATGGATGATGAAGATCTTCAGTTATTTAAGATAGGAGGAAAGAGATCCTTTCAGTGGTCCTTTTATGCCCCTATATCTTTGTTAGGAATAAGAGAAGGACCTCGTCTTAACAAAGAAAGGCCAATCTCGTCAGAAATAGGAGGAGATCTCATCCTGATAGGAGGATGAAAGGCCAACTGTATCAAAAATAGAAGAAGAACCTCATCCTGACATGGATGATAAAGATCTTCAATTATTTAAGACAGGAGGAGGGGAGAGGTTCTTTCAATGGTTCTTTTGTGCCCCTATATCTTTATTAGGGACAGGAGGAGAATCTCATCCTAACAAAGGAAGATCAATTTCATCAGAAATAGAATGAGAACCTCATCCTGATAGGAGGATAGGAAGGCCAACTATGTCAGAAATAGGAGGAGAATCTCGTCCTGACATAGATGATGAAAATCTTTGATTATTTAAGATAGGAGGAAGAGATAGATTCTTTCAACATCCTTTTTATGTCCTTATATCTTTATTAGGGATAGGAGAAGAATCTCGTCCTAATAAAGGAAGGCCAATCCCATCAGGAATAGAAGGAGAATCTCATTCTGACAGAAGGATAGGAAGGCTAACCATATCAGAAACAGAAGGAGAATCTCATTCTGATATGGATGATGAAGATCTCTAATTATTTAAGATAGGAAGAGGGGAGAGGTCCTTTCAATGGCCCTTTTGTACTCCTATGCTTTTGTCAGGGATAGAAGAAGGATCTTGCCCTGATAAAGAAAGATCAATCTCGTCAGGAACAGGAGAAGAATCTCATCCTGATAAAGGAACAAAAAAAAGACAATCATATTAGAAATAGGAGGAGAACCTCATCCTGACACATAAGAGGACCTTCCGTTATGTGATATAAAAGAAAAAATAAAGAAAATGAAGAGGTTAACAAACATTGAACCCAAGCAAAACAAAAAGATGATTGAAGAAAGCATAGCTTCATTAAAGATGATGTTGATTACAAAATAAAAGTCTGCAAGATTGGTTATAAAAAAGAAAGAGAGAGAAGAATTGAAGTTCTAAGAAGGATCAGGTTTCTTGGACATCGAACTGCTAGCCATCACCAATGATTTTTTTAGGCTGACGATCTTCTCCTCGAGCTCTTTTCTTTTTATCATGTTGTTACGGAACATCTTGTCAGTCCTTCGATAGTTTTTTTTCTGATGCTCATAGTCTCTTCCTCAGAACTTTTGATTCAGCTTCAGCATCCTTGATGGCCTGCTATTTGCAAATCAACTGAACCTTCAGTCGCTGAACTTCAGTCTTTTCCATCCCGATCGATTTTAAGAGTTCGCTTGTGATCCTCTTCAGGGAGGCGATCTCCTTCGACTCCCTACTGGTGCTGGATTGATAATTATCGATGAGTTGCTGTTGAAGCTGGGCTACCTTACAATTAGCAGCACAGAGTTTCTACTCCAGCGAGGATATCCTCTCATACTAGCCTAACCGGTAGGTCTCATAGGCAAGCTCGGCATCATGCAATTGCTTCTAGAGGATAGAAAATCTTTGCGATCAATCCCACTCATATCGAGCCTTGTCGGAAGATCATGGCAAACTCCCCTCAAATAGATGAATTTTTTCTTTCATCATCTTGAGCTCAACTTCGAGGGAGCCGACTTTCGTAGTTAACATCCAGGACTTGTAACTAGCACTTTTCTTAAGTTCGGCCAACTCTCTCTCAAAGTTATCTTTCTTAATGTTGAAGCTTATGAAATCTTTCATGTGCAACTTATGAAGGAGAGTGACTTCAATTATTGCCTTCGAAGCATTTTTTTTGGATCGCTAAAGCTCATCTTCCATCTTCTTCAACTTCTTCTTTAGATGATGGATTTTTCTCTTTAAATCTTTAACTATAGGTCTCAGAGGGATACCTTCGGATAGCGGTTTAGCATCGGTTGGGGAAGATCGATCTTGGCTTTGGTCACTAGAAGGATTCTGAATGACATTCATCATAGCACAAGTATAAGGTAAAGAAAACTCATTTCATTTCTCAAAATCTAGACCTCGAGAGGAGCGACGATGAATGAGGTTAGAGTGTTCTCTACCACCTCTAGCTCCAGTATCGGCCTGGGCACCTCAACGGCAGGTTCAGAGGGCTCGAGGAGGGCTTCAGTAGGAGAAGGGTTGTTTGCGACAGTGGAAGACCCCGCCTCTTCATCAGGGACCTCCCTGTATAAAAAGTCGAGATGGAGTTCAAGGAACTTGACAATCACTCGATCCTCGCAAAGTTCGTATCCCTTCTGAAAGACACCCTAGCTAAATGCAACGTTCAGGTCCATCATTTTAAAGGAGACCTTGAACTCCTCCACTACTTGGATCTTCGCCTTCGAGATCTATTTCGAAGTTTGATCCTTCAGCTCACCGACCTTAACCTCGAACTTCTTCCTCTCCTCTTCTAAGGCTAAAGTAGCCTTCAGTCCCGTCGAGGTGAGCTTCTCTTTTCTGAGCATCTTTTGCATACCTTCGACCTCGATCGCCTTCTCCTTCAAAAGATGGTCAGCCTCGATGGTCTTGTCCTAAAGATGGTCGACCTTGGCTTGAAGGTCTTCCTAAGCCTTCAATGCCTCTGACTTCAAGTGGTTCATCATTTTGATACGCGCGAGTATTTAGTGATCCGACTATAGTAAATGAACTATGTTATGCATCAAAAAAAAAATCGACAAGATGACTATCTTGAGGAAGATCCCGAGGGAATCCTAGATGAGCTGTATATGATCGAGATCGGCCATATGATCTATCACCTTGGGCATGGCAAACCTATCGGTTAGATCTCAGATGAGTTTGGATTACCGAAGAGGTCTTCTCTTGGATTGTCGCTGTCGTCGTTGAACCCGCCAGGGCATGCCTTGCGATGCACCTTCACAATGATCTTTTTTTTTCTTCTTCTTTCCCCCTTCTTCCCTTCCAGCAGGAGGCCACGAGGCTGGGTCTTCAACTGGAGGACTCATGGATGATGAAGGCATGGAGCCCTCGACAACAACACCGACCCTGGTGGTGGGGGCGACCTCAGCGATGGCAGCAACCTCGGTGGTGGTGGTGGCATCAGCAGGTGCTACAGAGCTGGGGGTGTTTACCCTCACTTTCTTGGCAGCAGGCTCATCAAATGTAGTACCTTTTCTTTTGCAGGCCTGGAGCTCCTTTGAAAGCATCTTGACGGCCTTAGTATCCATCTCTGCCATAAAGAAAAAGCACGGTTAGAAAAAAAAGAAGAAAAAGAAGAAAAAGGGGATAGCCCACCGACTTCGATCATGTACTTGCTGAATTCAGAGGGCTAAGGCCGAGGTTGAAGAAGATTTATTCTTTTACTAGCTCAGATATCAGGAGAGTTCGTTAACCTTTGATTATGGTAACCGACTCTTGGTCTGCTTTTTTTAACCCCGGGGCTCGATGGATTGAATCCCTTAGATATCTTCAGGATGGGAGTTCTAAGTGCAAGGTCGGATAGAAAATGAAGATAAACTTTTTTTTTTTAATTATGGATGGAAGAGAAGGCACCCTTGAGCAACCCCTTCTTGTCGGATTGGAGAAAAACATACCACCAGTCCTTAGCAGTAAGATGACGCTTGAAGGTAAAAAAGATTCAAAAAAGAGAAATAGTAGATTGAACCTCGGTAGATATACAGAGAGCAAGGAACTCTATAATAAACCTAAAGAAGTTCGAAACTATTGAGGCCAAGAAGATGTTTAAAAAATAAAAAAGGGCTACAACAAAGTCAGAAAAGAAAAGTCTTAATCCAGCATGGAAGGCCTTCAGGTACAAGCAGAACCAACCTGAAGGAGGAGCACAAGCCCGACCACTTGAACCAGAAAGTTTTAGCTCGTATTCGATAGACACCCCGTATTGGATCCAAACTAATGATAGTCTTCAACGGTCAAAGAACAAGAAATGGACCCTAGTATAAAGTCTGGTCGAGGTACTGCCCTAGGCCTAGTTTCCATACTAATTTTTGGGTTATTGAGATTTGGGTCAGCTGAACTTCTAGAACTACTAGACTAGAAAACCTCAGATAATATCTAGATCATGTTAAATCAAATAAAATCTCCAGAAAAAAGTACTCAAAAAAGGGGGGTGGAAGTCCGAAAATGAAGAACAACGATATCTACCTAGAAAAACTTGAAGAAATCTGAAGAATGTAAGAAAGCTAAAAGTCAAGAGGATAGGGATGAGAGACTGACTTAGAAAAATATGGAAAGAAGGTTGAAAAGATGAAAGAGGATCGAGAAAGATGCCGCCAGCTAGAAGAATCATGGAAAGAACTAGGGCGACAAGAACAAGAATGCATGGGGATGACGGGAAATGGAGGAAGGAGAAGAAGTAGAAGTCCAGGCAAAAGCAAGAAAATGCAGATGAAAGAGGAGAAGTTTAAATAGAAAATTAGATCCTCAGAGAAAGTTATGATTGTAGGACTCCTTCAGTCAACCCTAACCCACTGCGTGTCCCACTCGCACCTGTCGCCTGACGAAGCAATAACTATGCTATACATGGAGCTCCACGCCAGGTGAGTTCTCAAGGGAAT
Source organism: Cocos nucifera (assembly GCA_006176705.1). Lineage (NCBI taxonomy): Eukaryota > Viridiplantae > Streptophyta > Magnoliopsida > Arecales > Arecaceae > Cocos > Cocos nucifera. Next base: position 765,355 of record QRFJ01000442.1, on the reverse strand, counting down.
ACGTCCATTCAAGTCATTCAACATCAAATCATAGCACCAATTTGATAAAAAGATAAAAAAATTATTCTCCAGAGTGGAAATCTACCAAAGAACTTCGATTGCAGCAATTTTTTCGTACTCCCTTCATTTAAAATTTGAACTCGGGAGTAGGAAGATAAGTATGGGGGGTAAAATTGATCTCACCAAAATTCTTGTCCAAAGTCCTTGATCGCCGACCTCCTTCCTACTAGGATTCATCGATCTCCTCAATGACGAGTTCGTGCTGTAAAACCTTCTGAAGGTGTATAGAAGTTCGACGATACGATCTTGAACGGTAAAGAAGAATTACTATTATTCTGACCTTGTCCTTTGGCTAAAAGTGAATAACAGGATTAGGGTCTAGTCGCATGCCCCCCCAAACGACCTCCTCCAGTCGCACGCCCCCTAGACAACCTCCTCTAGTCATACTTACTCCGGACGATCTCCTTCCGAATGATCTCATCCGATCGAGCTCATTATGAACAAACTTCTTTCAGTCGCTAGATGAGCTCCCTTCGGTTGACCTTCTTCCAATCGATCTCCTTTCAGTTGTCTAGAAGGATCTTATCATCCACATGAATCCGACTACCAACTCAATACAGACCGATCCACATGCGGGCGATCTTAAAGGAGTCCAAACTTCTTTGAAACTATTGTAACTTGAAGCTCTTCACTGCCCACATCCACTCCATCCGAACTTCGATTATTGATACTCGATGAACTGGAAAGTCACGACAATGAACATCACTCTCGATTGGCACGTCACGATAATGGATACTATCCTCCGTAACAAACTTTATGTGACTTCGAACGGCCCACTATCAGGAGGTTGTGACTATCGCTATCAGTTTGTTACAAACTCCATCTATATAAAGGATCCTTCAGATACATTTCTTTCCTAAGATCTCTTCTCCCTCTCATTATTTTGCCTCTTTTTATCATGAGCACTTCATTCTAGTTGGCTGAAAAATTAACTTGAGCATTGGAGGGTTCTACCAGAGCCACACACCTTCGGTTTGGACTTTATTTTGTAGGTTTCATCGGCGGCCTCACCTTCTCTATTCCAGCCATCTCCAGCATCCTCATAGATTTTCGCACCAACATGTAGTAATATCTTTGATTCTATAATCATAAAGTTTAATTACCTAAATTATATTCGTAATTATATACATGCTTTCAGTATCTGAATTGTATCCATTTTTATTTAAAATAAATATGGATATGAATTTTTGCATTCAAATAATATCTATATCTATATTTATATTTATTAATTAAAAAAATTAATATGAATATAGATATGTTGGTATTCGATCTGATTTCAGTGCTACATGTACCACTTTGCCCATACTTGGCATTTCTTTCAAACTGAACATATATTCACATTATTAAATGCCCACAAGCAATCCAATACCTTAGATCAACAATGATGCTCAAGCACATATCTGTACCAAAATACACACTCTTCTTAAGAATACTTCACACATAAATTCTAAAATTTTGCCTCTTTAGTATACAATTAAAAATCCTATTCCTCCTTTGATCAAAATCATTGTGATCAAATGTTTTCAATGGCATTACAATTAGGATACGGACAAATAAGATCGGCACTACTTGAGTGACCAAGATTCTTAGATTGAGATAAATGAAGTCATTTAACATTAAGTTGGGATCAATTGAATGCAAAATCTTATAGCAAGATCAATTATTAAAATCAATTATATTTGGATTAGAGCTTGAAATAAATTTGTCATAAATACTATGATAAAGTTTTGATCCTCAAAAGATAATGGGCCATATTGATTAAAATCAAATCAATAGATAACTTGAAGATGATCATGATTGTATAGTAATGGCTTTAGGCAACAATAATCGATCATAATTATAAAAATAATCTCAAAATTGAATAATTAAGTATGAGGAAAAATGAAGTATCAATATTACAATTCGGAGTTGAGATCATAAAGAGGGAATGAATCACATTGAATTTATTCAGATATTTGATAAATATACCAAATTTAATTAATAATCAATGAACCTTAGATATTAGATGGTCAAAATTTTCTTAGCACAATCAATATAGCTATATCATGATTGGATTAAGAATTCATAGTACTTACATTTCTTTTATGAATAAAAGACTCTTGTATTGGATAATCATTTCTTCCATCATAGTACATTACAAATCATAATTAATATTTTTAATTAATTTTAAATGACTCAAACCACCACACTTCCAGTACGCAACTTTGATCAATCTTTTCTAAAGTTTCTTAATGATCCATATTAAAACTCTATAAAAGTTTAAGCAAAAATTTTGTTTCCTAAGTACATTGGATCATAATTATACCTCGAGATAATCACCATATTTATATCATTGTATGATCAAGATATTAAATTTTAGACTAATTTGAGGTAGGCCAACCCTAGATAATCTAATTAACCAATTTGCAATCAATGTTTGTGCCTTCGTAAAATTAACTTTATATTCCGATAATCAAAATTCTAAAATTTACTCGTTTGTGAGTGAAACAAATCCTCTAGAATCTTTTCTTCTAGGTTAAACTCATTAAAACTTCTTAAAATCTCTCTCTCTCTCTCTCTCTCTCTCTATATATATATATATATATATATTTTTTTTTTTTTTAAATAATAAATATGAAATTCTAGTGGCACTTCAATAATGGTGTACAAGATCTAGGATCATCTTATAAATCTAATAATTCAATACAAAATCCAATAATTTAGTTCAAAGATTTAATATATAGAAATTCTTAGACATAAGCTCTTATGATTTTACCATAAGATCAATTCTGCCAATGAGAAAATTTTTTTTTATTTATAGTTTTGCAATCATATACCTTTTCAACTTATTTATCATGATCTTATAAATCTGCTAGAGCATCGTAATTAGAGAGAACAATCAACTATAACTTATAGGATCTACTGAAAACATCAAGTAAAAGAATTATTCATGGTAATTATTAATTATTACATAATAAAACCCTATTTTGTTCTTTGGCAAATCTCATCTTGATCATAAAAGTCTTCTTCATTTAAAATATCCTAGAGTAATCATTTAAAATACTTTCTAGCCAAAGAACTCAACTATTTCAATTTTCCATCAATTATGAATCTCATCTATAATTTGCTACATGTTTTTTTTTTTTAATATAGGTAATCCAAGATAACTTCCAATAAATTCGAGATTGATATCATATTCTATAATCGTATCAACATTAAATTTCCAAAATCCAATGCTAATATAATACCACCCATCTATATTACTCAAAACAAAATATATCCTATTATATCAATTATTTAACCTTGATGACTTTCTCAAAATTTATCGATGTCAATCTTCTATGCTTCAGTCCTACAGACCATAATGTGTGTCCATAAGGGGAAGTTAAATATTGTACGTGTAACAATTCAATTGACTTTAAGTAGCCATATTTATTTTAAGATATTCAATCAAGGTCCTAATCTATTCTAACTCTCACTAATCTAAATTCTTGTGATTCTTAACTTAAGCTCTAATACCACTATATTATAGCCCAAATATAGTATCCAGATCGAACATGTGATAGCCATATACTCCTTAAGACAAGGCCCTAAAGAATATGCAAGGTCTATCTTTTTATCAATACATAATTATATCAATCCAACTCAGGTAGTGGTAAAAGCAAATTCACCAGTACTTTATTCAACAGAAAGATAATTCTCTAAAGCCAATAAGAAATAAAACCAAGGTCTAATAAAAGTCCAAAATAATTTATTTATTTAATGACAACTAAGCAAGTAACACCTAAGACCCTATGCTCCTTATTGATCAGTTCCAAGCCCCATGGTATCTTTTGGATCTGAAAAAAAAAAAGGGAGTGATCTTTATAGGCTCCTAAGTTACCAATATCTATAAGAGATCAAACATAATTAATTTTTAAAATATAATAATTTAATAATAATATATAATAATATAATTTTTTTTTTAAATATGTCATACATATCAGTAAAATCTAAAAATTCTCCCTCAGTCTTTTGTGACCATGGCTACGATCAATCTTATGACAAGGTTCGAAAGAGACTAGTCCCTAAAATCAAATATATAACTCATTACGTGTGCTAGTGATTAGCCCCAATTGGCTAAGCCCGAAAAAACTAGCTTCGATTTATACGGCCACGATTAGCCCCATGACAAGTCAAAGGGACTAATTCTGAAATATATACATGTGAATGCATCAATATGTGCCAGCGATCAGCTTCGACTAGCTAAGCCCAAAAGAACTAGCTTTGTCAGCGAGCAGCCTCGACTGGCTAGATCTGGAAGAAACATATTTCTAATGTATGGTCAATAAATAGTCCCATTGGCTAGATTCAAATCATAGTCTAACTAGAGAATTTTTCTTATCAATTTATAAATAAATTTTTCATAAATATATAAATTTTTATAACAGTATTAATTCAGCTTTTTACATCTTCCAAAGGAGTAACAAAATAATCTCTATTTAAAAATTCATGCAAGGTGAACATGTATAATTCCCACATAATATTAAAATACAAAAATCATCTCTTTCCAAATTTTGTATCATATAGAAGTGACATCATGCTTGATCCAATATTTTAATTATCTTTCATGCATAAGGTACTTATTTTCAAAATTTACAAGTTCTAAAAATTTTATGTATAAAATCTAATTTTTTTTAAACACATGAATATGTACAAAAATAAATCCAGAGATAATAAAAAATTTATAGTCAGTCAAATCTAAAAGTCATGATCTTCAGCATGTGGTTTGATCCTTAGATTTGTGTTTCTCCTGATCTAGATCAAAATTTTAAATTAGATCTATTTCATTGATCTAAGAGAAATTAGGCTAATTTGCTCGATCTGATCACTCAAAGTTCGATCTATTTGATTTGACTCAACTAACTTTGATAGAAAAGAGATGATCTATAACATCCCGAACCAACAAAATATGGAATTAAGAGATTTATATTCATGCATTTATGGCATGATAGTTTATTTATGGTATAGTTGAGCTATTTGAGCATAAATTATGACTATCTATCATTTTGAGTCCTAAAAATTTTCTAAGTCTGGAAACTAGCACCTATAAGGAGGACTATATGAAATATAAATTTTCTTAGAATGAAAAATTTCGATAACTGATCCTTAGGTGTTGGTGAGTTGCAAAATAATTTTTAACAAATTATGGAGATCCTTTAAGTTGTTCGTTCTAAAGCAAGAAAGTTTTAAAAGTTTTAAATTTGAAAAATTTGAACTATAACCCAAATTTTGGTATCTCATTCTTGAGAATTTTGATTTTTGTGATATTTTTATTGAATCCAAATAGGGAGGTGTTTCTTATTTATATTTATGTTTTAAAGTTAATGGAGAATAAAATAAATGAGGACATTAATCGGCCCAAGTCTTAGGCTACAGTGATGGGTGTTCTATTTTTCTAAAAGAGCTAGCTCGATTTGAGTTCGAGCTAACCCAGTTGATATTCAAGCTAACTCGACTTGGGGTCGAGCCAGCTCGATCAGCAGAAAATTCTGAGAGTGGGTTTTATCGAGAATGTTTTAAGTTATGAATTTAAAATAAATTTTGGTGGAATGACTGAGTAGCTTGGGAACATAAATAAAGAGCTGGAAATTTAGCTGGGTAACACCTCAGTGGATTAGAAATTTATGGAATTTTCTTGAATTGACACCTACCAAACCTCTTATCTAAGCTATTCTTTTCCTAAGAGGTGTCTATCGATTCTTTGCTGTGGTTTTGGGGTTTTGAAGTTAAAACAGAGAGGTTGATGGAAGGAAGAGAGCTAACGAAGGTGGTTCCCTCAATCTAAAATCAATAAGAATTCAGCTAGGAAATAGGGATGTGTTGGTATATGGTAGTGAAGAAAGAAAGTTACTAAAGTTGGAAAGAAAGAAATCTGTATTTGGCTGGCAGCAGTATTTTAATCAGTTGAGGTAAGGATTTTAACCCTTAAATTGAATTTAAATTGAACTTCAAGTTGATCTTTTGTAACCTTAGTGTTTTAGTGAATTAAATTGTGAGTTTCAACTTGAAATTGAAAATGAATATTCATCTTGCTGGAATTATTTAAATGGTTTAGCAGTTAGCTGGAGCCATGTTGGCTGAACTTAGAGCTATATATGGAATGAAAATACAATTGAATTGCTGCGGTTCCTAATGTTTATATTGGAGGTTAGCAAAACCTAAGCTAAAGCAAGTAAGACATGATTAAAATAAATGATGGAAAGGCTAAAGAGTTAACCTAAAAGCAAAGTATATGCTCCTAGGTTTTTGTATCATGATGAATTGAATTTAATCAGTGTTTATTGGTGTTATAACAAAATAAAAGAACTGGAAAAGATGCTTGATTTAGCCAATAAGCTAGTGTTTGTTGGAGGTGAGTGGATTTTCATCTATAAATGGTGTTTTCAATTATTTTGCTATGTAAAAGGTATATTTGAAAAGCATGGATAAAAGTATGGTTTCTAAAAGTCTTTGTGTACTGCTTATGCAAATAGTTATGCACTGAGTTTTGACAACATGACTTTGATAATTTTCAATGAGTTATACAATGATATCTATTATGGTGTCATCTCCTGCATGGTTTACTTTATTTATGTGCCGTGGAGGCTTATTAATGATTGTGATATTTAATGGGACTGCCTATATGAGAGTATGTAGTCTGCTTATATATGGTCATGATGGTAGTATTATTTCTTCCATATAAGAGTGCATCGTCTATAGTGTGTCGTTTGCTCATATGTGGCTGTGATGGTGGTGTTATTTCTTCCATATGAGAGTGTGTCGTCTGCTCATATATGGCCATGATGGTGGTGTGATTTCTTCCATATGAGAGTGTGTCGTCTACTCATATGTGGTTATAATTATGGTGTGATTTCTTTCATATGAGAGTGTATCGTCTGCTCATATGAGGTTATGATTGTGGTATGATTAAAGATAAGAAATTATTTATATTTTAGAACAAGCTTTTATGTGATTTATTCATGTTGATACATAACCGTTTAGATGCTTATTAATAGCATAATATACATGATATTATAAGAATTATAGCTATCTGGTTTTCTCCATTAATAGATAAAATTATACTCATTGAGACTTCCCAAGTCTCACCCTCTTTCTCCCTCATTACAGTTTTTGAAGTAGATGGGTTTGGAGGTATGTTTCAGTAGGTGTATCAGTATCTCTTATGGAAGATCGATTTTGGTGATAGTGGCTTGTAAAAGCAATATAATTTGAAATGTATTATACAGTTGAAATAGCTAAATCAAAAACTGGTATATGTATGTGTGTTAGTTTGTTTTATAAAGGCATGTATTAAAAAGGATGATTAATAACTAGAATGTATGTATGAAGTATGGTGTTGTTATTGAAACTTTGAGTTGTTTGTATGATTTGATAAGTTGTGAGTGGAGATGATGGTTATTAGCAAATCAGGAGAATTTAATTAAAAGGCTTGTGATGAAAATGAATGGATAGTTCAGCTAAATTGAAAGCAGGTTATTATATGATGTTATAATTTAGTTTAGCTATAGTTCAAAAATTCTCTTAACCTTTAGATAAGGATGGGGTGTAGCACCATCATCCAGATTTAAGGGTGGGGTGTTACATGATCGGTCTAGATCATGATTTGAATTGAATCATGGGATAAATCTAACCATCTTTGACTGATTTAGATCCAATTAGATTGGGGTCCGATCAACAGGCTGGTTTCACAAAAAGTTGGTTTCCCTTTGGCCCCCGTTTTTTTCTTCCTTTTTTATTTTTTCTTCTTTTTTTCTTTTCTCTTTTTCTTCTCTTCTCTCTCTTTTCTCTCTCTCTCTCTCTCTCTCTCTCTCTCTCTCTCTCTCTCTCTCTCTTTCTACCTTAATTGAACCATCCATGGGAGAGAGTAGAATGGAAGTAAGGGGTGGGGTCGATGGTGGTCGACGATGGTGGTGTAGCTGGAGTGGCCAAGCATTGGGGGCACAGTCGGCATGGGGGATTCAAGAAAAATGAGGTGCTGCCCCTTCCATCATGGCATGCAGTAGCACCCAAGCCAAAAAGAAAAGAAGGGAGGAGGCTTACTTGTGATGACTGCGACGATGGTGATGAGTTGCAAACGACAAAGATCCGGTGAGTATCCCACCTGCAATCACCTGAAATAGGGAAAAATAAGATAAATTAAGGAAAAAGGAAATCTTTGGGATGATGGGGCTTAATTTCGAAGTTCGGCAACTACTAGGGATGAGGGAGAAGAGAGAGGAAAGCAATGGAGGTTTTGGTGATTGGTTGATCAGGCTGATGGTTTTTAAAAGCAAGAGATGAGAGAGGATTAAGTTGTTAATCTATGGATATAGCCGGATCTCACATGCATGATTGATCCAACCATCTTCTCTGTATCGGCATATGACTCTATTGGCTGTCCTTGTAGCCTTATCTCCCTTCCTCAATTACGGATTAAGAGGGGACATGGTTCCCCTATTTCATCTGACATTTTTTTTTTTAAAAAAATCTTTGATGAAGTCGGCAAGGATTGCTGGCTACACCTTAAGCTGGGTCCAATGGGACCGGTTCTCACACATATCTTTGCGAGCACCTAAAAAATCCTATAACCATTCTTGAAATATATAATTAATAACATTTGCACTCAATATTTTGTTATCATCAAAATCAATCCTTGGGTTAACATATCTTTAATTCATTTAGCAAACCGGGCTGCATCTTTGAGTTGACTAGGAACCTATAATTAATGTACAATAAAGTATAATAAAAAAGAATTAGTCCAATTTGAGATGACAAAATTGATATAAAATATAAAGAATAGAACATACAATATCAAACCATATAAGGAATTTTTTTATGTTTGATTGTAATTTATTATGAACCTTATAAATTAAGGGTAATAAGTAGATTTAAAAAAATCTCCTTATAAATAATATTCTTCATAAAACATTAATCAGTTATGGAATGCTCATCATTATCAATCAACACTTTTAGACCATCATTGTTAGTCATCCTACATATATGATATATAGTTGTCCATGACCACGTACAAACCTTGACAAATATATCTTAACTTACTTTAGTGATTGACTTTGACTTGTATTATTAGTCATAGCAGAACATACACCAAGAGGGAACTATCTATATTTTAATATAAAAGACCATTTGGATTCAGTTGGAGACATGATTACTCCTAAAATAGACACACGATCGCTAATGTTGTTTTCACTGATAATTTCAACTTCTATATTTTTGAAAGCAATATCATGATTACCAATCTACTATCATTGTAAAGACTAGTACTTTGATTCAAATTTCTTGAAAACATCATATGAATTCCTTCCTTTTAACTTCAACTCATGATTTGGTTATCTAAAAAATTTCAAAGAGTTAAAAATTTTGGTAGGATAGAAAAGTTCTTGTTCTATAGTTAGATGATATTTGCAAATTAAATTTGCACTTAGTTAAATAACTTCCTCTGCAAATATAAAAAAATTATCTTGTTATTTATACCATCAATAATTTCATTAGTAGGTGCAAGAATAGCCCTCTCTTTCAAACACTCTCTATCCAATAATTTTGAATTTAAACCAGAATCAACAGTATAGATTATATCATAAGTTGCATCATTTTGTAGTATGATGACCAAATTTGGTGAAAATTCAACCAAACCTTCACCAACGTCGCTATTTTTAATTTTTATTGTCTAATCAATACATTGAAAAATATCTTGATTATTCATGGTAAAAGCTTTACTGTGCATCAATCTCATGTTAATTTGTAATTCAAAGACATGATAATAATTCTATAAATAGAAGCTTGAATAATATCTTCTCTTCAACCATATAATAGGCAAAATCCCTAAAATCTCTACCAAGAAGGACTAACTTTCTTCCAAAAGATTTATAAGCATTTTCAGGATCTACATAGTGCAAGATATCCCTTAGATTTCTGTCCACAACTTTGAAATAATAGTTATGAGCCATTGAAGCTTAATCTCAAATAATAATAATTGTATTTACTATTAATTCTAAAACATGATGACTACCAAGTTTAACCTCACAAACTGAACTTTCATTAATAACTATAGGAATACAAAATTTTGAATGTGTAATCCCTTCACCAAATAGAAGTAAAATAATTATATCAGAAGATATAATAGCTAATGTAATTTTTTCTAACTTTAACTGTAGCTAGCATAGTTCTATCAAAATAAGTATTTTCTGTAACACCATATCCATAAATAAATAACAAACCACCATTATAAATTAAAATTACTTCAATGATAATTTCATAGGTACTCCTCTGCTCATTATTAAGATCAACAAACAATCTTTGATGCTCGTTTATTATCTCACAATATTATAAGATAATTCTTTTTGAATTAAACAATTTCATCTCTAACCAAGAAGACTTGCATCTGGCAAGGGTAAATAAGAAAAATCTTTCAAAAACTTACCACTTTTAATTAATAGCTGTTCCATTTCATAAAGAGCATAATTCTTTATTTATGATTTTGATCAATCAAATTGATGAATCTATCTCTACTTGTAAACAATCTTTCAAGAGTAACCTCCAATTATTCTTCTAAAGTTGGAGTAGATCTAATAGATCACACAATAAAAGCATTATAATAAAAGGATCTCTCAATTATTGACCTGGTGCTCAATGACCAGTCTTTTTCAAATATTCATTCCATTTCTAGTCAAAATCCAACAAACCAAGAGCACAATATGTATCCTAAAATATTGAATATGTGACACCATCTATAGTTTGGATATACTTATAATAGGTAGGTTCCTTTATGATATTCAGTAATACTTTTAGATAAAATCTCTCACTATTTGCATGACGTGCATAATATATTTTTTGAATACATCTTTCAGAAATCTCCTTTTCAATTTCTTCACATTACTATGCCATATCCAATGAATCAAAAATTTGGTATAAGTTAATTATCACATATCCTCGTATCTTTGATTTGCCTTCATCAACTCTGTAAAAATGATTTCTTCAATTTGAGGCCGGTTCAGTTAAGCAAGTTTGCAGAATCATAAAAAAGTAATGGATTGCTAAACAGGATGATGAAAACTAAGTTGCTCAACCAGGCTTATGATAATTAATACAAAACTTAAATATCTCCAACATATATCTAAAGCTGAAATATATCGATAATTTAAAAATTGCTTAATCTCATCTAGTTTATGCTCCTCATTATTCACATCATAATTATCTCTAATTTTGTAACATCTAGATCCAACAAGCAGTAATTTATGAAACTAATGTTTGCATTTAGCATTTTTCAAGTGTATAGCATAGTATTTTATCTATAGCATGATTGAGTATTTAAGCATAAATTTGATAATAACAATAAAGCATAAGGTTGATAGTTAAATCAAAAAGAAAAATGAGTTGGGAGTTTGATCAATAATTGAGTTATTGAAGTCAAATTTTGGTAATTATTGAAGCCTAAATTTGGGTAAGAGATACTGGATGAGTGATATTTTAAAGGATATTTAAAGAAATATTTGTGTGTATGTGATAAGTGAAAAGCAAGCATTTTTGATCAAAAGTAAATTTTGGAACTCAAGGATTCGAGCTGACTCGAAAAATTTTTAAGTCGACTCAAAAATTTTTTGAGCCGATTTGAGTCTTAGTCTGCAGAAATTAGTTTCTATTTCTCTAAAAGAGCCAACCCGATTTGAGTTCAAGCTGATTCGATTTGAGTTCGAGCTGACTCGATTCGACATGGAGCTGGCTTGGTTAGCGAAAAATAGGAAGGCGGTCCTGACTATGAGGCTTTAAAAATTTTATTTTAAATAAATTTTTGAGAAGTAACTTAATAAATGACTTTCTTGGATTGTGCCTCTTGGCAAGAAGAGGGAGAGTTAGAAAAGGATAGTTGTGTTGCCTTTCTTTATGGAGTGATACCTAGCAAGTTTTTTATTTAATTTATTCATTTTCAAAGGACAAGCCACCAGTTCAATTTATTTGGAGAGGAAAGAGAAGGGAAAAGAACTTATAGAAGGCACGTTCCTGAGTTAAAAATCAAGGAGAATTCAGCTAGAAAAGAGTGGATTTTGTTATAGATTAACTCGAGGAAAGAAAAGGTGCAGTTGGTAGGAAAAGAAAGGAGCTGTGGCAGTAGAGTTTTTAATCATCTAAGGTAAGAATTTTAACTCTAGACTGGAGATGAATTTAATCCTTAAGTGATTTCTAATAGTCTTGATATTTTAGTAAATCCAATTGTAAGTTTAAACTAGAAGTTAAGAATGAATAGTTACTGCTAAGTGTTTTCTAAAAGTTCTGAATTATTTTAGTAGATAAGTTAGATTTGTAGTTAGCTAGATTCATGAAAGATTATGGAAAGAAATGATAGTTTAATCATTGGAAAGAAATAAAAGTTAGAAGAAGCTAAAGATTAAGCATACAAGTAAAGTATGCATAGTTAAGATCATGAACCACATGATATAAATTTAATCAATGTTTGTCGATGTTATAAGAAAAGAAATGGTTTGGAAAAAGGTGCTTTGAGTAAGACAACTAGCTAGTAGCCATTTGAGATAAGTAGTTTTCATATCTAGCTTTGGCATTTTTTTATTATATTTTGATATGAAAAAGATAAATTTTGGAAAGAAGCTAAATTTGGTTATTCTTCAGCTTATATATATACATACATACATACATATGTATGCATGCATGTATGTATGTATGTATGTATGTATATGTATGTATGTAAGTATATACATACATACATACATATATACATACATACATACATACATACATATATATATATATATATATATATATATATATATATATATATATATATATATATATATATATATATATATATATATATATATTTGTGCAAGTATGGAAATAGGAAAGGAATTATATTGAAATGTTATTCAAAGATGGATTTATATATGTGTCTATATCTAATTTTGGATGAGATTTCATGTTTATTGGAAATATTCTGATCTTACATTTTAGCCTTTGGAATTTGATTCTCAATGTTTGGAAGTTATTTAGCATTTATTTTTTAAAAAGACTAGTCAAAGACCTACACATTGCGTGGGGTAGATAATTATGATCTATAATTATTAAAATTTTTAATAATAAATATTCATAATAAATATTTTTTAGTTTTCTAATATTTTATTTATTTACTTTTATTATATATAATATATTTTTATTATTTTATAAAATAATATTTTATTTTATTTTATTTTCTTCCTATTCTCATATATTATACGCTTCCATCGGTATCATCGCACCCCCTATCACCCCATCATGGCTTTCTTTCTCTATCAGCAAATATCGATCCCGATTGTACCTCGTCCCTTCTTCTAATATCTTCTCCACATCTATCGGTGCTATCCTACCACTGCTCTTCTTTTCTCTGGATAAATATCGATCGCACCCCCTAGCGCTCCTATCGGTACCATCGCCCCTTACAGCACCATTGAAGAAAGAGAGAGAAACTCTCTCTTCTTTTTTTTTCTTTTTTTTTAATCTTTTTTTTTATTTTTTTCTTTTTTTATAAAATAATATTTTATTATTATTTTTTTCTTTCTATTCTCGTATCTTCTTCACTCTCATTGGTGCCACCCCACCATGGCTCTTCTTCTTTCTTAGCAAACGTTGATCCTAATCGCACTTTCATTTCCTCACTTCTTCTCCTACCTTCTTCAAACTTTTGGAGTCTATTAAATATAGAGATTTAGCTTTCAAATCGATGAAGTATCATACTTTATTTGTGAATAATTTATTAGATTTGATTTGATTTTATCAGATGGATTGATTTAGATCTTGAAATATATTATTTTTTAAAAAATAATAAAAATATTATTTTTAAATAAATAAATTAGTATGTTATTATATTTAAAATTAAAAAATGATATGCTATTTTTTTAAAATAATAATAAATATATTTTTAAAAAAATATTATTACTATTTTTATTATATTTTTATTTTTTAAAATAATAATTTTTTAAAAATATTTTTCATCTCTTATCCCTTTTCTACTTTTATTTTTAAAATATTATTTTTTTATTTTTTTGAATATTATTTTATTATTATTTAAAAATAATATTTAAATTATTATAGATAATAAAATAATAATCTAAGTGTCATAACTAAAATTATCTAATATGCTGAGGTGGCAACACCATAATACCTCTCCATAAAGTATTGTTATATATATATAAAATAGATTACTCATAGGAATGATCAATCTATTGGATATAACCTGGCATTAGCATTAGCATAGCATGAGCTAGCATCACAAACTAAAAATTTCAGCATGCCTATAGGGGCTTATTCACATCATTTGGCATCATTATATACTTCGTACCTACTACCCTTAGAAGTGATGCTCTAGGGTGTAGTCGATAAGAACCAATGAGCATCATTCATTAGCATAGTATGATTATTACAAGATGTTACTTTGGTTTGGAGCATTTCAGCTTATAATTTTGCAAGTTTCTTTTAATTGATTTAACTCAATGAGTTATATGAAATTGTTAAAGCTAAATATTCTTATTTTTCCATTATTAGATAGTTTATTCACTCACTGGAACTTAGGTCTCATCACCCTCACCACTTTTAATCGAAGTTTTGAGGGTTCTTAGCCCCAGACTTGGAAGTAACATCAGCAACTTATCAATCATCAGTATTTATATTAAAAGGTGTGGGCTAGGTTAGCTTTGAGAGGAATGTATTTTGTGAGTAATATATATATGTACCAAACTGTTTATGTTAGCTAGTAAAAGGAATACCTTTCGGGATGTATGATATAGTTAAGTTGTGTCGACCAGAAACTATTAAGTTTGTTTTGTTTTTAGGATGGTATGTACAGATTATAGTTTTATAAATGAAATTTTGAGTTTGGTTTTTAAGAAAGGTTAAGTTAAATTGAAATGCTTGTGTTACAGATTTAAGCATTGATCGAACTAAATCAAAGCAGATTATTAGATGATGTTGTAGTTCAGCTCAGCTATAGTTTAGAATTTTCTTCATTTGAATTAGTGTTAGGGTGTAGCATCTTCACCTAGTTTAGGGGTGGGGTGTTACATGTTTTGTAGCAGAGCAAGGTTTAATAGTTAATAGAGATGAGGAAAAGTTTAAAATCAGTGGGGATAAGAAATGGTATATGGTTAATGAATATTAGCCAAGATTTATGACTAATAGGGATGGACTTGGGTCAAAGCTAAGGTTGGAATTAAGACTTGAGATTTTAATTACTAGAGATGTAATGGAATATATATATATATATATATGTGTGTGTGTGTGTGTGTGTGTGTGTATCAGAATTTAAGAAATATGATTAGTGAGGATGGGCAATTTGTTGAGTTATTAAAGGATATACATGGGCTTATGAATATTTTAATTTATATATATCCAAAATTTAAGAAATATGATTAGTGAGGATGGTTAATTTGTTGAGTTATTAAAGGATATACATGGGCTTATGCATATTTTAATTAGTTTACTTGGATTGTTTAGTAAATAGTATAAAGTGGGTTGAGTAGTCTTGGGGATGACTCAATTGCTTGGTGGATTGAGTCAATGTCTTTTCAAGGCTCTTTTTGGGTAGCATTTATTTTTAAATTATATTCCAATTTGGGATATTTTCTTTTGAGATTTACTTATCAGTAAGGTTATCTTAGAGATTGATAAATTTGATCATATCAATTGCAACTTATAGGAAGATGGTTCAGATAAGATCAGGACTTGGTAGAGGGCAATCATTGGAGGGAGATAGAGGCGAAAAATAAGGCTGAAGTAGGAGTTGAGGCCACGGTCGGGGTAGATCAAAAGGAATTGCCAGAGTTGATAATGATAACCAACCTCATAAGACAATATCCAGTGTTTCACCTTCTGTCCTAAGGAAGGAGAGAGAGACTTTGCGGTTGCATGAAAACATTCATGAGCCTTTATATAGTACACTAGCATCCGTACCTCCATTTCAAGTGCAAGTATCTACTCTTGAACTATAGAAATTTGTAGGTACAATTACTAAGGCTGTTACTACTGTAGTAGCTTCTGTTTTTGACTTTCAATCTTAAGATACAGATATAGAAAGAAGTAATAAGAGGGCTAGAAAATTTGGGGCAAGGGAATTCCAAAGTAATTCTAATAGGAGTGCTAATCCAATTGCTGTAACACTAAACTAGATTCCTCAGTGTACTAATTGTGAAAGATTTCATTTGGAAGAATGCAGAAAATGATCTGGAGGATGTTACCGATGTGAACAAATGGGTCATCAAAGAAAAAATTATCCAAATAAAGCTCCAGTTAAAAGTTTTTCATTGAAGTCTAATATTTCACTTACTAATATGCAAGCAAATAAAGTGAGGACTAGTACGAATAAACAAGATAAGTCAAAGCAAGAAAGATAACAGGAGATGTAAGTTACTCTTAAGGTAAAAAATAGATATGATTTAAATATTTTAATTTGAATTAAGATGCAATTTCTTGTGATGCTATGAATTGTTAGTAACTTTATATCTTGACAATTAAGTATTTGATTAATGAGTATGAGTTGAGCAAGTATATTTACAGTATTAATAACTCTCGTGATAAGTGAAATATGTGTTAGTATGATTTAACGAATATTGGTGAATAGAGAATCAGATGACAATTGTTAAGAATTGTATATATATTGAAAGTTTCAGAATTTGTAAGTTTATAATCTAAGGTTTCAAGTTAAAAGAAGATAAGATGAATTTAGATGTTAAAATAGGGTTGGCATGTGCAATGTGAATATTATTTAATAAAATTTTTATGTTGCTAGGAATGATTCTATGGCGACGATTAATTTGAGATGTTGATTGTAGATTATGAAAATAATTGATATATCTCCAAAGTTTATTTTAACTAAAATTATAAGAGAGTTGGGACATCCAGATCTGGTTTATGGAGTGGAAGAAAGGAAAGAAAGGTATGTAAGAGCATATATAGAGGTGACCATCAATAGAGGGGAGTAGCCTTATGAAACTTTCAGATCAATGGATCCTGAGAATATAGAATAGTAGAAATCAGAAGAGCAAGTGATAATCTATGCTCGAAATAATTTAAAGCATCATTTTAATTTTGAAGTTTGAGATATAAATTTTGAGGATATGAAAGAGTATAAATATTTCTTTCAAAGAATAACACTAAAGTATAATGCTGTAACAGCCGAACTTCAGTAGCTGAGATGGGATTATGAAAGAGTGACATGAGTAGAAGGAGTCTTCATCGATGTTCTATCTTGGAGCGGTAAGTAAGAAAATTGAGAGAGAGACTTCTTCTAGGCATAGAATTGTTTCTAAGTAGATGGTATTGTTTCTAAGTAGGATTCTTCCAAAGACATATTGGTTGAATAATAGGTACTGAATATTTTGGTTGGATATCATTGATGCAAGTAATAGAACTAAAGGATCTTTGAAAAATAGTATAATTGATAGCAAACCTTAAAAAGTTGAGAGCTCGGGAAATAATCATTCTTTATAAGAAGATCATAGTATTATCGTAAGAAGAAAGTAAGGATTTGAGATCTTAAGAGTATCTCTACTATTAAGATATTAGTTATCGAATTGTATCTGAGTAATAATGAGGGAATTTGCTAATGATGATGGAATTTATTGATTAGTAAGATAAATTTAGCAATGTGAAATTTAGAATCTGAAGAGAACTCTACTTAGAGTGAAAAATGTAAATTTTGAGAATGAAATTTATTTAAGAAGGGGAGAAATGTAATATCCAAATCCAACAAGTAGTAATTTAAGAAACTAATGTTTGCATTTAGCATGTTTTAAATGTATGGCATATTATTTTATCTATGGCATGACTGAGCATTTAAGTATAAATTTGATAATAGCAATAAAGCATAAGGTTGATGGTTAAATTAGAAAGAAAAATGAGTTGGGAGTTTGATTAATAATTGAGTTATTGAAGTCAAATCTTGGTGATTATTGAAGCCTAAATTTGGGTGAGAGGTACCGAATGAGTGATATTTTAAAGGATATTTAGAGAAATATTTGTGTGTATGATAGGTGGATAGGAAGCATTTGTGATCAAAAGTAAATTCTGGAATCTAGAGGTTGGAGCTGACTCAAAAATTTTTTGAGCCAACCTGAGTCTCAGGTTATAAAAATTAGTTTCTATTTCTCTAAGAGAGTTGACCTGATTTGAGTTCGAGCCAATCTGATTTGAGTTCGAGCTAACTTGGTTCAGCATTGAGCCGGCTCGACCAGCAAAAAATACTGAGCCGATTTTGGCTATGAGGCTTTAAAAATTATGTTTTAAATAGATTTTTAGGAAGTAACTTAATAACTAGCTTCCTTGGATTATGCCACTTGGCAAGAAGAGGGAGAGTTAGAAAAAGAGAGGTGTGTTGGCTTTTTTTATGTAGGTTTCTTAGTTAAAAATCAAAGAGAATTCAGCTAGAAAAGAGAAGATTTTGTTATAGATTGACTTGAAGAAAGAAACGTTGCTGTTGGTAGGAAAAGAAAGGAGTTGGTTTTGTGGCAGTAGAGTTTTTAATCATTTAAGATAAGAATTTTAAACCTAGACTGGAGATGAATTTAATCCTTAAGTGATTTCTAATAGTCTTGATGTTTTAGTAAATCCAATTATAAGTTTAAACTAGAAGTTAAGAATGAATAGTTATTGCTAATTATTTTCTAAAAGTTTTGAATTATTTTAGTAGATAAGTTAGATTTGTAGTTAGCTAGATTCATGAAAGATTATGGAAAGAAATGACAGTTCAATCGCTGGAAAGAAATGCAAGTTAGAAGAAGTTAAAGATTAAGCATACAAGTAAAGTATGCATAGTTTAGATTATGAATCACATGATATGAATTTAATCAATATTTATTGGTGTTATAGGAAAAGAAAAGACTTGGAAAAAGGTGCTTTGAGTAAGTGAACTAGCTAGTAGCCATTTGAGGTGAGTAGCTTTTATATCTAACTTTGGTATTTTCTTATTATATTTTGACATGAAAAAGATAAATTTTAGAAAGAAGCTAACTTTGGTTATTCTTTAGCTTATATATATATTATTAGGGGTAAAATAATCCCCGTTGAAGTCTAGATGACCTCTGCCATGCGGATGCTGGACTACCTCTTCAAAACATAGAAGATTTTCATCCAAACACTGCACAGCCTATTGATAGCATGATGAACGTCAACTAGTCAGACTTCTTTTGGACGAATTCCTCCGATCGCGCTCCTTCTAATAGCGCTCCTTCTGGATGAACTCCTCTAGTCATGCTTCTTTTAGTCAAACTCCTTCCAGTCACTCAATCTCCTTCCAGTTGCCTGGCGAATTTGCCCGTCCAAATTGAAATGAAGTCCTACCCAAATTTTGAATGCTACTCTCCAATGGACTAGCAAGTCATGACAAAGGACACCATTCTCCACTGAAATCCTTAACCGTCGACTCCCGCTCTGAAGAAATTTGCTGATCCTATCAACAACAAGTCCATATCGTGGAACTTGTCGAAGGCGCATCAAAGCCCAACTAGATGATCTTAAATAGTAAAGAAAAACTATTATTTAATTAATCCTACTTTTTAATCTAGAATGAATGATAAGATCAAAGTTCAACCATCCCAACCTTGATTGGTGAATAGTTAAAGTCCTATATTGTAGACAACGTGCTCCTTCCAGTCGAACTCCTCAAGTCATGCTCTATCCAATTGGACTCCTTTTAGATGAACTCTCCTAGTCGTGCTCTCCTCAACAATGCTCCTTTCAGTCGCGCTCCTCGTAGTGGCACCCCTTCAAGGCAGACTTCTTTTGGACGCACTCCTTTCAATCATGCTTTTTTCAGCTGAAGTTCTTCCATTCGAGTACCTTTCAGGACAAGCTTCTTCCAGCCAATCGTAGATCTACTTAGTCCATGTTACGCCTATCGGCTGGAACCATCTAGAAGGACCTCATCAAATCTCTGATTTATGACAACTGCTTTGTGAAGGATGGAGCATAGTACTTCAGATCTTAATTTAGGAAGCACCTAGCTACACATGACTTAGGAGACTTCCGAACTCCTTAAAGCCACCAGGCATTATCCCTAACTGACCTCGGCTGGTTATAAGTTTACTGTGTATACTGAAGTCTTCATCCTACGTCCAAACTCTAATAAATGGATCTCAACCATCTGTAAGTCGTGATAAATGATAACTCATCCTCCATAACAAACTTTACGTAGCTTGAGCGGCCCACTACTAGATGGTTATGGCTATCACTATCAGTTTATTAATTGCTCTGTCTATAAAAGAAATCCTCCAGATATATTTTTCTCTAAGCTCCCTTTTTGTTGCCATTACTCTTTTCTCTATTTCCTGAGCACTCCATTCTAGTTGGCCAGAGAACTTACTAGAGCGTCGGAGGGTCCTATCAGAGCCACCCACCTTCGGTTTGAATTTTATTTTGTAGGTCCCGTCGGTGGCCTTGCTTTCCAACTCCAACTACCTCTAACATCCTCATCGATTTTTGTACCAATAGGATTGATGCTAGAGGAAGGATCTCTGAGCTCTTGTTCTAAAAGAAGTACCCAGTCGATCCTATCCACCTTCTTCCTCTCTTAATCTTTTGAATCCACCTCCATCTAATCTCTTCTTGCTTCGAAAATGCTTCCAAAAAAGATAACCATCTGACGATCTACTACTTTTGCCGTCAGTTCCAAGCTAGATTTGCTCATCTTAGCTTCATTACCAGCACCTTAACTTTCTCCATCGGTGGCCATGGTGGATCTGGAGCAGTTCAACCTACTGATGTAGCAAGTTTGAGGCCTCACCAAAATAGTGTAGGCCATGCAGCAGCCCAGCTAGAGAGACCCTCATCAGAACTTCAAGAATCGATATAAAGAAGGGCCACTTGGGTCAGCAGACTCGTTGCCCCTGGGGAGGGGAAGTAGAGAGCAAGAAGCCGCCTGCTCCGAACATGATTCTTCTTCAGAGAAGACTTTTCCTATCTATAGCTGGCAGCCCTTTAAGATCCATGATTGAGATGATGCTCTCGATCAGAAGCTTCAAGACATGAATCATCAGATTAAAGAGCTCCGTCATGCCACCCCAGTCCACTATAATGACATTTGCATTGATCCCCCCTTTTCTGCTCGCATCATGAAGGAGCTCATTCCGTCAAACTTTAAGCTTCCTTAATTCGAGAGTTATGATAGGACTTCTGATTCGATTGACCATCTTGAGGCTTTTCGAACCATGATGCTGCTCCATGGTGCACCTAATGCCATTCTCTATCGAGTTTTTTCCTCCACTCTGAAGGAAGCAGCAAGGAGTTGGTACTCTGACCTCAAATCGAATACCATCTTTTTTTTTTTTACTAGCTTCGTGGCTCATATCATCAGCAGTCATCACCAGAGATGAGGTTCAGACTTCCTTATCAACATCAAGCAAAAGAAAGGAGAGTACATCCAAGCCTATGTTAACCATTTCAACGTTGCTACCCTGGAGGTTCAAAATCTGGACCAATCTATCGCTATGACCGTATTGAAAGGCAGCCTCCAGAAGAACAATCTTTTTTTTTCTTTAGAGAAGAAGTACCCCTAAAATTTTATGGATATGCTGGCCCGAGCCGAAGGATATACCCGAGTGAAGGAAGCCTTCAGATTGAAAGATGAAGAAGCCACGAAAGAGCACCAGGCGGATGAATCTAGCAAGTCCATGATTGAAGAAAAGCTGAGTGAAGCTCAGCTAAGCTTCCGAAACCCTTCTGAGTGTAAATGACCCAGACTCTCCCTTGAGCTCGTCATCAAAGAAGCCCGGATAGAAGACCACGGTAGAACTTTTCTCTCAAAAGATTCAATAACTATGCTTCCTTGAATGCCTCAAAGACCCAAGTGCTGACAGAGATAAGAAAGCAACTGCCAGAGCCAGAGAGGATGTGGACTTACCAGGCTAAGTGCAATCCCAATAAGTATCGTCTCTATCATCATGACCATGGTCACGATACTGAAGAATGTATCCAGCTCCAGGATGAGATCAAGGCACTAATCAGAAGAGGTCAGCTGGATTGATCTATCAGGCGTTGATCGGAGAGAAGAGAAGATCGCCTAAGAGCCCCACCATGGAGGGACGAACCATAAGAAGATCGGCCTCTCCTTGGAATCATTAACACTATTGCTGGGGGACATCGACAAGGGGAGACTAGTGGGTCAGTCGAGCCAGCAAAGAAGCAGCGGATAGAAGAACCCATCACTTTTACTAAAGAAGATGCTTAGGAAGTTCAGCTTTCGCATAATGATATAGTTGTAGTCACTTTAAATATTGCTAATTATAATATATACCATATTTTAATTGATAATAAAAGCTCTACTAATGTCTTATTTTATGATGCTTTATCTAAAATGTTCATATCTAATAGTAGGATGGGTCCAATGAATTCCTCATTAGTTGGTTTCACTAGCGACATAGTGCTAGTTAAAGGGATAATAACATTGCTCTTGGTAGCAGATCAGTATCCAAAGCAATCCAAAGCTCAAGTTAATTTTTTAGTAGTCAAGGCTCCTTCTGTCTATAATGCAATCCTTGGTTGATCTGGTTTGAATGCACTTCGAACTGTGATTTCAACTTATTATCTAAAAATAAAGTTTTCAACAAGGCATGAAGTCGGGGAGGTTAGAGGAGTCCAGGCACTAGCTCCGCACTGCTACAATATTGCCCTATAGAGAGAAAGGCAAGCAGATCCTTTTCTAGTGGATTGGCTTGATGCCCATGATGATCTGTCTGAAGAAAGGAGGGAACTCATCGATGATCTTATGGAGGTCCCTTTGAATGATGGGAATAAGGAGCACACTATAAAGATTGGCTCCAATCTGAAAGGAGAAATTAGAGAACAGCTTGTCGCCTTCTTGCAAAAGAATGCTAATATTTTTGCTTGGAAGCTTGTAGATATACCTAAAATTGATGCAGAAGTAATGGAGCATCATCTGAGTATGGACTTTAAATACCAGTCAGTGAAGCAGAAAAAGCATAGTTTTGCACCTAAGAGGTAGAAGGCTATTACAAACGAGGTCGACGAACTTCTCAAAGTAGGATTCATTCGAAAAGTGCTCTATCTAGACTGGATCGCAAATGTCATTCTCATTAAAAAAGCAAATGACAAGTGGAGGATGTGCATTGACTCATAGACTTGAACATAGCTTGCCTAAAAGATAGCTATCCTCTGCTCAGGATTGACCAACTGGTGGATGTAACTTTAGGCCATGAACTCCTCACCTTCATGGATGCCTTCTTCGACTATAACCAAATTTAGATGGCACCAGAGGATGAGGAGAAGACTGCTTTTATTATTGACCATGATCTTTATTGTTATAGGTTCATGCCCTTTGGACTAAAAAATATAGGTGCAACTTATTAGCGCCTGGTGAATAAGATCTTTTAGGAGCAGATCGGCCGCAACATGGAGATCTATGTAGATGATATGCTGGTTAAAAGTCGATCTTCATCAAATCACATTATCGACCTTGAAGAGACTTTCAGTACTCTTTAAAAGTATACGATGAAGCTGAATCCTATAAAATGCACTTTCGAAGTAACCTCAAGAAAGTTTCTAAGATTCATGGTGTCAAGATGCAGCATTGAAGTCAACCCAGAGAAGATCAAAGCCATCCAAGAGATGACCACATCAAAAATAATAAAAGAAGTTCAACACCTCACAGGCAAGGTAGCGACCTTGAAATGCTTCATTTCAAGGTTGGCAGAGCATTGTATGCCCTTCTTCTAAGTACTCAAACAACCTAAGAACTTCAACTGGACTCTTGAGTGCCAGTAGGCCCTTGAAGAATTAAAAAACTATCTCAGTTTACCTCTGCTCCTAGCCAAGTCTAAACTTGGAGAAGAGCTATTCTTGTAACTTGCTATGTCTCAAATAGTTATTGGAGCCATCCTGGTCAGAGAAGAAGCTAAAATTTAGAAGCCGATCTACTATATAAGCAGAGTCTTGAGGGATGTAGAAATAAGGTATACCAAATTAGAAAAACTAACTTATAACTTGTTAATTACAGTCAAGAAGCTTTGACCTTATTTTTCAAGGATACATAATTACTCTCCTTATTGATCAACCCATCAAGGCAGTTCTTCACTAACTTGATACCTCCAGAAGAATAGCAAAGTGGACGATCAAGTTAACTAAATTTGACATTCATTTTCAACCTTGGCCATCCATTAAAGCTCAAATACTGACTGGTTTTATAGTAGAGTGTACTATTCTTGATGCGATCGAACCAGAGCACCAAGAAGTTCATATCCTTGGCTCCCCTAAAGAAAAGATGAATCTTCTTGAAAACTTCTGGGCATTGTATATTGATGGTTCATTTAATGCTTCTGAAGTAGGTACAGGCTTGATTCTTATTAATCCAGAGGAGATTGTGGTCGAATATACCTTGTACTTTGAGTTTCTTACTACTAACAACGGACCTGAATATGAAGCTCTGATCTCTGGACTAAAGATAGCCACAGAATTGAAAGTGAAGCATTTGAAGGTTTATAGTGATTCTCAACTAGTGGAGGGGCAAGTCAGTACTACCTTTGAAGTTCAGGAGGAAGGTATGAAGAAATATTTGAAAAAAGTGAGAAATTTAATTTCGACCTTTAGTAGCTTTAAAATTCAGCAAATCCCCAAAGCGGAGAACATCAAAGCCGACCTCCTTTCTAAGTTATCCACCTTAGCCCCAAACGAGCTGCCAAAAAAAGTCCTCTTTGAAGTCCTACAACATCCAAGTTCGTAAGAACTCCAGGCAATAATGCAAGTTGATTATGAGCCCAACTATATCGATTCGTTGATTTCTTATCTCAAAGATGGAATTCCTCTCAAAGACCATAAAGAAGCTCAAAAGTTAAGAAATCTAGCTTTCCACTATATTTTATATAAAAATAAGCTATACAAGAGGTCATACTCTTTACCACTCCTCAAATGTCTCCGATCTTTTGAAGCTGATTATGTCTTAAGAAAAATTCATTAAGGAATATGTGGAATCATCTAAGGGTGGGATTCTTATTATATAAGTTACTTCGATGGGGATACTATTGGCTAACAACACACCAAGATGCGATGGATTATGTAAGAAAATATGATAGATGTTAGAGAAATGCAAATATTAAAAGATAGCCGAGTTCATATCTCACGCCATTAGGTACTCCTTGGCTGTTTGTATAATAAGGGATGGATATACTCAAGTCTTTTTCATGACGTCTGGACAACAAAAGTTTCTATTAGTGATAGTAGATTATTCACTAAGTGGATTGAGGCCGAACCTCTGGTGAAAATTACTGAAGTCAAAGTGCAGGACTTCATTTGAAAGTCAATAGTTTATAGATTTGGTCTACCATGGATATTAATCATTGATAATGGGTGCCAGTTTGCAGAAGCAAAGTTTGCTGAGTTTTGCGAAGGTTTGAACATATCTCACTACTTCACATCAGTGGCTCATCCACAGGTGAATGGTGAGGCAGAAGTAATCAATAGAACTTTGCTTCAAGGGATAAAAGCAAGACTTGAAAGAGCAAAATGAACATGGGTGGATGAACTCTATCATGTGCTCTGGGCTTACAGAACTACTCAAAGATTGCTGACTAAGAAAACCCCTTTCGCATTGGCTTTTAGGATAGAGGCAGTAATCCCAGTCGAGCTTGAACTCTCTTCGGCATGAGTTTAAACTTTTAGTGAATAGAATAACTCACAAGATTTTAGAGTAAATCTTGATCTATTGAAAGAAAAATGAGAGAAGATCCAAATTCGAATGGTAGCTTACAAGCAAAGAGTAGCCCGTTACTACAACTCTAGGGTTAGGAGCAAGACATTCAGAGTAGGATATCTAGTGCTTCAACGAGTAGATATTTTGCAACCTCAAAATAAAGGATAGCTCATTCCGAACTAGGAAGGTCCCTATGAGATCATGTAAATTGTTTGATCGAAAATATATTATCTGAAGGAGCTCAAAGGATCAGTACTCCCATGATCTTGGAACTTGAAAAACTTGCGAATGTATCACCAATAATCTTGCCTCAATAAAACTTTCTTATTTCAATATCTTAATTCTTTAGTAAAAAACTATATGATGGAAGGAAATGATTTGACTGAACTTCATTCTTAAATAAAGTAGAAGGCCTCGGGTTATTTAAGATAGGAGGTTAAACTTATCTAAATGAGGGTGAAGGCCTCCAGTTCTTAAACATAAGGTAAAGGGGAGAGGCCTTTTCAATGATCCTTTTATGTCCTAATAATCTTGTTAGGAATAGAAGAAAAATCTCATTCTAATAAGAAGAAAAGGCCAACCCCGTCGGAACAGGAGAAGGACCTCATCTTGATAGGAGGTAAAGGGGAGAGTAATGGAAAAATTGAGTTTTTCTACCGTAGGATGCATCTGATAGGATCAGATTTATAGTGAAATAATTTTAAAAATTATTTATGATCTGATCAGATCTAAGAGTTCTTAGATCTTATTAGATTAATCTAAAATTAGAAGTAAAATAGAAATAAAAATGGTGATAATAGTTATCACCTGATCGGGTAAATCGTTTATCTGTTATGATGAACTGATGACTGATCCGAGGTTCTAATTGAGCCACGTATGCATTTGGCCTCTATCGGTATCCACTCAAGTTAGATCTAAAAGTCTCCTCCTTCTAGATCTGATCTCTAAAGATCAGATCTGATGTCTTTCCATAGAGCCTTCAAATCAAACTTTGAGGACTGCACGTTCGTCTCACGAACATCATCGTCTCTCGCTGATCTTCGCGCTGATGGAACTTGATCTTTGCTCATAGGTTTTGTCCAACTCTTTGACATGAAGAAGAGGGAGAGGATCAAATGAGAGAGGTGTGAAGATGAATATTTTGGTAGGGCTTCACTGTAGAGAAATTATGATGTACAACAGCTTGCACAGGGCCCTATTTATAGACCTAGTCAAGAGTCCCTTCATATATAACTTTGAATAGGTCAAAGTTTAACATGCAGAAGGACTCAACTAATCTCCATGCCCCGTCATCTAATTCTTCTAATTTTGTTGCACAAAAATCAAAGAAAATGGCATGGAGATGGGAAGATAAACTTTGATTGGCGCAAGCAACTTATCTCCCTTAGAGTTTGATCTCATCAAGTATGTTTGACCCATTCAAATCCCATTTAAATGGGACACCTCCACCCTATCCATATGGGGTGCACGACCAAAGGAGCAGTGTGCCCCTTACTCCTCACATAAATCCCAAGGGGGCGCGCGCCCTTAGATAGTCTCCAGGGGGCGCACGCCCCTCTCCCTTTCTTTCCTGCATCTGGGTCAACATTTGACCCTTATCCTTTTCCATTTTATGGGATTTAAGACAAAACCTTTTCAAGTCCCATCCAATGGATTTATATCAAGTTCTAATCAAGTTAGAACAAGTCTTAATCAGACTAGGACTCGGTCCAGATAGATCAAGAAAAATTCATCTAGAATTTTTGGGAGAGGCTTGTCCAAATTTCATCTCATGATTTTAGGACAAGCCCTAATCTAGCAAAGACAACCCTTGTCTTATTTCCATCTTATGAGATTTAAGATAAGTCCTGATTAGGCTAGGATAAGGTTCAGTCAGATCAAGACAAATCTCTACAAAGTTTTTGGATAAACTTTGTCCAAATAGTTCCAAAAATTAGCAGGTCTTGTCCTATTTCCATCCGATGGATCAGGACAAGCCTAGATCAGGTCAGGACAAGATTTTTCTAACTTAGACAAGTTTCAGTCAGACTAGGATAGAGTCATACAAAGCTTTCAGATAAGCCAAATCTAATTTAGCTTGGTCGAGACGAACCAAAAAAATGACAGAAGAAGAATATTAGGTTCAATTGTATGCTAGCATGATTTTCTTGAACTTAATTGGATCTAATTCAAATCAATCGAATTGTGTTAGCTTTGATATCCAAACCTAAACCCTTGTTTGTGTGATCCAGTTAGGTTTAGTTCTGTATGATAATGGGACATGTCATGATCTCCATCAATGACATCATCAAAACACCACTCTTTCGATTCATCCAATTAGAATCATCGATCATCAAGACATTTCTAGTTAGTCTCAAAATCTATTAGTGACACTGGCAGTATATGATGGCAACCCATCAAAATCGAATAGCAAACCTCTTGGTGCAGCTATTTGTGTGATTGGATTCTTCTATCATGAGTCTGATTGGGATTAGGGTTAAGGTAAACTCATCAAACCCAACAGCCGTTATATGAATGAATCATTCGATTCGAGTCCGATATGAAATACTAATAAAAACTCCTTTATATTATTTCACACTACCATGGCCATGGGTTTTAGGACTTGATCTTATATTCATCATAGTACTACTACTCTATCGAGGTTGATAGATCCTATC
This sequence comes from Cocos nucifera, assembly GCA_006176705.1. Classification (NCBI taxonomy): domain Eukaryota; kingdom Viridiplantae; phylum Streptophyta; class Magnoliopsida; order Arecales; family Arecaceae; genus Cocos; species Cocos nucifera. Next base: position 736,948 of record QRFJ01000442.1, on the reverse strand, counting down.
TTGGTGTGATCCAATTCCTACAATAAATATGCTATAGCCAACATACACCTCAGAATTCCGAATATCTAGAAGATCTAGTTATGGTGTAGTCAAACTATAACATCCTTAAGGTAAACTATTGATGCACCTCAGGTCAAAGAACTAGACACATGCTGTAGCATCGAGCTAGTCATCGACAAGAAGGTAGGCTTTCTTATGACTGCTCAAGATGGTCATGCTCAGTGCTCTCATTCTCTAATGAGTACCTATACTCTCACTCCAGTATCTCCACATCGTAGACTCAAGACTTATCTATCATAAGAAAGCTATCGTACAATGATCTTTTGGATCGATCATCATCCTCATGATGATCCTACGATCAAAAGCAATTTATGAGTTAATTATGACAACACATGTCTTAAATTCTCAACTCTTGAGAATATGTGTTATCATGCCTATTAACTCAATGGATGTATCACAGGCACTTTAATACACAATGTGATGGAATAAATAATCCTTTGAATCATTTTAAGTCAAAATTATGAAAATGTCCATAGAAAGTATTTAATAAGTGTTGGCCAATCTAGCTTCTATGTCACACATCTAATAGAGAGGCCCTTTCAACATCCTTTTTGTGCCCCAATGATCTTATTAGAAATAGGAGAAAAATCTTTTCCTAACAAAAAAAAAAAGGCCAACCCCATCAGAAACAGAAGAAGGACCTCGTCCTGACAGGAGGACTAGAAAAGAGGCTTCTTCTTCATGATCATTTTGTACCCTTAATGATCTTGATGGGAATTAGGAGGAGAACCTCATCTAATGAAGAAAAAAAGACATCCCATCAAGAATAGGTAGGAGGACTCAATCCTGAAGAAAATAGAAATGAGGCTCTTTCAACAATCTTTTAATGCCCCAATGATCTTTGGTTAGGAATAGAAGAAGAACCTCGTCCTACAAAAAAAAAGTCAAGCCGTCAAGAATAGGAGGAGGGATCTTATCTTGGACAGGAAGATAAGGGGAGAGGCTCTTTCAATTTAGTCCTTTTGTATCCAATTGATCTTGTTAGGGAAAGGAGGAGAAAACTTCATTCTAAACAAAAAAATAAGCCAATCCATCAGAAATAAGAGGAGGACCTCATCCCTAATAGGAAAACAAAGGAAAGAGGCCTTTTCAAATGTCCCTTTCATGCACCTAATGATCTTGGTTAGAAATAGGAGAAGAATCTCGTTCTACCAAGAAAAAAAGTCAATCCCATCAAAAATAGGAGTAGGACCTTATCCTGATTGTGAGATAAGAAGAAAGGCTCTCTCAACGGTCCTTTCATGCCTCGATGCTCTTGTTAGAAATAGGAGGAGAACCTCATCCTAGCAAGAAAAAGGATCAAATATACCGAGAATAGAAGAAAAATCTCATCCTGACATAAGAGAAGACCTTTAAATATTCAAGAAGAGAGCATGACTTCATCTAAATGAAAGTCATGATCAACCACAATCGAGATCAAGGAACCTCGTGCAGACACAAAAGATGCGAAAACCTAATTATACAAACCCAGAAAAAAATCTATCCAAGGACCATTGTCTACAATCAAAGGGTGCATACGTCATGGTGAACTACAACTATTATTGAAGCGTAGCTCTACATTTGCAAACAACAAAAGAGAAGAGAGTGAAAAAACTACATAAGTATATGATTGAGATAAAGCAATTAAAAAGCAGTGTTTCATTAAAATAAAAGTTCAATACATGGAGAGGTCTGCAAGACTAGTTACAAAAAAAAAAAGAAGAAAAGACGACAAAGTCCTACTCAGAGTCAGACTTCGGGCTGCCAGCTCCAACCATTACAAGGAAGAGTTTCAAGCCTTCTATTTCTTCTTCGAGCCTCTTCCTTGCCGTCAAGCTCTTCCTTAGCATCTTCTCCCATCAGCGCGATTTTTCTTCTATCTCTCTCAATCTCTTTTTATGAACTATGGATTCGACCTCTACATCCTTGATGACATCTTCTCAATAAACTATCTAAATCTTCAACTATTGTAGGTTAGCTTTTTTCCTTTCATACGATGCAGATATGTCTTCCATGGTCCTTCATAAGGAGAGGAGTTCATCCAATTCTCTACTCGAATAGACCCTAGTTCTCTCTGCTAATAATTTTTTAAGTCATATTACTTCCACATTTGATGCTTTGAGCTTTTTTCTATAGTCATCGAACTGCTCGCCCCATTCGATCTGATATGAGTTTTATGCTCTCTCAGCATTTGATAGCTACTATTGGAGATCAAAAAATTTTTTAGACCAATCCCAGTCGTACTCCTACTGATTGGTAGACCAAGCCGAGCTCCTCTCCAACAATCGAATCTTTTCTTTAGATGCCTTGAGCTCAACTTTCAGAGAGCTGATTTTCGTGGTCAAGGCCCTAGACTTCTTGCTGGCATGCTTCTTAACTTCCTTGAGTTTCTCGTTCAGATGGTTCTTCTTAGCAGTATATTTCCTAAAGAACTGCTTGGAAGATTGGTGGAGATGATTAATTTTATTGGAGGCCTCGGCATAATTCTTCTTTGACTTCTTAAGCTCCCCCTCTATTTTTTCCACTTGCCTCCTAAGGTGATGAACCTCTTTCTTCAACCTTCTAATGGTAGCCTTTAAAGGTATACCTTGAGGTAAAGAGTCGACTTCAATTGGGGACTGTACTTAATACATGAAAAAGTTACAACACATATACCACTAAAGAAAAAAAATTTACTTTCATTAATCAAAATATTTTTCAACTACAAAAAAAAGATTAAAAAAAATATAAAATAGGTGGTCTCAGACCTCTGCGGCAGCAGTTGAGGAGCTCTGGCAGCATCAGTCAGCCTCGGTTCTTTAATAGCATGCTTGGCAGGGGGGAGGTCGGCCGCGGTGGTAGATGGTCCTACTTCTTCATCAGAAGCTTCTTCAATCAGAAGGCTGAGGTCAAGCTCAAAAAATTTGTTGGCCATCCTATCCTCATAGAGCTCGAACCTCTTGATGAAGACTTCCTGACTGAACTTGATGTTCAAGTCCCTCATCTCAGAGGAGACCTTGAACTCCTCTACTGCTTGCGCCTTCACCTCCGAGATCTATCTTGAAACCTGCTCCTTCAGTTCGACAATATTGACTTCAACTTTGTTCCTTCTCTCCTCTTCTAATGCCAAAGCAGTCTTCAACTCCATCGATGTTTGTTCTTCCTTCTTGAGCACCTCTTGGAGAACCCCAAGCTAGGCAGTCTTCTCCTTTGTGAGGCGGTCGACTTCGACAGCTTTCTCCTCTTGAAGGTGGCCGATCTTGGCTTGATGATCCTCCTGAGCCTTCAGTACTTTCAACCTTAAGTGATTCACCATCTTGATGTAGGCAAGCAGTTGGTGACCCGACTGCAAGGAGTAAATTAGGTTATGCACATATAAGAAAAAAAAGAGAAAAGGCAAGATGATTACCTTAAGAAAGGTCCTAAGGGAATCTCAAGTATGCTGCTTATAATCGAAGTTGACAATCTTGTCTACCACCTCGAGTTGAGCAAATTTATAAACCAAATCCTTGATGATGTCCTGGCTGTAGAAGAAATTTTCTTCCGAGTCTTCGTCGCCATCATTGAACTTGTCGGGATGAGCTTTGCACCGTACCTTTATGGTAGCCAATTTTTTTTCTCCTTTCTTTTTTCTTTCTTTTCTCCTCCAATAGGAAGCTCTGGAGCTTGAACTTTAGTAGGAGGGCTTGAGGATGTAGGAGGCACTGCGGCCCCATCAGTAGCGCCAACCTCGGTAGTTGGAACAACCTCAATGCCACCAGCCACCTCGGGAGGAGCAGTGGCATTGGCGGGTGCTGTAGAGCTTGGGATATTGACCCTTGCCCTCTTTGAACCCTCGCCTGGTGCCTTCCCTTTTCTTTTATGAGCCTGAAGCCCCTTATTGAGCATCTCGATTGCCTTAGTGTCCATCTCTGCAATGAAGAGGGGCCAAGAAGAAAACTTATGAAGTGTAGAGATATACTAGCAGGATTGAGAGGACTCAAGCCCATATTGAATAAGGTCTAGTCTTTTAGGAGCTCGAATAGAAGGGGGTTCAGTAATTTCTAAGCTTGTTGACAGAGTCAAGATCGTCCCTTTCCAAGCTTGGAGCTCGACGGATTGAATCTCTCAGCCATCCCTAAGGAGAAAGTCTCAAACTAAGGGATGGATAGGAGATAAAGAAAAAAATTTTCTTTCAATTATAAATGAAAGAAGGGGCACTTTTAAGCAATCCCTTTTTGCCAGCTTGGGGGGACTGCCACCAATCCTTGGCAGTAGGATGGTATTTAACGGTATAGTAATTATGGAACAAAGGGATAGTTGGATGAACTTTGGTCGAGATACAGAAGGAGAGAAAACCTATGATGAACCTAGAAGAATTTGGGACCATGGAAGCAAGGGAGATGTCCAGAAAATGAAAAAGGGCCAAGATGAAAGGAGGAATCGGTAGGTGAAGCTCGGCTCGGAGAGCTTCGATGTACAAATAGAAGCGACTCGAGAGAGGAGCACAAGCTCGATCGTTTGGTCTAGGAAGCTCTAGTTCATACTTCGAAGGCATCCCGTATTGATTCCTAGCCAGAGAAAGATCATCGGGGTGCAAGAAATAGGGAATGATCTCAGGTATGAAAATAAGATGAGGTGCTACACCAAGTTTGCCTTCTATCTTAGAGACGGGATCTCGAAAATTTGGGTCGGTCGGGCTCCCAGAATTGATAGACCAAGATGCTTCCAAAGATATTTCGAATCAAAACAAAAAAAAACCCCAAAAAAAAAAAGTCGAAAGGGAAAAAAGAGTGAAGCCTATGGGGAAAATCTGAGGACCCCCTAAACAACGACTGAAAAGCAAAGAAGCAAAGAAGAAAGAGATGAGAAACTAACCTAAAGTGGATGAAAAGCATGGGAAGATGATCGGAAGGATGAGAAACGGTCGAGAAAGACGATGATGGCCAAAGGTCGCAGCAGACTGTTCGAAGAAGATGAGGAAGCAAGGAGCAAGAGAGAGGAGGTACCAACAAAAATAAGAAGTCAAAAGGAGTTTAAATAATAAGGAGAAGCCCAAAGTGGTTATGATTGCAGATCATCCTTCGCTAATTTTGACCCACCACATGTCCCATCCATCGTGCCTATATCTGACGCCTGACCAGGCATTTATTGTGCCATATATGGAGCATCACACTAGATGAGTTTTTAAAAAAAATGTGTCTTTTCGGATCTTTCATGCATTAAGAAATTTTGGCGTCAATTCAAAAAAGCCAAAAAGTTTTGCTTCCCGATAACTAGGAAACTGGCAAAGGATTTTGGCTATTGTGATTTTCGTACTTCCTTCATTTGGAATCTGAACTCGGGAGTAGAGGAACAAGTGTTGGGGGTAAAATAAGTCGAAGTCTAGAGGAGCTCCGCCATGCAAATGCTGGACTACTTCTTAAAAATACGGAAGATTTCTATCCAAACACTACACAGCCTGTTGATAGCATGATGAACGTCGATCAGTCGAACTTCTTTCGAACAAACTCCTCCAGTCGTACTCCTTCTAATTGAACTCCTTCCAATCGCTCAACCTCCTTCTAGTTGCCTGGCAAATTCCACCTATCTGAATTGAAATGAAGTCATATCCAAATTTTGGGTGCTACTCTCCAACAAACTAGCAAGTCACGATAAAGGACATCATTCTCCACCTAAGTTCTTAACCATTGACCCTCGCTCTAAAGAAATTCACTGATCCTATCAACAACAAGTCCATACCATTGAACTTGTCAAAGCTGAATTGAAGCCCAGCTAGATGATTTTAAATAGTAAAAGGAAACTATTATTTTATTAATCCTGCTTCTTAACATAGATTGAATGACAGAACAAAAGTTCAGCCCTCACGATCTTGATTGGTGAACAATTGAAGTCCTATATCATAGACAACGTGCTCCTTCCAACCGAACTCCTCAAGTCATGCTCCTTCCAATCAGACTCCTTCCGGACGAACTTCCCCAATCACGCTCTTTCTGATAACGCTCCTTCCAGTCATGCTTCTCGTAGCGGCACTTCTTCTAAGAGGACTCCTTTCGGACGCACTCCTTTTAGTCATGCTCCCTCCAACTGAAGTCCTTCCATTCGAGTACCTTACAGGATGAGCTTCTCTCAGCCAATCATGGATCTAGTTAGTTCTTGTTACATCTGTCAGCTAGAGCCATCTAGAAGGACCTCATCAAATCACTGATTCATGATAACTACTTCACGAAGGATGGAGCACAGTATTTCAGATCTTAATTTAGGAAGCACCTACCTACACATGACCTAGGAGGCTTTCGAACTCCTTAAAGCCATCAGGCATTGCCCCTAGCTGACCTCGACCAATTAAAAGTTTATTGCGTATGCTAAAGTCTTCAACTTACATCCAAACTCTAATAAATGGATCTCAACTGCTTGCAAGTCACGATAAATGACAACTCATCCTCTGTAACAAACTCCATATGACCTGAATGGCCCACTATCAGATGATTACAACTATCACCATTAGTTTGTTACATGCTCCATCTATAAAAGTGATTCTTTAAAAATATTTTTCTCTAAGCTCTCTTCTCCTTCCTATTATTTTGCTTCTCTATTTTTTGAGCACTCTATTTCAGTTAGCCAGAGAACTAACTTGAGCATTGGAGGATTCTGTTGGAGCCACCCACCTCTAGTTTGGACTTTATTTTGTAGGTTCTATTGGTGGCCTCACCTTTCTAACTCCAACTACCTCTAGCGTCCTCATAGATTTCTGCACCAACATATATATATTTATGCAAGCATGAAAACATGAAAGAAATTATGTTGAAATGTTACTCCAAGATATGGATTTATATATGTGTCTATATCTAATTTGGGATGAGATTTCATGTTCATTGAAAGTAATCTGATTTTACTTTCTAGCCTTTGGAATTTGGTTCTTAATGTTTGGAAAGTTATTCAACATTTATTTTTAAAAAGGGTTATCCATAGGAGTGATCAACCTATCGGATATATCCTAGCATTAGCATCAGCATAGCATCAGCTAGCATCAGCTAGGAGTGATCAACCTATCGGATATATCCTAGCATTAGCATCAGCATAGCATCAGCTAGCATCACAAATTAAGAATTTCAACATGCCGGCCCATAGGGGCTTATTCACGTAATTTGGCATCATTATATACTTTATACCCACTCCCCTTAAAAGTGAAGATCTGGGGTGTAGTCGGTAAGAACCAATAAGCAGTATTTATTAGCATAGAATGATTATATATTACGAGGCGCTATTTTGGTTTGGAGCATTTCAGCTTACAATTTTACAAGTTTCTTTTAATTGATTCAGCTCCATGAGTTATATGAAATTGTTAAAGCTAAACATTCCTATTTTCTCCATTGTTAGATAGTTTATTCACTTACTGGGACTTAGGTCTCATCATCCTCACCACTTTTAATTGCAATTTTGAAGCTTCTTACCAGACTTGGAAGTAACATCGACAAGTGTGGGCTAAGTTAGCTTATGAGAGGAATGTATTTTGTGAGTGATGTGTGTATGTACCAAACTATTTGTGTTAGCTAGAGAAAGGAATACCTTTTGGGATGTATGATATAGTTAAGTTATGTAGATTAGAAACTATTAAGTATGTTTTGTTTTTAGGATGGTATGTACAAATTATAGTTTTATAAATGGAATTTTAAGTTTTGTTTCTAAGAAAGGTTAAGTTAAATTGAAATGCTTGTGCTACAGATTGAATGATTGATCGAATTAAATGAAAGCGGATTATTAGATGATGTTGTAGTTCAACTCAGCTATAGTTTAGAATTTTCTTCACCGGAGTTAGGGTGGGGGTGTAGCACCTTCACCTGGTTTAAGGGTAGGGTGTTACAAATTTTCTCCAAGATTATAGTATCTACATCTAAGCCTTTATTGATACACTTGAATAGAGATTTAATTGATTTAAAATGATTGTACCACTAAACATTAATATAAGTTTGATACTTTACCAACAAATCAATATTATAAGAAATGATAGAATGATTATTAAGTAATACTCTACTTTTTTCATCAATGCTACCATCATTTCTTCATTGATATACTAGAAAGACATCACCATCTATCTATTGGGAAATGTATCCTAAAGCCAATCATCTAGGTTGTAGATGGTTGAGCTAAATATAATTTATACTTAAATTTTAATTGAATAAAATTATTATTCTGGCACTTTCAATACTTTATGCATCTTTCTATAATGAACTCTCTGTGATGAAGTTCTTAGGACTATTTAGACTCGACAAAGAAGAATTTATTGTTTAGTCCTTAAATTGATCACAATCAAATGATTCGTTATTACCTAGGATGACAACGTTAATCAAGAGTAGGTCATTATGTGCCATAAGTGTTGGTTGTCCTCTTAATCAAGAAGTATGGTGATGCTATTATGGCATGCAGGTGAAATATAGGGATATACTTCACTGATCATGATCTAACTGTGGAGCTCTCTTCTGTCAAGATTTCTTGCAAAGGATATGGATATATGTGTCCCTTAGACCTGAGATCACCACGGTGACTTGCAAGCAACTCATTATACTTAGGTATCGGACTATCTGAATTTTTAATTCAGTGATCAAAGGCTACTGAGTGCAGTCAAATACTTGGCTTGTTCGTGCGTAAGTCAAGATGGGATTGACCCCTCCAAGTGTTGGAGCAAGTGCATCACCGTAGTTTAATTTAGCAAATCCTCAATCGAGATAGTCTATATGATGGATGCTGAATTTTGAAATATAATGTGGATGAATTTTTAGGATTGACAGTTAACCCTAGATCATCCTATAAGCATCGTGGTCAAGGAGATGAATTATACGATAACTATAAGCCACAGGTTCGTCATTATTGCATTGTGACTTTTCGATCTATCAGGATGTTGGGTACCATTGCTAGATGATCATATCGATTGATATAATAAATTAGTTTCTGTGCTACCGACTTAAAATTTGAACCTACGGGGTCACACATAATAAGAGTTCCTACCTATGGCTGATCGAGAGTCCCACTAGATTGGGACTTAGTTATTTATTAAAGAATTAAATAGTAATTAGATTGCTGATTAGCTCAATTTGATTGAAAGATGAGGAATTGATCAAGTTAAATTGAATTTGATTCAATTTAGTTGATCAGATCAGATCATGTGATGATCTAATTGCTTAGGGAGATGGACCCTGAATTGATCAGAGGTTGGACTCAATTAATTTCTAATTTGATTAGAAATTAACTAAGTTGGATTAATCCTAATTTGTTTGGGTTTGACCTAGTCATATTGGTCAAGACAAATTGGCTTGGTTGAAACCAATTTGGACCAATTCGAAGCTTGTTTGAATTCTCCCTGTGCATTGACTTTTGATCCATTCTCCATCTCAATGCACATTGGGAATGTGCATGGGATTTCTCCATGCCAAAATCAGAGTTTATGCCCTCCATCTTTCTGCTTTTGACCTAGTCCAACTAGTCCAATGTTGGATCAGCTCAGATTAAGAGCAAGTTGAATTTTGAATTCAACTTGTGTTAGTTAGTTTGATTGAAACTTCCCAACTTCCTCTCATCATTATCTTTTCTCCATGCCTTCCCATTTGTTCGATTATAATTTTATTTGTGCACATGCAGAAGGAGAGTCCTTCTACATGTTTAACATTATGATGGGCGATGGAAAGAGATAAGGAGTCCTCTTGAATTTTGAATTCAAGAGAATTGGTTGAAACAAGTTCAACCAAACCTATCCTTATCCTCCCATGCATTGACGCCTATTAAAAAATAGGATTTTTTGGGCGTGCGCAAGAGAGAGGCCTAGCGATGCATGGGTGTGCATGAGGGATGAGAAGGATTTCTATAAGATAGAAATCAAAGAAGGCACATCTCTTTTGGCGTGAGAGGGAAGAGTGTCAAGATTCTTATGGGTGTGTGCTAAAACCTTAGAGTTGGAACTCAAGATTTTGGATGGAGAGTTTGAGCACCATGAGTGCAAGATCTCCATCAATTTTTTCCACCACCATCTTATCATCCTCCATAGAGTCTTCTGATCTTCTGGAGTGTCCAGAAGTTCGTCAATTGGATCGATGAAGATTATCCATCGAAGGCTCCGATGAGGAGCTAGCACTCTAGAAGGAGTGATTAGGATCAAGGGCTCCGTATGGACTCACCATAGAGGCCAGATACATGTGCGGCTGTAGTGTGATAGGAGAGCATCTTTTGATGGATCTAGATTACGGTGATCATCTACCCACATATAGGTACTATGTTCTGAACATAGATCGATCAGTAAATGTGATTTGCTGATCGAATATATTTTATTTTTTTAATTCATATAAGCATATCAAAGATCTTGAGTAGGATTTTATGATTAGATCATAGCATGCATAAAATTAACTTTAGATTAATTCTGCTTTCACTACAGTTAATTTTCAAAAGTTTCAAAAGACATGCCCTAAATCCTATTAGGTTTTCTTCAAATGGTATCAGAGTTAGGTTGCTCGACATGCTTCATATCTAAATTAAAAAGATTTAATGTGTAACACAATGATCGCATGGATTGTAGATTGTCTTGCTGTAAGATTTACCTCTTACAGTGGAGAGGTTGTCCTGATATGTTGCGATCTATAATCTTGATCATAAAATTTTAGATGTGATCTAATAAATTTTTATAATATATTTTAAATTAATTTTAATCTAAATTTTATCAAGAATTTGTGTTTAGGTTAGATCTAAATATTTCATGATTTTTATGTAATGTACATATATAGGTTTAGATTAAACTTGAATAGAATCTTATGAAGGTTCTGTTCATTGGTCGAGCTGGCTGTCTAAGGAATCAAGCCAACTCAACTAATGTGCCGGCCTAAAATGGATCTACAGCCTTCTGTTCGGGTCGGCTCAATTAGGAACCGAAACGACTCGGCTTCTGTTCGAACCAGCTTGGATGGGATCTAAGCCAACTTGACTAAAAGATGGCCTTAGGGGCTTCTATTCGAGCTAGCTATCTGAGGTGATGGGTTGACTTGATGTCTATTTGGGCCAGCTCAGATGGGATCCGAGCCAGCTCAATAGAATGAAAGCTTGCAGGCTTTTGCTCGAGCTGGCTATCTCAGGCGACGGGCTAACTCGATATCTGCTCGGGTTGGTTCGAATGGGATCCGAGCTAGTTCGACTGAGAAGGCTGAAGCTATTCAATGGTTGTTTTTAAGTATTCTAACCTACAACTAGTACTTGTTTGTGAAATAAGCCGACCCATTTTTGAAATGAGTTGACCTATTTATTGAAATAGTGCTATGTTGTAAAGAATCTTTTAAAATTGAAAATTATTTTCAAAATGCCAAATCCCAAGCCATCAACTGAAAACTTAATTAAAAGAATTAAGTGTTGTGAGTTAAAGACCTAAGATAATTGCAAAATACTATGGGTTAAAGGATTAGATGAATTAGGTCCATTAATTGGATTAGACCTAAGGTTAGTTAAAGAATAGATTAATCTAGAGTAGTTGATCAAATCTAATCAAGTGTTGACTTAGATTAGATCAAGGACACTCTAGACTCAACTTCAATAGTTGTAGTTGAATGAGTCCATATCTTTAAAAAGATCAAGATGGACTTAATTCATGGCTAAACGGTCTAGTCCAAAATTACTAGTTTGATCTAATTAAACCTAGTTAACCGGTTGGTATCTAAGATAAGTTTGGTAGTTTAGATCAGTGATTTTTAATTAGGAGCTACTCGCACTGATTCGATCTTTGACGAGTTAATGGCATATCCCTTCCACTGATTTCACTTACCTAGCCAACATGGTCAATTAGGATTTGATTAGATCACTTAGTGATTTGAGCTGATCCATATCACTAGAAATCAGTTTGACTAATTTTAATTTAGTAAGATTGAATTAGGTGCCCATGGATCTAAATTGATCCTAGTCCTAACCTATTGACTTGGAGAAGTCAGTGGAAGGACTTGACTTGATGAAGTCAGTGCGAGAAATTGGTCCATGTCATTTCTATATCTAAAATCATAAGTAAATTAAACTCTTTAAATTATTAGGTCCTTAAAATGACTAAGTTATGGGGATAACCAAGTCATAGTCTCTCATTAAGGTGAATAGTAATGAGTCCAATTTTTTAAGTGGACATTAGAGGTGCCTTACACCTAGTGTTCATTTGGATGTTGGAATTACTGTCCATCATATGATGATTAGGTTTCACTCTTTTAATGATGATCAAATTAGTTAGAGCTTTCCTTAGATTTAGTTATCATTGATTTGATGCACCGAAGTCGATCATTTAATGGTTGGACCTAACCGGACCATTTCAGTGGAGGCCAAAATCTACTGATTTGGCTTTTGGGGCAAAATCTAATTACTAAAAATTATTTAAAAAAATAATTGATTGTGAACCTATCTTAGATGCATATGGATTAGCCAGAGCTTTCCTCGGATCTATTTGTATTCTATGTGGATTCTAGTACCCATTAAGGAATTAGTGTAATTCATCAAATTGGAGGTAGAGGCTACTGATTCATTTAAAAATAGTGGGAGGATCTTTAGACTAAAGTCAAAGTCCTTAGGATTAATTAATTCAAGTACTAATAAGATTTCTTATTTTTCTTTTAGATAAATAGAATGGCTAGTGTAAGTCCGCTCCATTCACTATTAGATAGTGATAAGCATTTAGGACCTAAGAACGAGGAGTCTAGTATTAACCCTAATCAGGCAGATCCAAAGAGGAATGGTCCTCTTGACTTGAATAGGCTGAACAGTGAAAATCAGCAAAGAGTTGCTGGGCAAGGATGTTATATGATAACATCTTGCAATTTTACTGTTTGTGATACATCTACCTAGATATTAGATATCGAGAGTCCAATTCACATATGCAATTTATTGCATGGACTTCAAATTGGTAGAAAGTTTGAGAATGACGATAAATTCCTTAATGTTGGGGATGGAAGTAAAGTTCCAATCCTAGTATTGAAAACTCTTGAGCTATTTTTCAAAAATAATAATATTATTTTAAGTGATTATCACTATTATCCATCTTTTATGATAAACATAATATCTATTAGGCTTTTGGTCCAGGATGGTTATTGTTTGTCAATAAAAAAAATTATTATGATATCGTTATGAATGGTGTTATAATAATGCAAGAATAATTAAGAAATGGTATTTATATTTTATCACAGTCTATTAGTGTAATGTACACATCAAACAAATGCGCAAAACTAGATCATGTTTCTAATGCCTATTTTTGGCACTATCAGCTAGGTCATATAAACAAGAACAGGATTAACAGGTTAGTCAAGAAGAATATCTTTGACATCGATGATTATGAATCATTGACTACCTGTGAGTCCTATCTTCTTGGTAAGATGACCAAATCATCTTTTACTGAAAAGAATGAATGGGACACTGATCTTTTCGATCTAATACATACTAATGTATGTGGACCTATGAGCATATGTGCTAGAGGTGGGTTCTACTACTTCATTACGTTTACCAATGATCTATCTAGGTATGGATATATCTATCTTATTAAGAGTATATCCAATTCGTTTAAAATGTTCAAATGATATCAAAATGAGATAGAAAAATAATTTGAAAAGAGTATTAAAACTCTTCAATCTAATCGAGGAGGTGAATATCTTTTCAATGAGTTTTTGACATATATATGAGAGAATGAAATTCTCTCTCAGTGAATTCCTTCCTGAAAGGAGGAATCGAACTCTATTGGGCATGGTTCAGTCTATGATGGGGTTTGTGAGTCTGCCAATTTTTTTTTGGGGTTATGCATTAGAGATTGCTTATTTTATTTTGAACAATATTTTGAGGAAGTCTATTGTAAAGACTCTATATGAGATATAGACTGGTCGTAAGCCGACACTCGCTCACCTTAGGATTTAGGGATGTCTGGCTTATATAAAATATTTACAGCTAAAAAAGCTTAAACCTAGATCCGAAAAGTGTTTGTTTATAGGGTACCCCAAGGAAACTAGGATTTATTACTTCTACCATGCTGAAGAGCAAAAGATGTTCGTCCGCAATAGGGCAGTCTTTTTGAAAAAAGAGTTTCTTATGGAAGAAACAACTGCCTCTAATGTTAAGCTTGGTGAAGTTCGATAGGTGGAAGAATCAACACGTTCTAGTGAACTTGTAGAATTGGATTTAATAAGATCAAATCCAGAGACCATTATAGATGCATCCTTGAGAAGATCTGGTAAAGTACCACGTCAAGCAGATAGATACTATGATGTTTTGGTTCAGAATGGTGATCCTGTCGAACTCGATGAGAATGATGAGGATCCGATCACCTATATGGATGTCATGCAGAGGTCTGACTCCGATCAATAGCTTTAAGTCATGAAGTTTGAAATGGAGTTCATGAAGGTCAACAGTGTATGGACATTGGTTGATCCATCTGAAGGGATAAAACTTATTGGGTGTAAGTGGATTTTCAAAAGAAAATGGGATGCAGACAAGAAGGTGGAGATCTATAAAGTCCATTTGGTTGTCAAGGGATATCATCAGCATTATGGTATTGACTATGATAAGATATTTTCTCTAGTGACAATGCTTAAGTCTATTCAAATTATGCTTATGATAGCAGCATATCTAGACTATGAGATTTGGCAAATCAATGTAAAAATAGCTTTTCTAAATGGAGAGCTAGACGAAGAGGTGTATATGATACTGCGTGAGGATTTCACATCCACAGATGAGTTCAAGGTATGCAAGCTTCAAAGATCTATCTATGGATTAAAGCAGGCATCTCATAGTTGAAACATACATTTTGATAAAATGATCAGAACGTATGGCTTCGTTAAGAACAGAGAAGAATCTTGCATGTACAAATGAGCTAACAATTCTATAGTTGTATTTCTTGTACCGTATGTGAATGATATTCTCTTAATCAAGAATGACATCCCTACATTATATGGAATAAAGGTTTGGCTGTCATTGCAATTCTCCATGAAGAACTTGGGAGAAGCATCCTACATCCTAGAGATGAAGATCTATAAGGATAAATCTAAAAGATTGCTTGGATTGTCCCAGTTCACGTACATTGATACTGTGCTGAAGAGGTTCAGCATGGAGAATTTCAAGAAGGGCTATCTCTCGATAGGCCATGAAATTTTTCTCTCGAAGAGAAATTATCTG
The DNA here is from genome assembly GCA_006176705.1 of Cocos nucifera. Lineage (NCBI taxonomy): Eukaryota > Viridiplantae > Streptophyta > Magnoliopsida > Arecales > Arecaceae > Cocos > Cocos nucifera. The sequence continues at coordinate 721,792 of QRFJ01000442.1, read as the reverse complement.
ACAACTCCTCAAGAGAGAGAGCATATGAGTAGAATACCAAATACTTCGATAGTGGATTCTATTATGTATGCTATGATGCATATGAGATCAGACGTGGCATACTCACTAGGGATAGTGAGTAGATACAAGTCTAATCTAGGTGAGAATCACTGGAAGGTTGTAAAAATAATCCTGAAGTATTTGAAAAATACCAAGGACCAGTGGCTCATCTATGGAGAAAATAATTTAAAACTTGTGGGATACACTAATTCCAGTTTCTAGTAGATCATGATAACAGTAAGAGTGTGTCAGGTTATGTGTTTATCCTAAATAGAGGAGCAGTCTGCTGAAAAAATTTTAAGCAGCACACTGTGGCTGATTTTGTGTGCGAGGCTGAGTATGTCGCGGCATCTAATGTTGCAAAGGAAGCTGTGTGGCTATGAAAGTTCATCGATGAGTTGGGAGTGGCACCCTTCTTGGATTGTCTAGTTCTGCTATATTATGACAGCACTAGAACCATAGCTCAAGCAAAAGAGTCGAAGGTACATTAGCATACCAAACACATTCTGCGTTGCTACCACCTTGTACGTAAAATAGTAGAGTGAGGTGATGTCGAGCTTTAGAAGATCGATGGAAAGAAGAACGTGGCCGACCCATTTATTAAAGCTCTCGAAATCAAAGAGTTCGATAATCACAAATGGAAGATGTATATTCGATATTATTTTAAGTGGCTTTAGTCTAAGTGGAAGTTGTTGAAAAATGTATCCTAAAGCCAATCATCTAGATTATAGATGATTGAGCTAAATATAATTTATACTTAAATTTTAATTAAATAAAATTATTATTTTAGCAATTTCATCATTTTGTGCATCTTTCTGTAATGAATTCTCTGTGATAAAGTTCTTAGGATTATTTAGACTCGACAAAAAAGGATTTATCATTTAGTTCTTAAACTGATCGTGACCAAATGATTCATTATTACCTAAGACGACAACGTTAATCAAGAGTAGGTCGTTGTGTGCTATAAGTATTGGTTGTCCTCCTAACTAAGAAGCATGGTAATGCTGTTATGGCATGTAGGTGAAATATAGGGATACATTTCACCGATCGTGATCCAACTGCGGAGCTCTCTTCTGCCAAGATTGCTTATGAAGGATATGTGTATATGTATCCCTTAGATCTGAGATCACCATGGTGACTTCCAAGCAACTCACTGTACTTAGGTATCGAACTATCTGAAGTGATTTATTAAAGAATTAATTAATAAGTAGATTATTGATTAGCTCAATTTGATTGAAAGATGAGGAATTGATCAAGTCAAATTGAATTTGATTCAATTTAGTTAACCTGATCAGATCATGTGATGATCTAATCGCTTAAAGAGATGATCTTAATTTGATCAAAGGTTGGCTTGATTAATTTCTAATTTGATTAGAAATTAACTAAGTTGGGTTAATCCTAATTTGGTTGGATTTGACCTAGTCTTATTGGTCAAGACAAATTGGCTTGGTTGAAACCAGTTTGGATCAATTCAAAGCTTGTTTGAATTCTCCTTGTGCATTGACTTTTGATCCATTCTCCTTCTCAACACACATTGGGAATGTGCATGGGATTTCTCCACACCAAAATCAGAGTTCATGCCCTCCATCTTTATGCTTTTGACCTGGTCCAAGCATTGGATCAGATTAGATTGAGAGCAAGTTGAATTTTTAATTCAACTTATATTGGTTAGTTTGATTGAAACTTCCCAACTCCCTCTCATCATTATCTTTTCTCCATGCCTTCCCATTTGTTCAATCATAATTTTATTTGTACGCACATAGAAGGAGAGTCCTTCTATGTATTAAACATTATGATGGATGATGAAAAGAGATAAGGAGTCCTCTTGAATTTTGAATTCAAGAGAATTGGTTGAAACAAGTTCAACCAAATCTATCATTATCCTCTCATTCATTGACGTCTATTAAAAAATAGGATTTTTTGGACGTGCGCAAGAGAGAGGCCTGGAGATGCATGGGTGTGCATGTGGTATGAGAATGATTTCTGTAAGACAGAAATTAGAGAAGGCACATCTCTTTTGGAATGAGAGAGAAGAGTGTCAAGATTCTCATGAGTGTGTGTTGAAATCTTAAAGTTGGGACTCAAGATTTTGAGTTTGAGTGCCGTGAGTGCAAGATCTCCATTGATTTTTTCCAACACCACCTTGTCATCCTCCATAGAGTCCTGTGATCTTCTAGTGCATCTGAAAGTTTGAGAGAAGTTTGTCGATTGGATTGACAAAGATCAACCATCGAAGGCTCTGACGAGAAGCTAGCACTCCGGAAGGATTGATCAGAACTAGGAGCTCCATGTGAACTCACCATAGAGGCTGGACATGTGTGCAGCTACAGCACAATGGAAGATCATCTTTCAGTGGATTCAAACTACAGTGATCATCTACCCGCACATAGGTACTATGTTTTGAACATAGATCGGTCAGCAAATATGATTTTCTGATCGAATGCATTTTATTTTTCTGATTCATATAAGCATGTCAAAGATCTGGAGTAGGATTTTATGATTAAATCATAGCATGCATAAAATTAACTTTAGATTAATTCTGCTTTCACTGTAGTTAATTTTCGAAAAAATTTTGAAAGGCATGCTCTAAACCCTGCTAGGTTTCCTTCACTATCGTGGTTACTTCAATAAAGTTTTTAAGAAAATATTTTGTACATTTGTTATTGATCATATATTGAAAGGAATATGCCCTCAAGCTAATCAAAATTTGTATAGGCTATTCTTTTTTCTTCCAAACTCATGTAATGATATTTTCAAATAAATAAAGATATTTATTTCATCATATGCTGTATCTTAATTATTTATTTATGATTATGATGAATCCCATAAATTAGAAATATGATTTTAGAATTATGATGAGATCATATCTGTGAGATCTAAAATCTTAAAATTCTAATCTAAAATATTCCTGATTGATGAAATATTAAGTTGGGGATCAATATTTCTAATAAGACTGGCACATCCTATGTATGCTTGATGGAAAGGATGATTGATCTCACTATCACTTATGTATGACACTAATACAATAATGTGGGTGCTCATTAAAAAATGAGTTCACTAAATAGATTCAACTTAAGAATATCTAATGGAGTCTTATCTACATGTCAATAGATGGTTCTCATAGTGGGAGTTGTGCATGTAATTCTTTGATCTGAAACTACCATAGAATCTTATATGTATAAATCCATATTTTGGTTCATACTCATTCATGACTTAGTCATGTATGGGATGTTCTAAATATAGTGGATTGCATATGGAGGTTATGAGTAGGTCAATAAGGAATCGATTACTCTTAGTAAGAGGAGATCGCATCCTATTTGCTTCAATCGAATGATGATTCAGGAAGACTTTAATCAAAGCATGATGAAAAATAAAAATGATTTCTAATATTTTATTAATTGAATCATCATCATATGATTGAAAAAAAATAAGTATGAAAATGTATTTGACATAATTCCATATCCATAATCATATTCGGGATGCAGGATGATTGAAGGATTCTTTTGCACGGTAATTTTTCACTGAAGGATAATTTTGATATTTTTATCAAAATTTTATATCTTTCGGGTAGACATAATATGTTGCTAGATGTCAATCTTCTATTGTAGGTTAAATCAAATTAAAGAATTTAATTTGATTGTTAATTAGAAAGTGTTCTAATTGATTAAATCGGGTTAGCAAGTTTTGACCTAAATTAGTTTGGTTGAGATCTAACCAAATTAGGTCAAATTACACCTAGATCCACTTCTAGCTAGATGTGGAATCCAATGGATCACACATAAAGAGAATTAATCAACGGTCTAATTGGATTAGATCATGTTTGTAGGTTAAATATACTAGCACATATTGCAAATCCTAGTACCTAGATTCGAATCGGGTTCCAATTTAAGCTAATTAAATCCAATTTGAGTCAAATCAAATTTGACTAACTAATTGGGTTGACCTTTGGCTTGATGACTAGGGTCTAGGCATCATCTAATAGTAACCCACGTGCCAGAGTCTCTCTCTCTTGGTGCGTGAGGTTATGATTTATGCACTTGGGACATGTGGAATATGGAAGTGTTTTTGACACCATCTACCTTCATTTATTTCACATAAAATATGTTATATGAATTTTAGATGAAGAGAAGGCACAGAAGAGTCCTTTTGCTAATGAATATCTTTGTTGGTTATCTGGTATTTAGATAACTAAGGAGTCCTTGCCATCCCCTCCCATGTAGGTGCCTCTTGGACCAAGTCAAACACCTTGAAGCATTGACTTTTCCACGCCCAAGTTTCCCATGCCATCTTCTGATTTGGCACCATCCTTTTAGACTTTGGATCAGCATTTGATGCTGATCAATGGTAGAAATTAATGGTGACAATATGAAAGTGTTGCAACTCTTCGGAAGAAAGTTACATAGAATTTTATGAAGAGTCCTGCTTTAAAGCACCTCTTCATATTAATTTTTTGAATTCCGCATAGCATTTTCTTCTGATGGAGCATGATATTTTTGAATAGGTGTGAGATAAGAATAAGGAATGTGCATGAAAAATTTTTGGAGGCACCCCTACGGACATTATAAATAGGGGTGCGCTCCGGGAGTCCATGTAGATTTAGAACTCTTCTTTCTTATCACTTTCTCTAGTTATCCAATTTCTTTCTTCCTTTCCTTATTAAGATAAGTCTTAATTAAGAATAAAAGGTATACTTTAGGACAAGGACTTAGAAAGATTGTAAAGGAAGATAAGGAGAAAAGAAAGATAAGAAAGAGTAGGCCAAAAGGGTGACAGCAAAGGCTAAGAAAGGTTCTACCCAAATAATTAAAGTTCTTATCATAAGAATTTTAATTACAATAATTAGAGATGCTGGTGTCTTGATCAAATCCCCTTATGAATCAATGTTGGAGGATGAACATGTGGGCATCTGGTGGAACCCCTTGACAGATTGCTGCCAGCAATTAGGGTCAAGTTAGGATTAAAGGATCAGAGGTATGTTTCAATATCCTAATTTATATTATAAATATATATTATATGATTTAAATTCTAATAAGATGGCCTTAGGTTTTGGGTTTGATTTTATGATTTCATAATTTTGCTTTGAAATCCATGCTTTCGTCCTATGCACCAAACCTTTCAGTGGTATCAGAGCAAGCCTTATTAGATTAAATCATATATTGTTGTGTTTATGCTTTAATGGCAAAAATTGTAAATATGATATGATCATATTTGAAATTTTAGCATATTCTGAATGTGATGTGATCATATTTAATATTATTATGATGTATATCATTTTGTAAGGTTACCCTAGCATAGTCGCAAATGTTCACTATGTGATGATGGTTGTCCTAGAGTGACGATACATGCTGATATTATTGATATGATTGATATGATTATTTCATATATGTTATATATTTTGAATTAGAATGTGTATAAAGATTAATTAAAGCTCTCTATAAAATTATATTAAGTTGTAGTGTAATTAACCGATAGCAGAACTAGTCTGGATGTCTAATTGATCAATTAGTGTCTAGAAAAGTGGTTCATGATTGGTAAAGAGAACATGATTTTTAATTAATTTCATTGTTTGACCTGGTCAATTCATTGGTGTCTAAAGAAAGTAACGAGGGGACCCCACCTCTCTCCCACTTACCTGACTGATTTGATTGAATTAATTCTAGATTAGATGCTTAGATATTTCTGTTAGAATCTAGCTTCGATACGTAGCCGAGCTAGCTCGGATATGCAGTCGAGCCAGCTCAGATACACAGCCAAGCCAGCTCGGGATGAGATCGAGCCGACTCAAGTTGAATTTGAGTCAGCTCTCTCAGATGGATAGAAAGCAGTGCTTGGACTAGATGTTTTCGAGCTGGTTCGACTATGGATCGAGCCGGCTCGATGGATGGATTTTTTTGATTCACTATATTAGGGCCTTCCTTCATGCTAGTTCATTATTATGTCATAAACCATATTAGATTTGTGGTGTAACCACAAGACTGATTATGGGGATTGATGTAATATTGATCTAATGCATAATAATGCTTATGATATTTTGGATATACTGCTTTGTTTTGTAACCATAAGGATAGTTATATTTCATTGTGACTGTATAAAAATGAAGGATTCTACTTAACTAAAATATTATAGTTTATTGTGCTAACACAAGGCTATTAATATTTTAGAGGCCAAGAATATATTGAGAATTGTATGAGATGCAATTGGAAAGAGTTTTCTACCTTTGAACTTATAAAAGATTTATTGTACAACCACAAGAGCTTCTATAAGAAATTAGGATCTCAATCCCACTAAGAAAAATAATTAGATTTTTTCTCGATTATCATATTTGAGGGTTATGATATTCGATAAAATAGTGAAAGATACAATTAAATTAAAGTTCTAATTTAATTATGTATGTCATCATGAGTTATTTTCTTATGTAATGTTCTTTAATTATGTAGATTAAATGGCTTCTTCACTTTCACTATGTTCAATTTTGGATTCAAATAAGTTGATCGGTCCTAACTATGTGGATTGGCTGAGAAACCTAAAAATAGTACTCAGTCAATAAAAACTCTTCTATATTCTTGATGCCCTTAATCTTGAGGTATTAGAGAAAGATGCTATAGAGGAAGAAAAGTCCACATACAAGATATGGAAAAATAATTTTCTTACTGTTTAGTGCATCATACTTGCCTTCATGAGTAACAAGTTACAGAGGCTGCTGATGGCATGGACACTCTGTCCATATTGCTCAACCTAAAAGAGCTTTATGGAGAATAGAGTAGAACTGCTAGATATGAGATATCTAAGTGGTTATTCTATGCTAGGATGGTAGAGGGATCATTCGTGCAAGACCATTTGTTGATGGTAATTGATATAATCACTCGATTAAGCCAATTAGGTTTTGTCATGGATGGGGAGTTAAGTTAGGATCTGATCTTGCAATCACTTCTAAAATTATTTTCTTAGTTTATCATGAACTATCACATGAACAAATTGAATACTTTCTTATCTTAGCTATTAAATATACTCAAAATAGCAGAGAGCCATATCAAGAAGGATAAGGCTCTTCTTCTTTTTGTAGATGGGATCTCCAAGAAGAAGGCAGGCAAAAAAGGTTCAAAGAGGAGGCTAAACCTAAAAGATGGCATAAATAAAATGAAGAAGGGGAAGAAGACCTTCGGACAAATGATCTATTTTCACTACGACAAAATCGATCATTGGAAGAGGAATTGTAAGGCTTACCTTGCAACTATGAAGATTGGTGCAAATAATGTATCAAAAGGTATGTAAGAGATACATACAATATTATCATTGAATTTTTTCATTTCAAACTCTTGGGTATTGGATACTGCCTGCGGTTTTCATATCTGTAAATCATTGTAGGAACTGTAGAAAATTCAGAGTTTAAAAAAAGGTGACTTTGAGCTTTATGGCGCTGGAGAAGAATCCACTCAAGCGGAAGCTGTAGGAACAAATATTTTGAAGTTACCTCTGAAAAGATCTTAGAGATAACAAATTGTTATTATATGCCAAGATCATTAGAAATATTGTATCTATACCCTTGTTATTAAAACAAGATTATAATTTTAATGTAATGAGCAATGATTGCTCTATCAAATATTCTGATGAAATAATATGCAATGGCATTTTTAACAATGATTTGTTAACTCTATGTTTGGATGGCAATATTTTTCATGTTGATGAAAATAGAAAGCATAAAGAGAGAACATAAATAATACTTTACTTTGACATTGTCGACTTGGTCATATTAGTCAGAATAGGATTAACAAGTTATATAAAAAAAGTTCTTTGATCCTTATGATTGTGAATCATTAGGAACTTGTGAATTATATCTCATGGGTAAAATGACCAAGACTCCATTTAGTGGACATGAAGAAAGGACAAGTGAGTTATTAGGACTTGTACATACAGATGTATGTGGTCCTATGACCACTCAGGTTAGGAGAGGATACTCTTATTTTATAATATTTACTGATGATTTATCTAGGTTTGGATATGTGTATCTTATGAAACACAAATCCGAAGCTTTGGATAAATTCAAAGAGTATCAAAGTATGATCGAGAAATAAACTGAAAAGAGTATAAAAATCCTTCGATCTGATTAGGGAGGAGAATACTTATCTAGTGAGTTTCTAGACTATCTTAAAATAAAAGAAATTCTCTCTGAATGGACTCCTTCTTATACACTATAGTTAAATGGTGTAGCTGAAAGAAGGAATCATATCTTATTGGATATAGTACGATCCATGATGTGCTTCACAAAATTATCTATTTTCTTTTGGAGTCATGCCTTAGAGACTGCGGTATACATCTTAAATAGAGTACCTTTTAAGTCTGTATCTTGCACTCCATATGAGATATGGAGAAAAAAATTTAATCTTAAATATCTTAAGATATGGGGTTATCCAGCATATGTCAAAAGAAATTTTGGACATAAGCTAAATGCTAGAGTAGATAAATATCTATTTATAGGATATCCTAGAGATAGTATGAGATATCTATTCTATCATCCTACTGAATAAAGGATATTTGTAAGTAGGCATGCCACTTTCATGGAAAAAGAGTTTATCCTAGAAAGAGGTAGAGGGAGAAACATTGAACTTAGTGAAGTTCAAGAAAAATAAATAGATATTTCTCAATCAAATAAACACATAAATAAGAAAGAACCAGAACACACAACTCCAATCTATAGGTCTGATAGAGTGTGGCATGCATTTATGAGGTACAGATTTATTATTCAGAATAGAAGCCTAAGTCATTGACAATGATGAACCTCTAACCTATACAGAAGCTATCATGAGTAGGAACTCAAACAAATGGCTAGCTACCATGCAATCCGAGATGGACTCCATGTACACCAACAAAGTATGAACTTTGGTGGATGCATCAGAGGGTTTTGAACCCTATCGAATACAAATGGATCTATAAGAAAAAGATTGGAGTGGATGGCCAAGTTGAAATCTATAAAGCCAGATTAGTGGCTAAGGATTTCAGGTAAAAATAAGGTGTAGATTATGATGAAACATTCTCACTTGTTGCCATGCTCAAATCAATTCAAATTATGTTTGCGATAGCAGCATACTATGATTATGAAATATGGCAAATTGATGTGAAGATCGCTTTCCTTAATGATTTTCTTGAGGAGGAGGTCTACATGACATAGCCAGAAGATTTTATCTCAAATGAGAGATCAAATCAGGTATGCAAGCTTAAGAGATCTATTTATGGATTAAAGCTAGTTTCAAGGAGTTGGAACATCCATTTTGATGTTACAGTCAAAGAATTTAGCTTCATTAAGAATGTGGATGAACTATGTGTATACAAGAAGACTAGTGGAAGTGCCACAGTTTTCTTGATTCTAAATGTAGATGACATATTCCTCATTGGGAATGATATCCCAATATTGCAGTCGGTCAAGTTATGGCTATCAAATAAGTTTTTCATGAAAGACTTGGGAGAAGCATCCTATATACTTAGAATAAAGATCTATAGAGATAGATCTAAGAGGATGCTAGGCTTGTCCTAATCTAGGTACATTGACTTAATACTGAAAAGATTCAGTATGGATAGGAGTAAAAGAGGTTATTACCCATGAGTCAAGACATACATCGCTCTAAGAAGATGTTTCCTAAGACACCTGAAGAGAGAAATAGAAAGAGTTCTATTTCTTATGCTTTGGCTGTAGAATGAATAATGTATGCCATGTTATATATCAAGCCTGATGTTGCTTATGCTTTAGGCATAGCTAGTAGATTTCAGGCTGATCTAGGAGAGGATCATTAAAAAGTTATGAAAAAAATTCTTAAGTACTTGAGAAGGACTAAGAATATTTTTTTGGTATATGGCAGATCTGATCTCAAACTAGAAAAATATTCTGACTCTAATTTTCAATCAGACCCAGATGATAACAAGTCCATTTTAGGGTATGTCTTTACTTTAAACAATGGAGCAGTGAGTTGAAAGAGTACCAAGTAGCCAACTATAATTGACTCAACCACTGAGGTAGAATATATAGCTACAAGTGAAGCCGCCATGGAAGCTATCTGGATGAAGAAGTTTATCACTGAATTGGATAATATTCCTAAAATTGAGAACCCAGTATTACTTTACTGTGATAATACTGGAGTAGTTGCTCAAGCAAAGGAACCAAGGTCCCATCATAAATCTAAGCACATTTGAGATGCTTCCATCTCGTTCGTAAAATAATCGAGAAACAAGATGTTGACATTGAACGAGTAGATACAAAGAACAACATAGCAGACCCATTCACTAAGGCTTTACCATAGCAACAGTTCGATCACCACCTTGATTGTATGGGATTAAAATATAAGGGTGATTGGCTTTAGTGCAAATGGAAGATTGAAAGGAATATACCCCTAAGCCATTCAAAATTTGTATGGGCTATTCTTGCCTTCCAAACTCTTGTAATGATATTTTTAAATAAATAAAGACATTTATTTCATCATATGTTGCATCTTAATTATTTATTTAAGATTATGATGAACCCCATAAATTAGGGATATGGTTTTAGGGTTATGATGAGATCATACTTATGAGACCTAAAATCTTAAAATCCTAATCTAAAATATTTCTGATCAAACATTAAGTTGGGGATCAATGTTTCTAGTAAGACTGACACATCCTATGTATGCTTGATGGAATGGTGATTGATCTCACTATCATTTGTGTATGACACTAATACAAGAATGTCGGTGCTCAATAGAGAATAAGTTCACTATATTGATCCAACTTGAGAACATCTAATGGAGTCTTTTATATCCATGTCAATAGATGGTTCTCATAGTGGAAGTTGTGTATGTAATCCTTTGATTTGAGACTACCATAGAACCTTATATGCATGAATCCATATTTTGGTCCATACTCATTCATGACTTAGTCATGTACGGAGTGATCTAGATATGGTGGATTGCATATGAAGGTTATGATTAGGTCATCAAGAAATCGATCATTCTTAGTAAGGGGAGATTGCATCCTACTTGCTTCAATCGAATGATGATTTAGGAAGACTTTGATCAAAGCATGATGAAAATTAAAAATAATTTAGAAAGACTTCATTAATCGAATCATCATCATATGATTGGAAGAAAAATGAATATGAAAATGGATTAGACATAATTCCATATCCATAGTCACATTCGGGATGCAGGGTGACCGAAGGATCCTGTTGCACGGTAACTTTCCACTGAAGGATAATTTTTGGTATTTTCATCAAAATTTTATATCTTCTAGATAGACATGATATGTTGCCAGATGTCAATCTTGTCTTATGGGTTTGATCAAATTAAAAAGTTTAATTTGATTGTTAATTAGAAAGTATTCTAATTAATCAAATCGAGTTAGCAAGTTTTGATCTAAATCAGTTTAGTTGAGATCTAATCAAATTAGGTCAAATTACACCCGAATCCACTTTTGGCTAGATGTGGAACCCAATGGATCACACACAAAGAAAATTGATCAAGGGTATAATTAGATTAGATCAAGTTTGCGGGTTGAATATGCTAGCATATATTTTAAACCCTAGCACCTAGATTCGAATCGAATTCAAATTGGATTCCAATTTGGACTAATTAAATCCAATTTGAGTCAAATCAAATTTGGCTAACTGATTGGGTTGACCTTTGGCTTGATGACCAGGGTCTAGGTATCATCTAACAGCAACCCATGTACCAGAGACTCTCTCTCTTGGTGCATGAGATTTTGATTTATGCACTTGGGACGTGGCGCATGAAAGTGTTTTTGACACAATCTACCTTTGTTTATTTCATGTAAAATATGTTACATGAATTTTAGATGAAGAGAGGGCATAGAAAAGTCCTGCTAATGAATCTCTTCATTGGTTATCTGGTATTTGGATAACTAAGGAGTCCTTGCCGTCCCCGCCCATGTAGGCACCTTTTGGACCAAGTCAAACATCTTGAAGCTTTGACTTTTCCATGCCCAAGTTTCCCATGCGATCTTCTGATTTGGTGCTATCTTTTTAGACCTTTGGATCAGCATTTGATGCTGATCAATGGTAGATATTAATGGGGCCAATATGAAAGTGTTGCAAGTCTTCGGAAGAAAGTTACATAGAATTTTACAAAAAATCCTTCTGCTTTAAGGCACCTCTTCATATTAATTCTTTGAATTCTACGTAGCATTTTCTTCTGATGGGGCATGATATTTTTCAATGGGTGTGAGATGAGAATTATGAATAGACATGAGAAATTTTTGGAGGCACCCCTACGTACGTTATAAATAGGGGTGCACTTCGGAAGTCCATGTAGATTTAGAACTCTTCTTTCTTTCTTACCACTCTCCATAGTTGTTCAATTTCTTTCTTCCTTTCCTTGTTAAGATAAGTCTTAATTAAGGACAAAAGGTCTGCTTTAGGATAAGGGCTTAGGAAGATTGTAAAGAAAGATAAGGAGAAGAAAAAGATAAGAAAGAGTAGGCCAGAAGGGTAACAGTAAAGGCTAAGGAAGGTTCTACCCAAATAATTAAAGTTCTTATCATAAAAATTTTAATTACAATAATCAGAGGTGCTGGTGTCTTGATCAAATTTTCATATGGATCAACGTTGGAGGGTGAACACGTGGGCACCTGGTGGAATCCCTTGACAGACTGCTGCTGGCAATCAGGATCAAGTTAGGATTAAGCAATCAGAGGTATGTTCCAATATCCTAATTTATGTTATAAATGCATATTATATGATTTAAATTCTAATAAGATGGTTGATAGGTACGCGATGCTGTCGTTAAGACACCGTATTTATCAGTTTAATCCGACTTCTTAAAATCATTTAAAAAAATGCGTAGATAGCAATGAGTCGGGTCGAATCCACAGGGAAGGTAGTGTTTTTAGATTTGAAATCTTTGATTTTTGAAAAGAAAAGAAGAAAAGGAGTTTTAGGATCAAAAGTGAAGTCGGAAAAGTGAAAATTAAAAAGTGCAGGAATTTAAACTTGGTACTAAGATCTACTAGTTAGATCTTAGCATCTACTTGCAAAGCAATAATTTAAAGTGCAGAAATTAAATTGTAATAAAAATAAAAAGTAAGAAATTAAAATGCAAAAATAAAATTTTTATTAACTAAAATTTTAGAATTTAAATACATAAAATTTAAAAAGAAAAAAATAAAATAAAATAGCCTGATCTCTGATCTTGGATCGGCATTGGCAGAAAGATGGTGTAGAAGCTCGGCTCTTCTTCTCGGCACCCGTTGCTTCGAAGCAGCCTTTAACCCATAGCCTGGCTTCGCCCTGTACCAAAGCTTCACCTTGATCGGAGATGTTGATTTCTGATGGCCTGGGGTCCTTTTTATAGAGCTAGGAGGGCTGGATATTTTTTCTAAAGGCAATATGGGACTAATAGCCTTTGTAATCATAAAAATACAAAGAAATTTGGATAAAATTTGAATCAAAATAGCTCTGATATGACTCTGATAAATCTGATAAAATCCAGCCATTCAACAGGAATCCAACGGTCCAAAAATCATCAAAATCGGATGCAGATAAGCTCAGATCGGGTCGGATTAAATTCTGGCCGTTGGATCGCGCTTGATCGAGGAAATCTGGCCGCAAATCATGCTTCGGGAGTCTTGATCACCGCCGGCAGCATTCTGGACCGTCGGATCATCGCCTGGATCGAGCGCTGCCATCCGATGGTGATCCGCGTGATGTTTGTATCTGAATAAAATTCGGAAGCAACCACAGCCGTCCGATCCTGACCGCAAACAACCACATCCGTCCGATCGCGCAATAACTGTTCCCATGGACCGCGTGGACCGGCCGCACCGCACACCGCAACCAATCAGCGCCGCTGTTGTCGGACGAAAAGACTAAATTACCCTTGTGAGCCGCGATAAATTTCTGTAGACCCTTAAGGGGTCTAGGTCCACCACGTGGCAATCTCTGATTCGCCGGAATTTGCTGAGCTGGCGGTCCACGCCTAGATCGTGGACCGGCTGATGGCTTCAACGGCTGAGTCGGCTTGATGGCTTGGCTTGGCTTGGTGGCTCGGCTTACGGAGCCGGCTGAGCCGTTTTCTTTTTTTTTATTTAATTTTTATTTATTTTATATCTTTCAAAATTCATATCTTTTCCATTTTAGCTCCGTTTTACTTGAAATTTATTTCGTTGTGATCAAAAAAATGAGCTCTTTCTATTGATAATAAAATTTTATTTTTTAATTTTTATTAATTTTTATTATTTTTTAATTAATTTTTTAATTAATAAAAATATGAATTTTTCAAAAATTATATATAAATTGATTATTAATTCTTAAAAATTAATATAAATTAATTGATAAATTAATACTTTTATTGATGAATTTATTGATACTTATCACACCCCCCAACTTAAGCTTTGCTCGTCCTCGAGTAAAGAAAGAATTTAGTTTTAAATACCTTTTAACTTTAGAGTTTCGAATTTTACCTAAGCAATTTTCAAAATGGCCATTGATATTCAGTAGAGCTTAAATGAGATATATCATTGGGGTATTAATACTTATCAATAGAAAAATTAAGTAAAGAACATTAAATTTTTCAGAACTTTTTCTAAATTATTCCACTTTTATCTCTGATTTGTCTAAACTTTCATATAGGCAGGTGTATTGCTACTTCCATCCTTCATTTATTAATTTTTATTTTCACATTGCCCACTTTTTGATGCGAATATCATTGCTTACTTAGGCAACGGGACCCGGTTACTCGGTGGGAAACCAATGTTTCTTTTTTTTTTTTTTTTTTTTTTTTTTTTTTTTTTTTTTTTTTAACGTTGTACCACTATTGAGTGTCTTAACTCCTTAAGCTTTCTATTTGATCCATGTAGCGAGTCTTGGGCCAATGACTCCCAAACCAGTTGGCTTTAGGGCACTAGGTATAGAATACCCCTCGGGCTTACTAGCTCGAATCAAATAGGCTACGAGTTAAGACTAGCTTTACAACGAGCTTCTTTGCCCTTCCCACCTTTTGACGCGAAACTCAATGCTTGCTTAGGCAAAGAGGCCCGGTTACTCAGTGAGAAGTACTTGGAAACTATTTTATTAAAATAAATTTTTATATGAAGAAACGTATAGTTACCCTACACAAGCCTATAAAAAGTAGACTTTTCTTTGATGCTAGTAGAAATAATTAGAATCTTTGATGCTAGTAGAAATAATTAGAAATGCTCCAAGAAAAAATTTTTTATGTTCTGGACTTAACTCTTTATTGAATTTTCTTAATACTTGATTCCTCAATATCTCATAGATTCTCTGATCTGTGCATCAATTTTCTTTTTAAAAATGCTTAGTTTTAATTCGATTCTTAAGCATAATCAAGTATCTAAATACTAAATACTAACTTTTTCGAGGACTTAAAATTTTAAAATTTTTATTTTTCTCTCCCCCCAACTTAATCGACATTGTCCTCAATGGAGAAGAAAAAATAAAGGATGTAATAAAGAACATGGAAGAATACACCTAACTCAGTATATTTATTTATTTATTTATTTATTTATTTTTTTTTGGTCCAGCACATGCCTTTACAAATTTGAGCTCTCCCTCCAACTTATTCAAATTATCCTAAAAAGAAAATAAGATAAATTAGATAAAAACTAAATATTGGGTTGCCTCCCAACAAGCGCTAAGTTTACCGTCTTCAGCCAGACACAATGTAGCTCACTATCCTGTGTCGAATATTGGATTGACAAATTCCAATGGTTTTGGATTGCCAATCTCAGAAAGTTGATGTTGATTTTTAATCCCATTATTGATATATTCACTGTTAATTTTTGGGATATATTTTATGATTCCATTCTCAGACCCATGTTTATTAAGAATTACTCCTATTTGTTCTTCTAAAATGCTCATGAATGGAGTTTTAGGAGTTAAGTTTGATTCAATGGGTGCTGGAATGGTGACTAAAGGCGGTTTTAATTCTGGAGGTAAATTAATGTGATCCTGCTTAAACAACTCCATTGATATTTCATTACATGCCTTTTGATTTTTATAAGAAGAACCAGCTTCTAGGGTTGAAGGGAATAGGACATTAGGTTTATAAGTCTCGGGTAAATCATCTATTCTCTTTTCCCTTATTTCTATCTCATTTAAACTGGAACTAGCATCAGTACTAATTCCTGGCTTGGGTTCTTCTATGTGGTTAGTCTCAGTACTAACCAGTTCCTCTAAATTTTTATTTTGGCTAGCATCAGTACTAGCCTCTCTCACCTGGTCTTGGTATGGGTCCATAAGAATCCTATAGCTTTTAAGTTCAGGAATTACTTTGGTATTCTCAAATTGGAGATTCTTAGATGAAACATTAGATTGATAATTTAATCCAGGTGGTTGGTGGTCATTAGGTGGGTTGTTTGAAATTGGTAGGTTCGGTAGTTGATCTAGTTCTCTCCTCATGTTAGACTCAACTAATTATCCTATTTGAGCTTCTAGTCTGGCGATAGATTGCTGTTGAGTTAGAATTAATTGTTGAAGTTGGTTAAATCTATCATCAGCTAGATTGGTCTGTTGAGGAGGTGGGTATGAAGGCTGATTATAATATGATGGCTGGTTAAACTGACTAGGCTGACCATTATTATAGGCATAATTTTGATAATTTTGCTCAAGTGAAATTTGGGTCTGAGCCTGAGTCTGTTGGGATGTCCAAGAAAAATTAAAGTTACTCCAATCTGAATTATATGAATTTGAAAATGGGTCATTAATCAATTTGGAGTATCCTTGAGTAGCTTGAACTTGTTCTTGGATAAAATATGGAAACTGTGCAGTCATAGGATATTCACTTACATGATGGGTTGGACTAGCATAGATTGAATAACTCTCCTGATAATTAGAAGATTGTTGACCTAGGGTTAGGAGTTGATCTATTTTC
>QRFJ01000442.1:525977-704863 GCA_006176705.1 Cocos nucifera | reverse complement strand
AAGGTTGATCAATCCCCACCTTATCTTGGTTTAATTGGGTTGTGCCCTTATTTGATTTAATATGAATATGCACGAAAAAAAAAAACAAAAAATTCAATCAAAGGTTTTATGAATTTAAACTAGATGCATGCAATAATTAAATTATGAAAGGCTTACCTTGCCTCCAGCAATCACCAAAAAAAAATAAAAATAAAAATAAAGATAAAATAAAACTAATATGATGCATGCCTAAGCAGTTAGATTTCTAATTTGTCATGTCATGAGATTTTTTAATTAGGTTTAAATGAATATTTTTTTAATATAATTTAAAAATAAAATAAATAAATAAACAAAAAGAAAAGAGGGCTAGGGTTAGGATTGATCTCACCAGGCAAAACTTCTGATTTTTTTTATTCTTTTTTTTCTACAAAATAATAAAAAAAAATTAGTAAGAAAATAAAAATTTTATTTATAATTTATTTATAGAAAAATCAAAGAGATCAAAAATTTAATATCCGTAACTTCCCCGGCAACGCGCCAAAAACTTGGTGCATTTGCTGGAATTATTTTTAAATAAATCAAAGAAATCAAAATCAAAAATCAAAAACCTTCCCCGGCAACGGCGCCAAAAACTTGATAGGAACGCGATGCTGTCGTTAAGACACCGTGTTTATCAGTTTAATCCGACTTCTTAAAATCATTTAAAAAATGCGTAGATAGCAATGAGTCGGGTCGAATCCACAGGGAAGGTAGTGTTTTTAGATTTGAAATCTTTGATTTTTGAAAAAAAAAGAAGAAAAGGAGTTTTAGGATCAAAAGTGAAGTCGGAAAAGTGAAAATTAAAAAGTGCAGGAATTTAAACTTGGTACTAAGATCTACTAGTTAGATCTTAGCATCTACTTGCAAAGCAATAATTAAAGTGCAGAAATTAAATTATAATAAAAATAAAAAAAAGAAATTAAAATATAAAAATAAAATTTTATTAACTAAAATTTAGAATTTAAATACATAAAATTTAAAAAAAAAGATAATAAAATAAAATAGCCTGATCTCTGATCTTGGATCGGCATTGGGAGAAAGATGGTGTAGAAGCTCGGCTCTTCTTTCTCGGCACCCGTTGCTTCGAAGCAGCCTTTAACCCATAGCCTTGCTTCGCCCGTACATAAAGCTCCACTTGCTCGGAAAATGTTGATTTCTGGAGGCTTAGGTCCTTTTTATAGAGCTAGAAGGGCTGGATATTTTTTTCTAAAGGCAATATGGACTAATAGCCTTTGTAATCGTCAAATAAAAAAATTGATAAAAATTTGAATAAAATAGCTTTATATGACTGATAAAATCTGATAAAATTTAGCAAAATTAAACAAGGGATAAAATTCCCAAAAACCGGGGTCCAAAAATCATTCAAAATCGGAGGCAGATAAGCTCAGATCGGGTCAGATTTAAATCTGGCCGTTGGATCGCGCTTGATCGAGGAAATCTGGCCCGTAAATCGTGCTTCGAGTCTTGATCACTGCGCACCATTTCTGGACGTCGGATCATCGCCTGGATCGAGTGCTGCTCCGATGGTGATCTGCGTGATGTTTGTATCTGAAATAAAATTCGGAAGCAATTCAATCCGTCCGATCCTGATCGTAAAAAACCACATCCGTCCGATCGCGCAATAATGTTCCCATGGACCGCTGTCGGCTGCCACGGCACACCGCAACCAATCAGCGCCGCCGTTGTCGGACGAAAAAGACTAAATTACCCTTGTGAGCCGCGATAAATTTCTGTAGACCCTTAAGGGGTCTAGGTCCACCACGTGGAAATCTTTGATTCGCCGGAATTTGCTGAGCTGGCGGTCCATGCCTAGATCGTGGACCGGCTGATGGCTTCAACGGCTGAGTCGGCTTGATGGCTTGGCTTGGCTTGGTGGCTCGGCTTATGGAGCCGGCTGAGCCGTTTTCTTTTTTTTTATTTAATTTTTATTTATTTTATATCTTTCAAAATTCATATCTTTTCCATTTTAACTCCGTTTTACTTGAAATTTATTTCGTTGTGATAAAAAAAATGAGCTCTTTCTATTAATAATAAAATTTTATTTTTAAATTTTTATTAATTTTTATTATTTTTTTTATTAATTTTTTAATTAATAAAAATATGAATTTTTCAAAAATTATATATAAATTAATTATTAATTATTAAAAATTAATATAAATTAATTGATAAATTAATATTTTTATTGATGAATTTATTATACTTATCAATGGTCCTAGATTTTGGGTTTGGTTTTATGATTTCATAATTTTGCTTTGAAATCTGTTGGGGATAAATCCACGCCTACCGAAGTTTGGTTAAGATTCCGACTAAATCAGTTCTATTTGGTTGTGGTTATAGAAACTGAACCTCAACCCACAGGAATATTCTAGCTCTGAATCATTCTAAAATAGCCAACTTCCAACATTGTAGCTAGAGAATCTGATTGATCGAAAAGATCAATTTTGGATTTGATAAGACGTCATGAATTCCTTCTCAAGGCAAGCTTGAACAATTAAAACTACCCCAAAGAATCGACCAAGTCTCCAGCACCTGCGCATCCCATCTGGCCTATCTCCCTCCAACAGGCGAACTCCTCTAGCAGCCAAACTCCTTCGGGACTCCAACAGACGAACTTCTTCTGAATTCCTCCAATAGTCAAACTCCTCTTGCAGCGAACTCCTTCCGGACTCCTCCAATAGATGAATTCCTTCCGGACTCCTCCAACAGCTGAACTTCTCTAGTAGCCAAACTCCTTTCGAACTCGAATAAGTGAACTCCTTCTGGATTCTCCCAGCAGGCAAACTCCTCTAGTAGTCGAACTCCTTCTAGACTCCAACAGGTGAACTTCTTATGGATTCTTCGAACAGACAAACTCCTCTAGCAGTCGAACTTCTTTCGGATTCTTCTAATAGGCAAACTTTCCTAGCAATCGAACTCCTTCCGGACTCCAATAGATGAACTCCTTCCAAATTTCTCTAGCAGCCGAACTATTGGCGCACCAACTAGCATCATCTCTCCCTGATACCAACTAGCATCATCCTCGATATCACAAGCATCGATACCATGTTGTGGAAGCCCCTGATCTTTAGCACAGACCTGAAGGAACCTATGATGTTCTCTATGGGCAGTAAACCATCGATCCTCCAACTGAATTTATGATGGGGCACCTCCCTCCTTAGGCTTGAGGGAGACGCCCCCTTCTCTAGGGCTTCTTCAAGAATCCTAGAGCGGCAACTCTAGAGAGAAGAGAAGAAGAGAGTTGAGGAAGAAAAGGTCTGTATTCCACAGCTTAATGAAACCCTAATACAACCTATGTATTTATACATAGCCATTAGGCCCGACTAAAAAACTTTTTGGCTAACCCAATACATGAAAGCACTCATCGAGCCCATGTACACCCATATCTTCCATGCTCTCATCCTTTGGATTTAGACCCAACCCATACATGAATTAACCACCTTAAGACCTCTCAAACCAGGCTTTAAGACCCTTAGGATCAACCCAGACCCTAGTCCAAAATAGACACTCGCATAACTCTGCTCGCGCACTGAGCTGGCTCAATCTCAGCACTGAGCTGGCTAAGTTCCACTGAATCGACTCAGTCTGAAACTGAGACGGCCCAGTTCTATGCTGTGCCAGCACTTCCGAATGTGCAGCTCTCTATTTTGCTTATGCATTAAGACTTAGCCGATCCAGTTTTGGACTGTGTCGGTTAATCTGCAAAAAATCTTCTTTCTATAGTCTTGATTCTCCAACTTTGGTTCCTTACTTCATCTTATTTCTCATATTTTCGAAGCACCAACCAAGCCCCTGAAATCTTTGGAGCCAACCCCCTAACTCCTCCCATGGCCTTCCAAGGCTTGGGAGCACCACAAATCCTCGTAATCTCCATCTTGGTGCTCTCAAGCCTTGGCAAACCTCTCGGCAATGACCTCCTATATGATCCCACTGTTCCTGCGCACTCGATAGCCCCTTGTGCAATCATCGCCTCCACCAATCCTCTTTAGCTGTTGTGCACCCTTGAGGCCTTTTGGATGACTGCCTTCACTACTGAAGACCTTGGCTTACACCTCTGCACCATCCTAAAATTGTAAGATCTCTTCTGCTTAGCAGCTACATCATTTTTTCTGAATTTTTTGGAGAATCTGCAACGTATCTGTACCAGCACTCGCTGCGAACCCTGACATGATCTCCTTAGAACTATGTCTATCCTGTTGCACATGCCGCTCCATCTGAAATTATGCATCACCGATGCTGGTGCTAGGATATCGATCCTTCCGCATCTCTTTGCTCTGAACTCATGTTAAATTCCTGTTCAATTATGAAGCCACCTCTCCGAAGCTCCACCTATATCCGAAGTCCATCTGATGCCGCAGAAGTCAACTCTATCATCAAGTCCCTCGAGGCTAACCACTCAATGCTATATTGTTGAGCCTACCGCTGTACTTCGAACACCATCACTGCTCCTTCGAATCCTCCGCACCCTGCGGACCCCTTCAAAGCCATCTCGGATACCTCCACAACCTGCGGGCACCTCCAAAACTCAAGAGCTCATCCAACTCTTCTGAAACCAGCAACTAAATCCTAAAAAATTCTACCCTAGTCCTTCTCTTCTACCCTTACACCAGCCATTACTTCAATTGCACCCGGAGAACCATCCTCTACCTAAACCATGACTCTCCCTGATGCTCTTGTAGAAGAAATATGATCCATGATACTCCTGGCTACCTGAGATGCCTCTGGCGCTCCCTGAGATCCCCTGGCTCTCTTTGAGACCTACATCCGATCTTTCTGAGATACCATTGACACTCTCTACTGAGATACACTCCTCGACTGCTGCACCACCAAGCCTCTCTCAGCCCCGTGCCTCCAGGGAAGCGCTCCTGTAGTACTCCAGTGCTTCCTGACTCATCTCTATGCTGCTCTACAGCCATCTAGCCCTAATCTGTTAGACCTCCATGGATCATCCATCTCCATCACTCCCAAGGCTTCATAAATTCATGCTCTAATTGAACCATTAAATACATCTCTAACTACTTCTTCACCTTTCAGACACTGAAGGACGTATAGTCGCTTCTTCAGCCTTCCTTCAATCATTATCCCTTGGAAAACTTCTCTTCAATAGCCCTATACAACCCATCTTCTTAGAGAACCTTGATGCTCTCTGCTGAGTTACCTCCCTTGACTGCTGCATCGTCAAGCCTCTCTCAACTCTGCCTCATTAGGAAAGCGCTACTGCAGCACTCTAGTGCTCCTTGCCTGTCACATAACCATCATACACCCTGACCTTTCCACCAAGATCAATCAATAAATCATGCACCAAATCCTTCCATCCCAAAAAAATCCCTTCCCATTAATTCTCTCAACCTCCACCTTCAACTCGCTACTCCTGGTTGGCCAAACCACAGCAATAACAAAGATAGATTTGAGACATACCGTAGAATCTTTGTGCAGATTTCTGATTTCACCTTGTACGACTTCTCCTTTCCTTTCATACACCATCAGGCTTTGATACCAAATGTTGGTGCACCAACTGGCATCATCTCTCCCTGATACCAATTGATGTTCCATGATATCGCTTGAATGCCAATCATCCTTGACATCACAAGCACTGATACCATGTTGCGGAAGCCCATGATCTTTAGCATGGATCTGAAGGAACCTGTGACGTTCTCTATGGGCAGCAAACCACCGATCCTCCATCTGGATCTGTGATGGGGCACCTTCCTCCTTGGGCTTGAGGGAGATGCCCCCCTTCTCTAGGGCTTCTTAAAGAACCTTAGGGCGGCAACTCTAGAGAGAAGAGAAGAAGAGAGTTGAGGGAGAAAAGATCTATATTCCATAGCTTAATGAAATCCTAATACAACCTATATACTTATACATAGCCACTACGCCCGACCAAAAAACTTCCAAGCTAACCCAATACATGAAAGCACTCACCAAGTTCATGTACACCCATGTCTCCCATGCTCTCATCTTCTAGATCTAGATCCGACCCATACATGAATTAACCATCTAAAGACCGCTCAAACCAGGTCTTAAGACCCCTAGGATCAACCTAGATCCTAGTCCAAAATAGACACTCATGTAACTCTGCCCGCGCACTGAGTTGGCTCAGTCTCAGCACTGAGTCAGCTAAGTTTCACTGGGTCAGCTCAGTCTGAAATTGAGCCAACCCAGTTCTGTGCCATGCTAGCAGTCCCAAACGTGCAGCTCTCTCTAAAACTGAGCCAACCCAGTTCTGTGCCATGCCAGCAGTCCCAAACGTGCAGCTCTCTCTAAAACTGAGCCAACCCAGTTCTGTGCCATGCCAGCAGTCCCGAACGTGCAGCTCTCTATTTTATCTGTGCATCGAGACTTAGCCAACCCAATTTTGGACTGAGCCAGCTAATCTGAAGAAAATCTCCTTTTTATAGTCTTGATTCTCCAACTTTAGTTCCTTGCTTCACCTTATGTTCTAGATCTCTGAAGCACCAACCAAGCTCCTAAAATCTCCAGAGCCAACCCCCTGACTTCTCCCGTGGCCTCCCAAGGCTTGGGAGCACTACAAATCCTCACACGAACTCCTTCCAAATTCTCCCAATAAGCGAACTCCTCTAGCAGCCGAACTCCTTCCGGTCTCTAACAGGCGAACTCCTTTCGGATTCCCCTAATAGGCAAACTCCTCTAGCAGTCGATCTTCTTTCGAATTCTCCCAATAGATGGACTCCTCTAGCAGTCGAACACCTTTCGAACTCCAATAGATAAACTTCTTCCGAACTCCTTCCGGATTTTCCCAATAGGAAAACTCTTTCTGAATTTCTCCAACAGGAGAACTTCTCTAGCAGTCGAACTCCTTCTAGACTCCAACAGGTGAACTCCTTTCGGATTACTCCAATAGTCAAACTCCTCTAGCAGCCGAACTCCTTTCGGACTCCTCCAATAGGTGAATTTCTTTCGGACTCCTCCAACAGGTGAACTCCTTCTGGATTCTCCCTAGTAGTTGGGTTCCTCCATCAGGTGAATTCTTCCCTGAGTTTCTCCTCTAAAAGAGCTACGCACAGATCTCTCCAGCAGGTCTACTTCTTGATTCCAAAAGAGTCTTCTCTCCTACACAAATCCAACCTCAAACATGGCATGAATCAATCCACACCCAGACTACTTTAGAGGAGTCCGAATTCCTCTAGAATTGATATAGCTCAAAGGTCATCACCAACCAACACCTACTCTTCCAAACTTTGACTATCAAATCTCAAACAGACTGGCACCTCACAACAACAGACACTATCCTCCATAACAAACTTCACGTGGCCCCGAGCGGCCCATTATTCGATAGTTATGGCTGTCACTATCAGTTTAATATAGGCTCTATCTATAAAAAGGATCCTCTAGATACGTTTTCTTCAAACTCTCTTCTCCTTCTTAATACTCTATAACTTTCTCGACTGAGTACTCCATTTTTGTTAGCTGAAATAGCTGACTTGATCATCAGAGGGTCTTGTCGGAGCCACCTCCCAAGCTCTGGATGAGATTTATTTTGCAGATCACCGATGGTGATCTCTTCTTCTTCGGCTCCGATGCTTCTCCGATGATGATCAGATTTTGCACCAACAGGATTGACACTAGAGAAAGGGCCCTCTATTTCTGAGGTTCTCTTATTCTTAAAGGAGTGCTCAACAGTGATCTCTCTTCTTCTTCTCTAGAGTTCTTTCCAAAAAAAATACCTTTCAGAAAAGCTTCAATCCGACGGTCAACGACCTCTGCAGCTAGATCCCATCCAAATCTGTCTGCTCCTACTTCAACTCCTACAATTCAAGCTCCACCTATAGTCATGATGGATGCGGAGCAGTTCAACCTGCTAGTCCAGTAGGTTCACAGTCTCACGAAGGTGGTGCAGGTCGTGCAATGGTAGACTCTGGTGCCAATTCGACTGGAGCAGACTTCGCTGGAGTTCCATGATCCGATCTGAAGATGGTTGACTTAGGCTAGCCGATCAATGACCTTCGAAAAAAAAAATAGAGAGCCGAGAGTCTCTGCTCTGATCATGACTCTACCCCTAGGGAAATTTTACCTCCGTTCAGCCAAAAGACCTTAGAAATTCATGATCGAGAGGATCTAGATCAAAAACTATAAGAGATGAACCGATGGATCGAGGAACTCCATCATACTCCCCCCTCTCATGATAGTGATATCTGTACCGATCCTCCTTTCTCTCAGTATATCATGCAGGAATTGATCCTGCCGAACTTCAAGCTCCCTCAATTTGAGAGCTACGATAGGACCTCTGATCTAGTTGATCACCTGAAGGTCTTTCAGACGATGCTGCTGCTGCATGGTGCACCAGATGCCATTCTCTATCGAGCCTTCCCATCCCCTGAAGGGAGCCACCAGGAACTAGTACTCAGCCCTCAAGCCGAATACCATCTTTTCTTTTAATCAGATGGGCCATCAGTTTGTGGCTCATCTTGTTAGTAGCCAATATCCCAAGCAGGGCTCGGAATCCCTCATCAACATCAAGCAATAGGAGGAAGAATCCATCTGAGCTTTTGTTAATCGATTCAATGCCGCTGCACTAGAGGTCTAAAATCTAGACCAATCTATTATGATGGTCGCGCTAAAGGGCGGCCTTCAGAACAACAATATGCTGTTCTCCCTGGAGAAGAAGTTTCCTAGGGATTTTGCTGATATGCTAGCTCGGGCTAAAAGGTATGCTTGAGCGAAAGAGGCCTTTAAGGTCAAGAACAATGAAGCCGTTGGAGAGCGGCAAATCAACGAGCCGGACAGGCCCACTGAGGAAGAAAAGTCGAGTGAAGCTTGATCGTGCTCCCAAACTCCTCTTGAGCACAAGCGAGCTCGAACTCCTCCATAGGCTCGAGAGTAGGAAAGCCCCGACAGAAGGGCATGGTGGGGTTCTCCCTTCGAAGGTTCCATAATTTTGCCCCCCTCAACGCTCCAAAAATGCAAGTGCTGATGGAGATTAAGGAGCAGCTATCGAGGTCCAAAAGGATGTGCTCCCATCCTGACAGATGCAACTCAAATAAGTTCTACCTTTATCATCGTGACCACGATCATGATACTGAAGAATGTATTTAGCTCTAATATGAGATCGAGGAGCTCATCAGGTGAGGTAGACTCAATCAATTCCTACGGTGTCAGTCTAAAGGGCGGAAAGATCGGCTAAGGGCATTACCGCAATCAGAACTGCAAAGAGAGGAGTAGCAGGCGGATCGACCACCCCTTGGCATCATCAACACCATCTCTGTGGAACTTCAGCAAGGGGAGGCTAGCTGGTCAGTCGAGCCTGGGAAGAGATAGAGAATTGAAGAGCCCATCGCTTTCATCGATGAGGATGCTCAAGGAGTCCAGTTTCCGCATAATGATGCGGTTGTAATCCCTTTAAACATTATCGACTATGATGTGCACCGTATTTTGGTAGATAATGGAAGCTCTACTGATATTTTATTTTATGATGCTTTCTCAAAAATGTCCTTACTCAATAACCACTTGGGACCTATGAACTCTCCGTTGGTAGGCTTCACTGGCGATGCCGTGCTAGTTGAGGGCATAATAACTTTGACTGTGACTACAGGGCAATGCCCGAAGCTGGTTAAGATACAGATCAATTTTCTAGTCATAAAGGCTCCATCTGCCTATAATGCTATTCTCGGTTGATCTGGTTTGAACGCGCTCTGAGTAGTGGTGTCAACTTATTATCTAAAGATGAAGTTCCCAACAAGGGGAGAGATCAAGCATTGGCAAGGTGCTGTTACTCCATTGTCCTACAGAAAAACATCCAGTTCAACCTTTATCTTATTGATGGGCTGGATGTCCGTGATGACCTTACCGAGGAGCGGCACGAGCCTATGGAGGACCTCGTATCTGTGCTCTTAAATGATGGGTGTGAAAAGCACATTATGTAGATCAGCTCCAACTTGGAGGATGAGGTTCGGGAGTGACTCGTCACTTTCCTCAAGAAGAATGCGGACGTCTTCACCTGGGTCCCAACGGATATGCCAAAAATTGATGTCGAGGTCATGAAACATTGGTTGGCCGTTGATCCTAAGTATCGACTAGTAAAAGAGAAGATGCGCAACCATGCCCTAGAGAGGTAGAAAGCAATTACAGAAGAAGTAGGCAAACTCCTCAAAGCTAGATTCATCTGGAAAGTTAACTACCCAAGCTGGGTCTCAAACGTGGTTCTCATCAAAAAGGCAAACGACAAGTGGAGGATGTGTATAAACTTCAAAAAGCTGAATAAAACCTGCCCAAAAGATAGCTACCCTCTACCTAGGATTGATCAACTGATAAACTCAATCTCAAACCACCTTCATGGATGCCTTTTTCGACTATAACTAAATATAGATGGCATCGGAGGATGAGGAGAAAACTGCTTTTATTACTGACCGTAGTCTTTACTGTTACAGGGTCATGCCTTTTGAACTCAAAAATGAAGGGGCAATGTACCAGTGCTTGATCAATAAGATCTTTAAGGAGCAGATCGACCACAACATGAAGGTGTATGTGGATGATATGCTCGTCAAAAGTCGAGCTTCAATAAACTACATCGCCGATCTCGAAGAGACCTTCAGTGCACTCAAGAAGTACATGATGAAGCTGAACCCAACCAAGTGCATCTTTGGGGTGACCTTAGAAAAGTTTATGAGATTTATGGTGTCAAGATGCAGGATTGAAATAAATTCAGAAAAAATTCAAGCTATTCAGAAGATGACTGCTCCAAAAATAATCAAAGAAGTTTAGTGCCTGACTGAAAAAGTGGCATCCCTAAATCACTTTATCTCAAGATCGACTGAGCGATGCATGCCCTTCTTCCAAGTTCTCAAGCAACCAAAGAACTTTTGTTGGACGATGGAGTGCCAACAGACATTTGAGGAGCTCAAAAACTACCTCAGCTCACCCCCACTACTGGCAAAGCTTGAACCTGGAGAAGAATTATTCTTGTACCGAACAGTCTCTCTGACGTCCTTGGTAGCAGTCCTGATCAAGGAGAAAGCGAAAATGCAGTGATCAGTCTACTACGTATGTCGGGTCCTGAGGGATGCAGAGACTAGATACTCTAAGTTAGAAAAATTGACGTACACCCTTCTAATTTCTGTTAGGAGACTCTGACCTTACTTTCAGGGGTACACCATAACGGTCCTCATGGATCAACCAATAAAAGCAGTCCTTCATCAAACGGATGCTTCTGAAAGAATCACAAAATGGGCAATCGAGCTCATGAAGTTTGACATCAATTATCGATCCCGACCATTGACCAAAGCTCAGATATTAGCAGATTTTGTAGTAGAATGTACCATTCCAGATGAAACCGAGCTTGAACAGAATGAGCCCGGCATCCCATGGTTGCAACCGAGCCTTCCTGAAGAGAGTACCAATCTTTCTAAAGATTTTTGGGTTCTGTACGTCGATGGTTTGTCCAACGCTGCTGAAGCAGGCGTGGGGTTGGTCTTAGTCAACTCCAAGGAAGTCGTCGTCGAATATGTGCTATGCTTTGAATTTTTTTAACTAATAATGGGGCCGAATATGAAACACTGATCATCGGGTTAAAAATAGTAAGAGAGTTAAAAGTAAATCGGCTTCAAGTCTACAGTAATTTTCAATTAGTGGTCAATCAAGTTAGTGGTAATTATGAAGCACGAAAGGAAAGTATGATGAAATACCTTGAGAAAGTAAAGGATTTGACTCCAACCTTTGACATTTTTGGCATTCAACAGATTCCAAGGATAGAAAATACAAGAGCCGACTTTCTCTCTAAATTAGCCACTTTAGCCCCAACCGAACTGTCCAAAGAAGTATTTTTTGAAACTCTAAAATGCTCAAGCTCAGAGAAATCACAACTTGTTATGCAGATGGAGCATGAGCCAAGCTGGATTGACCCATTAGTTATCTATCTTAAAGAGAGTGTTCTTCCTCATGATCTGAAAGAAGCTCAAAAACTTAGAAATCAAGCCTTCCGATACATTTTGTATGAGGGCAAGCTGTATAAAAGGTCATATTTGCTATCACTTTTGAGATGTCTCCGACCTTCAGAGGCTGACTTCGCATTATGAAAAGTGGACGAGAAAATTTATGAAAGTCATGTAGGAGCCAGATCCCTATCACAAAGACTACTTTAGTAAGGGTACTATTGGCCGATCTTGTACCACGACTCTATAGAGCATGTTAAGAAATGTGATCGCTATCAGAAAAATGCAAACATATAAAGACAGCTGGCCTTCGAGCTTACTCCACTAAGCACACCTTGTCCAATTATGCAGTGGAGAATGGATATACTTGGCCCTTCCTAATGGCATCCGGACAACGAAAATTCTTTCTGATTGCAATCAACTACTTCACTAAATGGGTCGAAGCCGAACCACTAGCAAAATTACTGAGATCAAGGTACAGGACTTTATCTAAAAGTCAATCATCTGCTAATTTGGTCTATCTCGAACTCTCATAATAGATAACGGGTGACAGTTTGCTGGAACAAGGTTCACTAAGTTCTATGAAGATCTAAACATCTTTCATCACTTGATGTTAGTGGTCCATCCACAGGTAAATGGTGAAGTAGAGGTGACTAATAGAATTTTACTACAAAGCATCAAGGTAAGGCTTGAAAGAGCAAGGAGGACTTGGATGGATAAACTCTACCACATCCTTTGGGTGTACCGAACCACTCATAGGCTATCAATTGGAAAAAAACCGCTCGTCCTAGCCTTTGAGATGGAGGCAGTCATCTCGATTGAGCTTAAACTTCCATCAGCATAGGTCGTGGCCTTCAATGAGTATCGTAACTCATAGAACTTCAGAGTCAATATTGATCTATTGGAAGAAAAGAGAAAAGATGCCCAAGTTCAGATGGCAGCCTATAGACGAAGAGTGGCTAGATACTATAACTCTAGAGTAAAAAGCAAAGCATTCAAAGTGGGAGACTTAGTGCTTCGACGAGTGTCTATTTCGAAGCCTCGAGAGCAAGGAAAGCTCACCCTGAATTGAAAAAGTCCATATAGAGTGGAGGAGGTCATCCAGCCCAAAACTTATCGCTTGAAGGAGCTTGGAGGGGCGACACTCCCACGACCTTGAAATTCAAAAAACTTAAGAATGTACCACCAGTAACTTTCCTTTAATAAAGTTCTTTTTATTTTAACATCATTATTTCATGGCACAAAGATTGTGTAATGATAATTCTGATGCAACCAAAAGTGGCCTATTAGGAACAAGAGGAGAACCTAATCCTAACGTGAGTAAGGTCGAAGGCCTCATTGAACTAAGATGAGATGAGGGGAGAGGTCCTACCGATGGTCCTAATGTGCCCCTACAGCTCATTAGGAATAGGAGAAGAACCTCATCCTAACATGAGCAAGATCGAAAGTCTCATTGAATTAAGACGAGATAAGGGAAGAGGCCCTACCAATGGCCCTAATGTGCCCCTACAGCACATTAGGAACAGGAGGAGAATCTCGTCCTAACATGAGCAAGGTCGAAGACCTCGTTGAACTAAGACAAGATGAGGAGAGAGGCCCGACCAACGATTCTAATGTGCCCCTATAGCCTGTTAGAAAATAGGAGGAGAACCTCATCTTAATGTGAGCAAGGTCGAAGGCCTCATTGAACTAAGACGAGATGAGGGGAGAGGCCCTACCAACGGTCCTAATGTACCCCTACAGTCCGTTAGGAATAGGAGGAGAACCTCATCTTAACGTGAGCAAGGTCGAAGGCCTCATTGAACTAAGACGAGATGAGGAAAGAGGCCCTACCGATGGCCCTAATATACCCCTACAATTTTTTAGGAATAGGAGGAGAACCTCATCCTAACATGAGCAAAGTCAAAGGCCTCATTAAGCCAAGATGAGAACCCACCGATGGATCCAACGAACCTCTACGATCATACAAAGGGTGGAAGGTCAAGGCCACGCTGATTTAAAACAAGGAAAAGGCCAAGGCCCTACTAACAATTGATGAGCACATTACCCTACGACCGTGCCAAACACCAAAGGAAAAATCCCATCCTAATCCATGGAATGAACCCCTGACCCAACATCCACGACAAGAGTCTCATTAGAAATGAAAGAAAAATGAGGCATCTAGAATTGAATCCATAAGAGATGACAACGAAAAAGGTACTATTTTATTATGAAGTTAAGTTCGTTACAAGTAAAAGTTAATAAGATCAATTACAATTGGCACACTACAAGCAAAATAGAGGTCGGCAAAGGTCGACTGTGCAAAAAAGCAAATGCATTATAGATAAGATAAAGATCAGTGAAATCGATTACATAAAAAAAAAAGAGGTGAAGTCCTAAGGCGATCCGAGCTCTTCAGACTTTGGGCTATCGGCTCCAGCCATCACCAAAGCTTCCTTTAGTTTGAAAATTTCCTCCTCTAGCTTCTTCTTCTTGTATAGACCATTGATGTACATCCGATTGGAGTATTCAAATTTAGCCTCGAGCTCTCGCCATTGCTTCCTCAAAATCTTAGATTCAGCTTCAGCATCCTTGACGGCTTGACACTCCTAGGGAGCTTCAATTGTTAAACTTTGGTTTTCTCCACCCAAACAGCCTTCGAGAGTTCACCGACAGTCCTCCTCAAAAAGACGAGCTCCTCAGGTTCGCCGCTTGATCTAGCCTACTGAACACTACGAAACTTCTTCCGAAAATAGGTCGTCTCATCCCTGACAGCCTTTAGCTCACCTTCAAGCCTGGACATCTTCCCTACCTAGGTCGCTCGATAATTATTATGTCGACCTTCAGCATCCTACAGCTGCTTCTGAAGCTGGAAGAACTTCTTCGATCAGTTCCAGTCATGCTAAGCTTCGTCGATAGATCATGGTGAACTCCCTTCCAAGAGACGAATCTTCTTTTCTGCCTTCTTGAGATCAACTTGTAGAGAGCCGATCTTCACTATGAGTGCCCAAGACTTGTTGCTCATGCTCTTTTGGAGTTCGACGAGCTCCTCAAAATTTTCTTTCCAAATGCTGAAGCTCACCGTGTCCTTCATGTGTGAACTATGGAGGTGAGCGATTTCCTTAGTCGCCTCCGCAATATTTTTTTGAGAGGCTTGAAAGTCGGCCTCAACTCTCTTCAATCTTTTTCTTAATTGGTGGACCTCCTTCTTCAAACCCTTTATCAAAGGCTTGAACGAAACCCCCTGAGGTAAGGGATCGGTGTCAACCAGAGAAAGGGGGTCGTGGCCCTGATCGATAGAGATGTTCTGAATCACATACAATGCAAAATGTAAAGAAAAAGAAGGATTTTCTCTCATTACTTGAAATATGTTTGGTACACCAAAAAAAACATAAAAAAAAGAGGGTACATAGATGTCAAAAGTTTAGACCTCAGGTGGCTCGTCCACTGAAGAGGTTGGGACATTCTTGATTGGCTCTGGCCCTTGGGCAGGCTCGGATGCTGCACTTGCAGATTCAGGAGCAACCTCGTCATCAATGCGTGAAAGGTCGACGCTATCCTCTGGCTCTTCTAGGAGGAGATCCAGATCGATGTTGGAGAAATTCTCGATGACTCATCCCATGCAGACCTGAAACCCTACCAAGAAGGCTTCCTGCGCAAAGTCTATTTTGATATCCTCCATATCCTTGGAGGACTTGAAGTTCTGTACAACCCTTTCCATGGCAACGCTAACCTCCTCTTGCGCCTTCCTTTTCTCCTTCTTTTTCAGGGTTAGTTCAGCCCTCAACTTTGCCATCTCACCACGCTCCTCTCTCAATTCATTCTGAAGGCGTTCGACTTTGGACGAATGGGTCTCCGAGGCGACCTTTAGAACGTCGGCCTCAGCCCGAGCATTCTCAACTTCTATGCAAGCTTCTTCCAGGGCTCTAAAAGCTTCGGCCTGATTTTGGCTTGCTGCTTTAGAATGGGCAAAAAGAAAGTGTCCCAGCTGCAAAATATACAATAAATCAGAATCATAAAAGATCCCAGTTTCAAAGCTTAATGGGCATGAAGTCAAAATCAGAAGGAACCACTTACCTCCAGAAAGGCAGCAAATGATTCGTCGAACCTCTTGATGTTGTCCTTTTGATGCATTCTTTCAATGATGTGGGGAAGGATGCTCTCCTTCATTAGTGACTGGACGATCTCTCAGTCGTCCAAGGAACTCTATTCTTGGCCAAGATCCCCTCCTTCGAAGCTCTTAGCCTTCCACCCGACCTTCTTGCTGATGATCCTCTTCTTCTTCTTCTTCTCCACAGCTCCTTCTTGCCGAATAGGAGCAAGAGGGACGACCTCAGATAGGGCCAGGCTCGGCATGGTAGCGACGAGTTCAAGGGCCGGCACGGACCAAACCAGCACAGCCCGGCTTGACTCTCCGATCCAAACCTTCTTTTATGGTTCGTCAGAAGAACCACCCTTCCTTTTAAGGGTCTGGATCCCCTTCGTCAAGCGGTTCCATTCCTCAAAGTTTATTTTTGCAAAGATAAAGTTAGAAGATCAGAAAAATGAATACCATCCAGCCAGCTGAATATCACAAACTACCTATCGGGTCAAGAGGACTGAGGTCGAGTTGAACAAGATTTGCTTGTCTAGGAGTCTAGGGATTGGTGGAGCATCAAAGGACTTCAGCTTATCAGCCAAGCTTCGATCTTCATTTTCTAATCCAAGAGCTCAGCGAACTGATTTCCTTATCTCGCCCCATGGAGGTAGCCCTAGTTCTGAGGTAGGATGGAAAATGAAGAAGAACTTCTCCTTCCAACCGTAAACAGAGGAAGGGGTATCTTTAAGCAGTCCCTTCCTCCCAAACTATGGAGACACATACCACCAATCTTTAGTGGTGGGGTGATGTTTAAAGATAAAAAAATTATGGAACAGAAAAATGGTAGGTCGGACGTCCACCATGGTGCATAGAGAGATGAATCCTATGATAAATCTAAAGGAGTTCGGTGCCATGACAACAAGAAAAATATTGAAAAACCTAAATAAGTTAGCTATGAAAAAAGATAAAGGTAACCTAAGCCCGACCTGAAAGGTTTTGACGTACAGACAGATTCGATCGGGAGGGGGTGAGTAGGCTCGGTCGCCAGGCCCAGGGAGTTCAAGCTCGTACTCTCGGAAGAAATTTCAAACCGAGTCCTAGCTAAGAAAAGGTCATCAAACCGAAGTCTACAAGAAATGGTTACAGGCATAAAAGGATGAGCCGATCCCAAGGGTTCAGCCTCCTTAAGAGGCATGTTTGTCAAGCTTAAAGGGGTCAGACTCTCAGAATAAGTCGACCAAGATCCCTCACTAGATATTTGGATCAAGATAAAATCAAGAAATTATCCAAAAAATTTTAAAAAAAAATGAGACGTTCAAGCTTCGATAAGAACAAAAAGAACGAGAAAGTAAGAATGTAGAGATAATCCAAAAAGTATCGAAAAGCTGACCTAAATTGATTGAGAAGAATAAGAAGATGGCGAATGGAGCAAGAATCGAAGGAAGGTATGCCAAAAATCAAAGAAAGCAGCTTGGGCTCTCGCTTGGGATGAAGAAGAAAACCAGACGAAGGAAAGGAAGATTTCAGAAGTAGGGACTCGGAGGAGGAGGGCAGGCTTAAGTAACCCCTGGAGCCCTAGAGCAGTTATGATTGCAAATTTTCTCTAGCAGATCCTTGATCGATGCGTGTCCCAGTCATCATGGCATAAAGCGTCCAATGGACAGACCCTTTATGGTGTTGTACTTCAAGCAAATTTTTGATGGAGAATTCGAAAAACGTCTTTTTGGGTTACCATGCATATACGAAGCTCCGATGCTAGTCCAATAAAAGTCAAAACATCCCATCCCACCTAGAAGCGAGAAACCCTGCAGGATCGAAAAATTCTTCAAACTTTGGTAGTCTCCAACTTACTCCTATCCTTCAAACTTTGAACTTGGGAGTAGGGAGGCTAGTGTTGAGGATAAATCCGCGCCTATCGAAGTTCGGCTAAGATTCTAACTAAATCAATTCTGTCTGATTGCGGTTATAGAAACTGAACCTCAATCTGTAGGAATATTCAAGCTCTAAATCATTCTAGAATGGCCAACCTCCGATACTGTAGCTAGAGAATCTGATTGATCGAAAAGATCGATTTTGGATTTGATAAGACATCACAAATTTCTTCTCTAGGCAAGCTTGAACAGTCAATACCGTCCCAGAGAACCAGCCAAGTCTCCAGCACCTGCACATCTTGTTTGGTCGATCTCCCTCCAACAGGTGAACTCCTCTAGTAGCTAAATTTTTTTCGGACTCCAATAGGCGAACTCCTTCTGGATTCCTCCAACAGCCGAACTCCTCTAGCAGTCGAACTCCTTCCGAACTCCTCCAACAGGCGAATTTCTTCCAGACTCCTCCAATAGTCGAACTCCTCTAGCAATCGAACTTCTTTTGGACTCTAACAGACGAACTCCTTCTAGATTTCCCCAACAAGCAAACTTCTCTAGTAGCTGAACTCCTTTCGGACTCCAACAGGCGAACTCCTTCTAGATTCCCCCAATAGGCAAACTCCTCTAGCAGCCGAACTCCTTTCAAATTCTCCCAATAGGTGAACTCCTCTAACAGCCGAACTCCTTTTGGACTTCAACAGATGAACTTCTTTCAGATTTCTCCAATAGACGAACTCCTCTAGCAGCCAAACTCCTTCAAAATTCTCTCAATAGGCAAACTCCTTTAGCAGTCAAACTCCAACAGGCAAACTCCTTCTAGATTCTCCAAATAAGCAAACTTCTCTAGCAGCTGAACTCCTTTCGGACTCCAACAGACAAACTTCTTTCGGATTTCTCCAACAATCGAACTTCTTTAGCAGCCAAACTCCTTTTGGACTCCTCCAATAGGTGAATTTCTTTTGGACTCCTCCAACAGACGAACTCCTTTCGGATTCTCCTCAGTAGTTGATTTCCTCCGTCAGGCAAATTCTTTCTTGGATTTCTCCTTCAGAAGAGCTACGCGCAGATCTCTCCAATAGGTCTACTTTTTGATTCTAGAAGAGTCTCCTCTCCTACATAAATTCGGTCTCAGACATGATATGAACCGACCCACATTCGGACTACCTTAGAGGAGTCCGAACTTCTCTAGAATTGATATAGCTTAAAGGTCATCACCAACCGATACCTACTCCTCTAAACTTTGACTATCAAATCTCAAACGGACTGACACCTCACGACAATAGACACTATCCTTTGTAACAAACTCCATGTGATCTCGAGCGGCCTACTATCCGATAGTTATGGCTGTTACTATCAATTTGTTACAGGCTCCATCTATAAAAGCGACTCTCTAGATATGTTAAATTCAGGCTCGCTTCTCCTTCTTAATACTTTGCAACTTTCTCGACTAAGTACTCCATTTCTGTTGACCGAAAGAGCTGACTTGATTGTCGGAGGGTCTTGCCGGAGCCATCCCCCAAGCTTTGGACGAGACTTATTTTGCAGGTCATCGACAATGATCTCTTCTTCTCCAACTCCAACGCTTCTCCGACGATGATCAGATTTTGCACTAACAAAATCTATGCTTCTGCCCTGTACACTAAACCTTTCAATAAGGAGAAGAATTATTGGCAACCTCAAAGGATCCATGAATCATAAATTATTGAACAGCCTCAAAAGTAACTAGGTCAATTTTATAATCAGAAATTTCAACAGAAATAACATGATTTATATATGCTAGAAAGGCACTGCTTATCATCATGAAGGAATAGAAGAGTATAAGCATGTGGAAGCCCCCTCTTTTGGAACTTAATAGAATATATAATTACATACAAAAATATAAAAAAAGAGTTATTCCAAAAAAAAATAAAAAAATAATCATTCAAGTATAGAAAAGATAGCTCAATAAATGAGGCACCCATTCTTATAGATTTTAGGAAAACCTAAATCTATGTAGTCTTACCCCTATGTAGATAAGTTGTATCTATATTTTGGACCCATTAGCTATAGGTCATAATGGAGTAACTTTAGTTTTGCATTAGTACTCATCCTTAGTTCAAGTATAAATAAAGGAAGAAATGAAATTGAAATTCATAAATGAAAAAGATTTGATGAAAAATTGATAGAAAAAAACAAATAAAATAAAACTCTTACAACTCTCTTAAATACTTGCTCATGCTTTAAATCATGAAGAAGCTCATCTAATATTATTTTGAAGACCCATGAAATGATATTAGAATGTTCAGAAGGTTGTTGGCCTAGTATTTTTTTTTCTAAAAAGTAACCAATTTCATACCATTTAGGATTGCAATTAAATGTGATAAATAGATTAGGATAACCTGTCAAATGATAAATTATCATTGCATCCTTATAATTTTATATAAAATATTTAGGACACCAGTAAATGAGGAGGATAGTATGATATGTTTATCTCTGATGAAGCTCTAGCATCACCTCTAAGAATATAACATTTTTCAACTATAATTCTAATCAAAATTGTGGCTGGTTCTTTTTGAACCAACAAAGATAGTTCTCTTCCATAGAAATATTGTAATTAATAATATATTATGGAAATATAGCATAAAATTCTGTTATAATCATATTTTGATGATTTTGTTGTTGGTTTCTAGTACAACTTCTTCCTATAATGCCAATATTGAAATAAACTTCACCGTATAGAAAAGTAGCAAAAACTATATTGCTATAAAACTAGGATGTAGTTTACAAATATACTTGCAACTACTAGTTTGATACTTAACAATAATATCATAGCAAGAAGAATATATATTGAAATCACCAACAACCAAAATAACAACATTAGAACATGAAGGACTGTTACAATATCCACATTAATATTCCTACCAGTCAAAACTCAAAGTCTAAGGTTAGAAATACTAGAATATTGGGATCTATCATGTGCCATTCAGAATACTTGGACCAAAGGATTGCAGTTATCTAACATTTATATCAAATCTCTCATAATATTAGGGTTCGATGAATTTGATCCACAATCCATTTCTAGACAGCCAACCTTGTTAGATACATCATTATCATTATCGTAAATATATAATTAATCAAGTTTAGGCCTATTGCCTTCAATGGATAATAATGATCGAATCTTATGATGATTTTATCTATTCAAATGAAAACCATAAGGGCTTGAACCACTACTAACAAAGTTATCAATATTTCATTCCATTGAAGTAAAAATGAAAATACAGTTATACATCCTTATATTTTCTTGAAATTTTGTTAATTCTAGCCACCATCATAAGTAAGCAGTTTATCAAGCACTTGAAGGGTATTTTTGAAACATGGTATCTTCACTTTCCATTTGATAACAAAGAGATAATTTTGGATTTGAAGGTTTTTGGGCTTTATTGTTCTCTCTTCATACCATATAATAGCACCATAATGTTTGTTAATCCCAAGAATTGATTTTGATGAATAACTATGTTTGGACCAATAAATTTGTTGAGATTATGTGTCAGGATGCATTTTTAGAGTATTAAATGAGATATCCCTAAAATTATATTTAAAAGTTGATAAAGAAAAGTTGGAGGCTTTTGAAGTATAAATCATACTTAAAATAAGGCCTAAAAGAGATACTCCAAAACCAAAATTGAAGAGAAAATTAATTGATTGAAGTAAAAATTTTCAGCATAAACAGGCCTCAAGTCGACCCCTTATTCGATCTCTTATTTAACTTAAGATGAAATGGCATGAAAAAGAAGACTGGCATGTGAGAGTTTCAGCTAGCATGGTCTCGAGTAGAGGATCGAGTCGACTCGAGTTGCTCGAGTCGAGGTTGCAGGAAAATACAAAGAATGGGGCTTTCGGGACACAGTTTGGCAAGGCCTTGAATAGAGGGATAAGTCGACTCGAGCTTCAGCTTGAGATCCTCGAGTCAAGGTCTCAAAAAAATATAGAGAATATAATTTTTAGAATAAAGTATAGAATAAACTTGAGCAGAGGGATGAGTTGACTTGAGCTTCAACTTGAGCTCGAGCAAAGTAACGAGTCGACTTGAGCTCCAACGGCTAGTTTCTACTAAATGTTCAGAACTATGCAGAATTATTCCAAATAGCTATTTTCACTCTTCTAATAGTCAAAAACACTTCTTCAGCCTACCAAATATGGAAAAAAGCTATAAAACCCTGGAGGAAGGGACATGACCATTCAATCATTGAGAGAAATCAAAAGTTAAGAGAAAAAGTCCAAAAATCTTGAATAGAGAGCATTCAACTCCCAGCTCCAAGAAACATCAAATCAAGAGATTCTTTTCAGTAAGAAGACAAGCTCAATTAGTTTAAAAGCTTTCTTCAAAGAAGATTCCATAAACTTCATCGACTTGCTCATTAAAGGAGCTTTATTTTTGTTTTTGTTGTGTAATCTTTACTCTCATTGTAACTTAGCTTTAATAGAATTTTGAAGCTAAAGAGAAGGCCTATCTAAATCTGAAAATTGGATTGTAAGCCAAGAATTGGATTGAAATTTCGTTGTGGTTGGTGATTCAGTATAAAACTAATTAGATTTTGGATAGTGAGTCTTGAAAAACTATGCGGCTATAATCTTAGAGAGATTATAGTGAAATTGCTAAGTGGATCTAGGAGAGTAGACATAGGTGCAAGGAACACCAAATTACTATAAATTTTCTTTTATTTATGATTGCCTTGTCTTCTCACTTTTATTATATTTCTGCACTTTTGCATACTTGGTAGCATAGAACCATAACATACTTTAATACATCACTAGTTTTTGAAAATACCACATTACTTATTTAAATTTTGAAAACCCAATTCACCCCCCTCTTAGATTGTCTTGTTGGGCAACAAGTGATATCAGAGCATTGATACTCACTTCATTTGATTTAACAATCAAGAGTTAAGATTAAATAGCAACCCATATGAATGCATCCCTTACCGAAGGGCAATTGACCAACCATCCATCTTTGTTCAATGGAATAAATTATACTTATTGAAAAGCATGCATGTGCATTTATATTCAAGCACTTGATTATCAAGTTTGGAGAGTGATAATCAAAGGCCTATATACTCCCACAATTAAGGTAGATGGCAATAAAATTTCCAAATTCGAAGAGGATTGGGATGAGCATGACATGAGAATGATAGAGTTAAATACTAAGCCCATGAATGTCTTATATTGTGCACTTGACCCCAATGAATTCAATAGAATTTCTACATGTGCATCAGCTAAGAAGATTTGGGATAGGCTAGAGGTTACCCATGTGGGTACCAATCAAGTGAAGAAGTCTAAAATAAATATGTTTGTGTATAAATATGAGTTATTTAAAATAAAAATTAATGAATCTATTTTTAAAATATTTACTAGATTTATCGATATTATCAATGGTTTGAAAAGCCTAGGCAGATATTATACTAACAATGAGCTTGTTCGAAAAATTCTTAAATCACTTTTGAAGGCTTGGAAAATGAAAGTCATTGCCATCCAAGAAGCCAAAGACCTCAACAAGCTACCATTGGAAGAACTTCTTAGGTCTCTAATGACTCATGAATTAAACATGAGGCAAAATATAGAGGAAGAAACCAAGAAAAAGAATACAATAGCTTTGAAGACAACCACTTCCAAGAATGATAAAAGTGAAGAATCTGATGAAGAGAAGGAAGAAGAAGACTTGTTATGAGAAAGAAGTTCAAGAAGTTTATGAGAAAGTTCAAGAGGTTTATGAGAAAGAAGAAACAAGGATTCAAGAAAAAGAATTTCAAGGGTGAGCCAAGTAAAGAAAAAGAGAAAGAGAAAGAAAATGAGCTACCCATTTATTTTGAATACAAGAAATCGGGCCATTTTAGAATGGATTGTCCTCTTCTCAAAAAAATATCCAAAAAGTTCAAGAAGAAGACGATGATGGCCACTTGGAGTAACAGTGAGGATTCTAGCTTCGAAGAAGAGCAATAAGAAGTGGTCAATCTTTGCCTAATGGCACACCATGAGGAAGTAAATGCTGAAAATCCTTTAAATTTTACCTTTGATGAATTACAAGATGCTTTCACTGAACTTATGACTGAATTTAGAAAAATAATCTTGAAAAATAGGGATTTAAAAAGATAAAATTCAAAATTTATTCACAAAAAGAAAACCATTTCTAAAAAACTAAATTTGCTAATTCATGAAAACCAAAAATTAAGTGATGAATTAGCCAAGATCAAACTATTTATAGAAAAATTTACATATAGCTCCGAAAAATTAAATATGTTATTGAATGAATAAAAAGCTATTTTTAATAAGGCTAGATTAGGATTCAAATTTCATAAGAAGCAAAAATTATTAAAAAATCTATTTGTTAAAGCTTCATCAAATTCTACCCCAAACATCTCATGTTATTATTGTGGTAAAATTGATCATAAATCCTATACATGTGATTTCAAAAAATTATATAGAAAAATGATTAAAATAATTTGGATTCTAAAAGAAACCATGACTACTAACCCCAAAGAATCCAAGATGACCTGGGTACCTAAAAACTCAACTTGACTTCTATGTGTAGGAGTGTCTTACAGCCTATGATAAGAAATAACTTTGGTATCTCAATAGTGGGTGTTCAAGGCACATGACAGATAATAAATCTCAATTTATCACTTTTGAGGCTAAAAAAGGAGTGGTTATATTTTATAATAATAAAAAGGGGCATATTATTGGCATCGGTAATATTCGTATCACTCCTTCTACTTCTATTCAAAATGTATTGCTAGTTAATGAGTTAAAATATAATTTGCTTAGTATTAGTCAATTTTATGATAAAAAATTTAAAGTTATATTTGAATCTTTATTATGCATAGTTTCTAGTACCAATGATAATGGCATCATGTTTATAGGACATAGATATAACAATATCTACATGGTGGATCTAGATGATCTATATATAAAGAATGGTTAATGTCTTATAGTAATGAATGCTAAAGTCAATAAGACTAGTTGGTTGTGGCATCATAGATTAGGTCATGCTAGTATGAATTTACTTTCAAAATTGATTAAAAAAGATCTTGTAAGAGGATTGCCAAAACTAACTTTTGACAAAAATCAAATTTGTGATGCTTGTCAATTTGGAAAATAAACCAGGAACTCTTTTAAACCAAAAGGCATGATTTCTACTTCTAGACCTCTAGAATTGTTATACTTGAATTTATTTAGATCTACAAGGACTACTAGTCTAGGAGGTAAAAAGTATGGTCTTGTAGTTATAGATGATTTTCAAGATTTACTTGGATGATATTTTTAGCACAAAAGGATGAAGCCTTCAATGCATTTACCAAATTTTATTGAAAGATTTTAAATGAAAAGAATACATCAATTGTATGCATACATAGTGATTATGGTACCAAATTTGAAAATCAATAATTTAAAAATTTTTGTAATGAAAAAAAAATTGATCATAATTTTTCTGCACCTAGAACTCCGTAGTAAAATAGAGTAGTAGAAAGAAAAAATTACACATTCAAAAAAATGGCACAAACTATGTTGTGTGAAAGTAACTTACCTAGATACTTTTGGGCTGAGGCAATAAATACTGCATGTTCTATATTAAATCATGTTTTAATAAGGTCTATTTTAAAGAAAATCTCGTATGAGCTTTGAAAAGATAGAAAATCAAATATCAACTATTTTTATATTTTTAGTTGTAAATATTTCATACTGAATAATAAAAAAGATAACTTAAAAAAATTGGATGCCAAGTCAGATGAGGGTATCTTTTTAGGATATTCCTCATCAAGCAAGGCATATAGAGTCTTCAATATATAAGAAAACTCTCGTTATTAAAGAATCAATTCATAT
Organism: Cocos nucifera; assembly: GCA_006176705.1. Taxonomy (NCBI): domain Eukaryota; kingdom Viridiplantae; phylum Streptophyta; class Magnoliopsida; order Arecales; family Arecaceae; genus Cocos; species Cocos nucifera. Next base: position 679,190 of record QRFJ01000442.1, on the reverse strand, counting down.
TATCTTTGATGAATATAATAATAAATTATTTAGAAAAAAAATATCTTAGATGAGGATGTAAGTGATCTAAATGATAAGATAGATAATATCATACTAAAAGATGCACCATCTTAAAATAATGAAAAAAAGAATGAAGTGCCTTCTCGTAAACTAAGAGAGGAGTTACCAAAAGAATGGAAGTATGCACATGGACATTCTAAAGATATAATAATCGATGATCCATCACAAGAAGTAAAAACACAGTCTTATCTTAGAAATGTAAATAATTACTTAGCCTTTGTCTCATAAATTGAATCTAAATCAATAGAAAAAGCTAAAAATGATCCATGCTAGATAGATATCATGCAAGAAGAGTTAAATCAATTTGAAAAAAATAAGATTTGGATCCTAGTTGATAGACCAAATGACTATCCAATAATTAGAACTAAATGGGTATATAGAAATAAATTAGATGAATATGGTATCATTGTAAGAAATAAAGCTAGATTAGTGGCAAAAGGATACAATCAGGAAGAAGGCATTGATTTTGATGAAATCTTTGTCCTAGTAACTAGATTAGAAGCAATTAGATTGTTACTGGCATTTGCATATTTCATGAATTTTAAATTATATCAAATGGATGTAAAGAGTGCATTTCTTAATGGTTATATAGTTGAGCAAGTGTATGTTGATCAACCACCTAGATTTGAAAATCATGCATTTTCAAATCATGTGTTTAAATTACATAAGACTTTATATAGACTAAAATAAGCCCCACATGCATGTATGAAAGATTAAGCAAATTCTTATTAGATAATAAATTTATTAGAGAAAATGTAGATAAAATCTTATTCTTAAAAGGAAAAGATGATAATTTATTAGTAGTATAAATATAGGTGGATAATATAATTTTTGGTGTCATTAGTGAATTTCTTTGTCAAGAATTTGCTAAGCTTATGCAGGATGAGTTTGAAATGAGTAGGATGGGAGAGCTAAACTTCTTCCTCAGACTCCAAATTAAGCAAAATAAAGAAGGGATCTCCATTAACCAAACGAAGTACGCAAGAGAGATACTTAGAAAGTTTGGAATGGAGAACTCGAGACCAATTGGCACACCAATGAGTACATCTTGCAAACTTGACAAAGATAAAAAAGGTAGAAAAGTAGATATTAAATTATATAGATGAATGATAGGCTCATTTTTTTATCTTACTGCAAGTAGATCAGATATAGTATTTAGTATTTGTATGTATGCTAGGTATCAATTACATCTTGGAGAATCATATTTGCTTGCTGTTAAAAGAATCTTTAGACACTTATCTGAGATATTTAACGTAGGATTATGGTATGATAGATCATCTCAATTTGAATTAATTGGATACTCTGATGCTGATTTTGCTGGTTGCAAGCTTGATAGAAAAAACACTAGTGGCACATGTCCATTCATAGGAGTTAATTTAATTTCATGGTTCAGTAAGAAACAAAACTCAGCAGCACTATCTACGGTCGAGACCAAATATATTACTACCAAAAATTATTGTGTCCAAATTCTTTGGATCAAACAACAACTAGAAGACTTTAGTTTCAAACTTAACAAAATACCAATAAGATGTGACAATACAAGTGCAATTAATTTAAATAAAAATCTAATTCAACATTCAAGATCTAAACATATTGAAATAAGATATCATTTTCTAAGAGATCGTGTTCAAAATAATGATGTGACACTTGAATTTATCTATATTGATAAACAATCAGCTGATATATTCATAAAACTGCTTAATGAAGAAAGATTCAACATCATAAGAAGAGAACTAGGACTTCGTTATCAATAAGAATAAATCTCATTTGCATAACTCAAAATAAGTCAAATTAAGTTCAAAAAATTAGTTTTGATTACATAATCAATGACTAATATTAAAGAAAATATTTGGACATTATTAGAATGTCAAATTTTCTCTAAAACTTTAAAAGTTTCAGAACTTATGCTCGAGTCGACTCAAGCAACCTAATTGAAATTCATGAGTCGACTCGAGGATTGGGGCCACAGGCGAATAAGTCGAATCCATGACTATTTGTGATGCCCTAAAAACTCTCCAAAACCTCGAGTAGAAGCCCTCTTGTTTTCCCAAACTCAATCTAATAGTGTCTACTTGTCTTCTCACAATCTACTCCCTTAGATCCATGAAGTTAGGGACTGGATTTGGATCAAATGATTAATGAAAGATGAGTAGTATGAAAGATTTGTAACACCGATGGAGCCAAAGAACGGGAGAGGAGAAGAAAAGCCCGAATGGAATGAGTGGCATCCCAACCAATTGAGGTTTCTCAACCCTCTGAGGAACCCGTTCAGGAAGAACTTCAATAAGAATAAGGTATACCGAGTTCAATCCCTCCACCACCTTCACCTATTGGTAGGATGGCCACTAGAGCTATTACAATGGAAAGGAGAATTGATTTTGAGTTCTTTGAGAGTTATAATTTTTCAATTGGGACTTAGATTGATAGGATGGGGTGGAGAAATTTTTGTACAATGAATATCCCAATGTATCCTAAGCTAGTTAGGGAGTTTTATGAAAACTTAAAGAGGAGATCTTCTGAAATTGTAACTATAGTCAAAGATATCCAAATTGAAGTGACAGAGGAGGGTTTGGCACACATCTTTAGCATTAATAGAGAAGGATACATTCCAGATAAGTTAACTGACAAGAAGGAAGGGCTGAGGCTTATTATTGGGAGAGATGACATCGTAGGGGATGTCCTAGCATCCATCTTATCTATGGAGATGAGAATTTTACATCACATCATTGGTGAGATTTTCATTTCTAAATTACGAAGGCATGACTTTATGTTTGAAAGAGAGTTGTGTATAATGTATCTAATGGTTTAAGGAACTCAAATAAATTTGCCAAAAATTATGATGCATCAGATAAGAGAGGCAACATCTAGGAACAAGGTGTGTTTGCCCTAGCATGGTCCTAATCAGGATCTTTGAGATAGCAGAAGTACCACTGAAGAATGAAGGTACGTAGTAAGAAGCTGTCTCACTTCGATGTATATGACATGAGAGCTTTGACCAAAATACAGTATCATGTGAAGAAAGAAAGATAGGTAAAGAATATTTCTGGTCAAGAGAGAAGAGTGCCTAGAGTAGTAGAGGTAGGAGAGCCCTCTACCCCTATTGCACCCAGAGATGCACCTGATCCCAGTACACTTATGACTCCTCGAGCTCCACCCACAGGCAGATTATCTCAGTCACCACCTACTGACTCTGCATCTATGGAGAGACTGGTAGATATGATTTCTACCAAAATTAGTAGAGATATACAAGGTTTATCTAAGAGGGTGGAGGATGTGCAGGCAGAGATGAGATCTATATCTCAAAGGCTCATCATTTTAGAGCAGAGAAAGCACATACATGTCACACCCACTGATCACTCTAGTATTATTGAGGAGCTTGCTCAGCCCAAGAGGAGAGTCAAGTCTGGAGACATAGAGATGATGGTAGCCATTACTGAATAGGATAGGCACAGTAGTAGGGCATCATCTCAGTACTTGGAGCTGTGGGCAGTCTGATTGAAAAGATTGAGAGACTTGCTCCAAGTGCGATACCAACAGCAGCCGATGCACTTGCTAGGGGAGCGATTCCTCATCTTCCACCTCCTCCACCTTTGTCACCTGGTCAGTCTACTCAGGTATCCACTGGTGAGAGTAGACCACCACTCAGAGTCTACACTCGTGTGGGGCCTACTTCTTCATAGATGGCTAGACCATCAACTAGGACTAGAAGTAAGAGAGCTAGGCCATCCACATCCAGAGCTTCATCTTCCTAGACATTATATATCCCTTCAGATGATGAGTAGCATCATAGAAAGCTGATGTCTAATCATTTGACGTTCTTAGACTTATGTATTAGGCATATATATTTATATTTGACTTTATGATTCTCTGACACTTATATATGTAATGGCTTAGCTTAGTTTTATTTTGAACTTGGTATTTCATTGTATCTTAGTGTGTTGAGATAGAACACACCCATTTTATAAATACAACGAAACTCATGATTATTTACTCTTACATCATTTCAATCTCTTAAGTTGATCTCGTGGAATGTTTGACTTTATTTTACCTTTTCGATTGATGACAAAAAAGGAGAGTAACATGTATATGAGCATATATTCACTTATCTTGAATATGGCTTAAAGTGTATATGAGCATACATTTATTCATCTTGATATATAATGTACAATATATCTATGAACTTATATTCTTAATATGTATATGAACTTATATTCGATTACCTTGTGATTCATTTACTTTGAATATGTCAAGGTTAAAACTTTCAGCATAGATGATGTGCATTATGAGTTTGGAGTTTGTACCATGATACATACTCTATGCATCAAATGTATGTTTTGACTCATGTAAAACTTTGATTATTTAATATTGATATTTGGCACACATATGGATATATGTCAATAATTTACCATTAAAATAAGTACAAGCAAAAATTTTAGCTTTGAACTGATAAGATGTATTAAAAATGTGAGCATGAATTGAGGGGGAGCTAAATATGAAATTATGAAAAGGATTAAATCTTTAGTTTATTGAAAATATTCTTAATACATTAATGTTATATATTTCTCACTCATATATTCAAAGTTTTGTCATCATAAAAAAAGGAAGAGATTGTTAATCCCAAGGATTGATTTAGATGAGTAATAAAATATTTGAGCATATGTTTGGACTAATGAATTTGTTGAGATCATATTTTAGGATGCATTTTTAGAGTATTAAATGAGACATCCCTAAAAATGTGTTTGGAAGTTGACAAAGAAAAGTTGAAGGCTTTTGAGGCATAAATCACACTTAAAACAATGCCTAAAATAGATATCTCAAAATCAAAATTGAAGAAAAAATTAATTGATCGAAGTAAAAATTTTTAGAATAAACAGGCCTCGAGTCGACCTCTTATTTGACCCCTTATTTAGCTCGAGCCAAAATGACGCAAAAAAAAGATTGGCACGCGAGAGTTTCAACTGGCATGATCTTGAGTAGAGGATTGAGTCGACTCAAGTTTCTCGAGTCGAGATCATAGGAAAATATAGAGAATGGGGCTTTTGAGACACAGCTCAACAAGGCCCCGAGCAGAGGGATGAGTTGACTTGAGCTTTAGCTCGAGCCTCAGCTTGAGGTTCTCGAGCCGAGGTCTCAGAAAAATATAGAGAACATAATTTTCGGGATGAAGTGCAAAACAGATTCGAGCAAAGGGATGAGTCGACTTGAGCTTCAATTCTAACTTGAGCAGAGTAACGAGTCGACTTGAGCTCTAATGGCTAGTTTTTGTAGAATATTTAGAATAATGTAGAATTATTTTAAATGGCTATTTTCACTCTTCTAATAGTCAAAACCCTTCTTCAGCCTACCAAACATTGGAAAAAGCTATAAAACACCTAAAGGAAGAGACATGACCATTCAATCGTTGAGAGGAATCAAAAGTTAAGAGAAAAAGTCCAAAAGTCTTGAATAGAGAGCATTCAACTTCCAACTCTAAGAAACATCAAATCAAAAGATTCTTTTTAGTAAGAAGACAAGCTCAATCACTTCAAAAGCTTCCTTCAAAGAAGATTCCACAAGCTTCATCGACTTACTTGCTCATTAAAGAAGCTTTGTTTTTGTTTTTGCTGTGTAATCCTTACTCTCATTGTAACTTAGCTTCAATAGGATTTTGAAGCTAAGAGGATGACCTATCCAAGCCTCAAAATTGGATTGTAAGCCAAGGATTGGCTTGGAATTTGGTTATGGTTGGTGATTCGATATAAAATCAACTAGATTTTGGATAGTGAACATTATAAAACTATCTGGCTATAATCTTGGAGAGATTATAGTAAAATTCTCAGGTAGATCTTGGAGAGTGGATGTAGGTACAAGAAGCACCGAACCACTATAAATTTTTTTATGTTTGTGATTGTCTTATCTTATCACTTCTATTACATTTCTGTACTTTTACATACTTGGTAGCATAGAATCACAACACACTTCAACACATCATTAGTTTTTGAAAAAATGCACTTTTACATACTTGGTAGCATAGAATCACAATACACTTCAACACATCACTAGTTTTTGAAAATACCACATTATTTGTTTAAATTTTGAAAAATCCAATTCATCTTCCTCCCCCTCTTAGGTTGTCTTACTGGGTAATAGTGTTCACATACATAGTTAGGCTTACCAAAATCCTAAGGTTAAGCAAACTTCCTAAAAATAGACAAATAAATATATATTAAATGTAAGGATTAATTAGATATAACTGTCATGGTATAATGTCAGGAAAAAACTAGAGGAAAAAATAATACTAACTTCTAATCAAAGAATTTATTGTAGGCCTTCAATCAGAAGTGCCATCAAAGTCTTTAGGAACACAAAGTCTCTGTTTCACCCTTTTCTGAATGGAATTTATAGTTGAGCCAAATAATGTTAATAATAAAATTGTAGTCTCAAAAATTTGAACCAGAAATTTAAGATATATTAGAAAATATGACTCAACAAAATATTATTTATGCAAGAAGATGCGAATAGCTCTAACCATCAAGTGGGGATAGCACCATGCATAAACCAAATTAGAAGTTTCCAATGGTGTTCTAATAATATTAAGATCTTTATTTCTCTTTTTAGACAATATTAACCATCTTTTAGGTCCAATGTATCAATAAAGATCCATAGCTAGTGTAGGGATAGCAAAAGTAATTATCATCTTGAAGTCACCAAAATTACAATTTTTAACATCAGAAGTGAAAAACATCACATTTATTGAGATATGTTGTTTAATTTATATAGTACTTTATTTTTTATTTAAAAAAATTGAACTAAATTAATCTGCTCTTTGACTTATGCAGTGATCATTCTATGCTTGCTTTTTTTCTTTTTTTTGTCTCTCTCTTAAGTCATTCTTTTGATTTGATCTTTGTTGATAAGTACTACATCATTTTATTATTTGATAATTTGGTGCGTAGATGTTTTCTTACTACTAGTTTTGCCTCGTCAAGGTCTATTTTACATTTCAGATTATAAGACATGATTTAGCTATTACTCAATATGTTAGATGAACCATCAAACATGTAGATAAGATCTACATCGAATAATTATAACCATATATTGTATAGAATTTAAGGTGTTTTGAATATTTTTATACAAGATTTATATAATATATAGCAACAATAATAGATAAATGACTGGATAATTTTACTACATCCAATCAATATAATTAATTCTATTACATAACTATTAGTATAATAATTTTTATATTATTATATTTATATTATGTATACAAAAGTTTATCCAATTACTAACTAATATTCTGATAAAATTTTTCTATAGACAATTGGATGTAACTAATATTTTTTATATATCTATACAATTATCATGAGTTTGAAGGAAAAAATATGGAATAATGATGTTATACATGATTAATGTAAAATATAAAAGATAATTACTATCACGCCTCTAATCTAAGATCGGATGCCAGGGGTCATGAAAACCACTATATATCTATAGAGAACTCTCCTTACAAATTTGTAAAGCATCTTATCATGATATCATAAAGCAATAGTAGAATAAAATTTAAATAATTAATATTTAATTTAAATTCAAATAACTAAATTAAATATCTTATAAAATAATATTTCATAATTTTTTATCAACTTAAATAAATCATAATCTAAAATAAAGATATCAACTTCTAGTTCTAATTTGTTCTCCTATATTGAAATCCCGAGTCAAGCTAGTTATCTAAATCAATAAAAATAGTAAAATATAGAGTAATAAGCTAGATGGCCTAGTAAGTAGTGTACACTTTAGTTAGATAAATTCAACAATAATAGTATACTAAAAGCAAATATACAACATGCATCAATTTGAAATATATAACACTAATCAAAATAATTATAAGATTTATGCAAATTTGTTTTTATTCATAAATCGATTTCTTTCAAAATACCATGTTCATCTCGACAATCATGAATTAAATTAAAGTGCCACTACATAACCTCCAATGATAGGATATCAAAACACTAATGCATGATCCTCACTAGTAGGATATCAAATTCTCAGCGTACAACCCCCACTGGTAGGGATTGAAATAATAGTGCATAATTTTTATTAGTAGGATATCAAAATACCAGCACATAACCCTCAATAGCAGGGTATACCAATGCACAACTCTCACTGGCTGGGTATCAAAATCTCAACATACAACTCCCACAGGTAGGATTCGATACTTAGTCAGATTGTGAATCAAAATCTATCTCAAATTGAAACAGTTTTTCATATTCCAATTTAAAAAGTCAAAACCCAGATGACATCAAAATTAATCGATATGATCTATAGCAAATTCAATATGATCGATTATAAATCATTTGACGTATTGGAAAAGGACATATTTGACAATCCAAAATGCTATGCATCAAATTTATAAATCATGAATAATTCAATATAAAAATTATTTTATAATTTATTGATAAATTTTAAAAAAAAATGAAGCATTACTTGCCTTACAGATACTCCAACAAATCTATGTAATTTCATAATTTTTTTTCAAAATCCTCAATTTAGGGATCATATTATAGCTGTATCCCACTGTTGGACATCTTCTTGTCGAGAAAACTACAATCCTATATATAATTGAATCCAATAATTAAAAAGTATATGGATAATTAAAAAAGATAGGCTTGATAGATAGCCGCATCTAATAGTCCAAATTTATCTAATCATAATAATTTTATTCGATCATGATTAAATTAGAATACAGATGGTTCAATAGAGATCGAGGGTGATTAAATCAATAGTGTTCAATAAGAGTCAAGATGGAGGTTGATACACCATCTATGATCAGAGATCCATTCAATTAAATTAAATCAATATAAGATTAAGATACAATTGACTCCATAGAGATTAAGTACAATCAAATCTAGTAGAATCTAACAAGGATCAAGTAATAGCGATCAATGTTCCAATTAGATCATCTATATCTATATAGATTTGATCATCTATATTTATTAAATCATCTATACACTAGTCTAATCAAGATAATTTCATTAAATCATGATTTAAACTAGTGTATAGATGATTTAATAAATATAGATGATCAAATCTAGTAGACCCAACATTGGTCAGGGAGGGTGCCTGTATGTTGCCTGACGATTATGGGTCACAACTCCTCACTAGGGTCATATCAGGATCATTGAAAAGAAAGCTCTTTATTGGATCAATCTTAGAGAGATAAACTTTATGGAGAGAAAGAGATACAATTCTAGAGAGAGAATATTTTAAAGAGACAAGCTAGAGAGAGAAACTACAAAGGAGAGACAAACTAGATAGATAATCCAAAGAGAGGAGTGAAGAGGAGGGAGAGAGAAACTCTTCTTTATTTTTTTTCTTTCTTTCTTCCTCATGGTTTGGGGCAAAACGGGAGATTTTTCCTCCCCTTTCCTCCCCGAAACCAACCAAGTCTCACCTTGCCAAGAGATGGTTGCCTAGGATGCAGTCCATGTTGACACAGCCGGTGTCCTTGATATGGTGATCAATAGTGACGAATGGCATTGACGAACCAAGAAAAAGAGCAGAAAAAAAAGGAGAAAATTGGGCTCGATTCTTCCAAGAAAAATGCAGCGATAAATTGGCTAAAATCATGGTCTAAATATGAGGAAAAAGGAGAGGAGGATAACACAAAGAATTTTAGCCTCTTTCTTGACTTTTGGGTGGAACTAAGGCCATTGGTCGTGGTGAAGATCATTGGATGAAGGCTTGGTGAACTCCAGCTTGATTTCTGTCTAATCTCAGATCCTCAGTATAGAATCGAAGGAGAGTTGGGTTGGCCTTTAAATAGAAGGGATGAAGCACCGAGAACCCTTCTCGATGTCAGATTCCCTTCGACAATATTGGGAGGGAGAAGACTTCCAATGGAAGTCTTCTTCCCATTGTATTTCCCTCTCTCTTTAATTGCTACTTTAAGATATATGCAACTCTTTTGGGCTGCATCGCTGGGGTGTCACAATTACAATAAGAATCAACAACAAATGAAAATCACTAAGCTCACCAACTATGGATGAATTAGAAAAAGGAAAACGTAGAAATAATCAATAAACCACATCCAGGAACAAACCTATAATATGGAAAAGAAAAGGAAGAGTATGACAAAGTTTAAAAGAAATATTTTATTTGAACAAAGCATATAGAAGCTAAAATGTAGTAAAGCAATAAGATTACTAAGGTTTATTTTTGTTTTCATTATTTGCTATACTTGACATTTTTAGTATATGAAATGCCCGATGATCATTTCAGATTTGTTTATCTTGATACAACTATCATTAAAAAATAAATAAAATAGATTTGAAATATTTTTTTTATTCAAAGTTTCAAACACCATCGATGAACATTCCCGAATGCCTCTTAAGCAAGAAAACTATCAATGTTCAATTCAAAAAAGATTGAAGCACTATCTTTTATTTATATAGCATACTACCTGCATGATGAGCAATATATTTCTTTTTGAATTTCATCAAGTATGAATTATTTCGAATAAAGTAATCTTTTCAAACAAAGTGTATATGCTTGAAGTCGGTTGTTTAAGCTTACATGGTTCTGATGCCAAAAATTTTATAGAATAAAAGAGAACATGATATAAAAGATTGTTTAGTTCAAATGATATATAACTTAAAATTTTATTTGAATAAGAAATAATGTATTATTGGTGGTCCTATAAGTATTCTCAATTGGAAACAAAATCAAATTGTTTTCATAGCACGGTAGTAGGAAGAGGCAATCATTTTTGTCTTTTTTTGATAGAAAATTAGGTAGGTGTTTTCTTATATGTTTTTGTCCCAAATTTATCTATAATATTTTTTGCATATGCTGAAACAACATTTTCATCATCAATTATTTTAGAATGCTTATCATTCAATAGAATTTAGAATGCTTAATATTCAGTGGAACAATATTTTCATTATTGATTGTTTCATAATGCACGTTATTCAATAGAAAAGATGATTACTATAAGAATGAACAGCAAATGAAAAATACTAAGGTTACTGTTGGGGTAGAACCTCGCCTCTTGGCCGACAGTCTTTTCTCCTCATCATTAGGCTGAATAGTTTCATGATGGGCATCCACCTCCTGACTATAATCTGAATAAGTTGCCATAACTCAACCAAGCTTAGAAGGAAGAATCTCAATCGGCATGCAACCGACTGGAACCAAGAAGGTTTTGCCGACCATCTTAGGCAGATCCTCACTGAATGAATGTCAATCAGTGTATTTTAGTCAATGTTCAATCAACTTTCAGAAAGATATCTGTCTTCTGACAGAACACCTCTCTGTTAGTCGGAGTTTGACTGACTATCCACCCTGATTTCTATCAGCTAGATGAGCCTAGCCTAATCGGTGTTGATCGGACTTGGAAATATTCGGAATTTGATAATTTATTCCTTGATAGAATTTGATATCTAACTGACTACGTCCTAACTGACTAGCAGAATCGACGATAGTTATCCAACAAGGATATTAACTATTCTTAAATGTGGCACGTGACAATCGCCCATGGGTGGCCCATTACTCTATATTAATAGCGATCAATGAGGTAACCGTTCCTTAAATGGCATAACTCCCACATCCCAAATGTTCAGGGATAAGGGTTACTCAATAACAACATTTCTCATCCTATAATTATCGGTAAGCTAAGGAAATCTAATAAGCTTTTTGAATACAAGCTCTGGCTCTTGTTTTTATCATTCTATAACCATTCTCTTTCTTTGACTGACTTAACCATCAAAGGGTCTCCCATCAGATAAATTTTGATAAGAGAACTTCCCCCTTTGCAGGTTCTCTACCACCCAACTTTTAGATGTGATATTCGTCTCATGACCGACTACTCCATTAGAGAAAGATGACAACAGTTACCAAATTATGGATGACCTAGAAAAAGAAAAATCTAGGAATGATCAATAAAACACATCCAGATGAATGGTCCAGATCCTCCCGTCGATTATGGAGTCAATACCCAACCATCATTCTCTCACCGCATTCTTAAGAAACTGATACCCAGTCGGTTCAAAATGCTGCAAATGAAACCATATAACGTTTCCTCCATAATACTTGCAATGGCAAAAATGAGAGCTCAAGGTGCTTCTACTAGTTCCACAGAACATTCATCATGCCATTTTGCATCGTCGACAACCCCTAAAGAACATAATGCTTTATGGCCAATGGTGACACTAGAACAACAACAACTCACTATGATAATGTGTAACACCCCAACCTAATCAGCTATAGGTGACGATGCCACACCCTACCCTTATCTAAAGGTTAAGAGAATTTCTAAACTATAGCTGAACTGCAATATCATTTAAAAACTACTTTTATTTAATTCAATCAATCCTTCAATCTATAACACGGGCATTCAACTAAACTTAACCTTTCTTAAAAAGCATACTCAATATTTCAATTAAATCTTTGCTATAAACCATTATCTCAATTCAACTCATTAGTTCACATAAACAACCTTAGAGTTTTAAATAACAAACCATACTTCATACATACATTCTATTCATTAACCCCATCCTTTTTAATACATGCATTTTTAAAGCAAACTAATACACACACACATATTTATATATATTAGTCTCTGATTTAACTAATTTAGCTATACATTACATCCTAAAATATATTTCTTTTACAAGCTAATATCACCCAAAATACTTTCTCTACTAGAGATATTCATACACAAGCTGAAACATATCTCTGAGTTAAGCAACTCTCAAAACTGCAATAAGAAAGAGTGAGGGGTGAGACTTGGAGAAGTCTCAGTGAGTGAATAATCTATTTAATAATAAAAAATAAGAATACTTAACTTGTAATTCAATATAATAATAAAAATTAAAATGTAAGAACTACTATTTATGTTTCACAACATGAAAATATACCCCACCGGATTAAATCAAAATACCAAACCATGCCATGCCAATACAAGCTTCCTTCTCAACTACTATCAACTGAATCTCAGAGCACCCCTTCCAAGATAGTCAAAAAAATAGTAACATGTGATGCCAAATGATATAGATAAGCCCCACTGGGCATACAAAAATTTTAGACTATGGAGGCGCCAGGTCAACTACTATCGACTACATCCTAAAGCACTCCTTTCAAGACAGTTGATAAGTAGAATCATGATGCCAAATGATATAGATAAGCCCCACTAGGCATAATGCGAATTTGGACTGTGGAGGTGCCAGCTCATGCCAATGCAAATGCTCATGCAATGTGAGGATGCACCCGAGAGGTTGATCACTCCTATGGATAATCTTTTTCAAAAATCAAACAAGTTAACATTTTCAAAACTGAATAGTAAAAGTCAACAATTTCAATCCTTGCTTTCATGTTTGCACAAATATCTATATAAGCTGAAGGATACCAAAGTTAACTACTTTCCAAAGTAAGTTATTTTCATAATAATATATAATAAGTAAAACACCAAAGCTAGATATGAAAACTACTCACCTCAACAAGCTACTAGCTGGCTGGTTAACTCTTTCTAATTCTTTTCTATCCTTATAACACCAATAAATACTGATTAATTTAATTCTACATGATTTAAGAACATCAAAGCACATACTTTACTTTTTTAGGCTTATTCTTTAATTCTTCCAATCTTTACTTTCATCCTTATTCATTAGCTCTTCTAGTTCTTACTTTAATTTTACTTTACTTAGCTTAGGTTTAATTAACTTCAACATAATTCAAGGATTTTCAGTGATTCAACCATATTTTCATTCACACAACTATTTTCTAAATTAGTTAATGACATTCAACTATTTGTTAAGACTATTTAGATAACTTTCATTAAAATAAACAGCAACAATTCATCTTTAATTCATGTTTACATCATATAACTTGCTTTACCATAACCTCTTATCTGCTTATAACACTTGCAAGATTAATTTAAACCTAATTTAGAGCTTAAGAATCTTACCTCCACTAGCTCAAAATCCTACTATCAGCAAAACAAGCTTCTTTCTTCCCAAATCAGCAACTTTTCTCCTTCAGTCCAACTCACCACTAAATCATCTCTTCCTAACTAAATTTTCTTTGCTTACTATCTGAAAATAAAACTCTCCCAGCTCTTTTCCTTTCTCAAACCTTTTTGAAGAACTTTGAAAATCAAATAATAACAAAAGAGTTGCTGGTTTTATATAGAAAGAACATAAATTATGAAATGGCCTTGCTATGTGTCACTCCATAAGGATTCCACCCAATTCCCTATTTAACAGGTGTTGCTCTAATAATTTTTCAACCATTTATTAATATCCTCAAGCCACTCCTTCATCCCATGAAAAATTATTTTAAAAATATTACTTAAAACCTTGTCGGTTAAAATCCGCTTCTAGAATTTTTTGCAAACCAAGATGTCTCGATGCTGAGCCGAGTCATCTCAATTTTGAATCGAGTCATCTCACTCTCCGAAAAATAAAAACTCATTTTTGTTGCCTGAAACTCGAGTCATCTCAAGTTTAGGTCGAGACATCTCGAACTCCTGAATTTCAAAAATTTTATTTTGATACTCTCTTCATAGCTTTACTCATTCTTCCTTACTGGCTTACTTGATACTCTGCTTATTTATATTTATTAATTTTAAGTTAATATCCTCATTTATTTTTTCTTCATTAACTTTTAAAAAATCTAATAGATTTTGGATTGATTAAGTAAATATCCTCATTTATTCATACAGGCTCAGGAACATTCTCTTGCACTAGTAAATTCTCTCTCCTCTCTTAAGGCAATAGGTAAAGTACTAGATAATGTCCTGTGATCTTGGCCATCACTAACAATTCCTCTTGCTCTACCCTGACCTCGACCTTGACTCCTACTTGAGCCATGTCCTCGACCACTATCTCTTACTAGTAATTGATCTCCGTCAAATCATGACCTTGTCTGAACCATCTTCCTACAAAATATAATTGATATGATCAACTTTATTTCCTCTTTATAATAATTCTTTTGATAAATAAATCTTAAAAGAAAAATCCCGATATTGAAGCATAAACTTAAAATAAATGCTACTGAAAAGGATCTTCAAGAAACCTTGATTCATTAATCTTAGCTCATCTTTATGAATCATAAACCTTTGCTCTGACTTAGGTCCATCCCTATTACTCATAAATCCTTATTGATCTCCATTAACCCCAAACCATTTCTTATCCTTACTGACTACAATCCTTTACTCATTTATACTGCTTATAAAACTTTATTCATATCACCAATTGAACTTTTGCTCATCTTAATAAACCATTAATCTTTGCTCTAATAACAAACATGTAACACCCCACACTAACTAGCTATGGGTGATGGTGCCATACCCCATCCTTATCTAAAGGTTAAGAAAATTTTTAAACTATAGCTAAACTACAATATCATTTAAAACTTGCTTTTATTTAATTCAATCAATCTTTCAATCTACAACAAAGGCATTTCAACTAAACTTAACCTTTCTTAAAAATCAAATTCAATATTTCAATTAAATCTTTGCTATAAACCATTATCTCAATTCAACTCATTAGTTCACATAAACAACCTTAGAGTTTTAAATAACAAACCATACTTCATACATACATTCTATTTGTTAACCCCATCCTTTTTAATACATGCCTTTTTAAAGCAAACTAATACACACACACACACAAATATATATATATATATATATATATATATATATATATATATATATATATATATATATATGTATGTATGTATGTATGTATGTATGTATGTATGTATGTATGTATGTATGTATATGTATGTATGTATGTATGTATGTATGTATTTAGGTATGTATGTATGTATCTATATCAGTTATTTAGGTATGTATGTATGTATGTATCTATATCAGTCTCTGATTTAACTAATTTAACTAATTCAGCTATACATTATATCTCAAAATATATTTATTTTACAAGCTAATATCATCCAAAATACTTTCTCTACTAGAGGTATTGATATACAAGCTGAAACATATCTCTGAGCTAAGTAACTTCTAAAATTATAATAAAAAAGAGTGAGAGATGAGACTTGGAAAAGTCTTAGTAAGTAAATAATCCATCTAACAATGAAAAATAAGAATACTTAACTTATAATTCAATATAACAATAAAAACATAAATGTTAAAAACCGCTTTTCATGTTTCACAATACTAAAATATACCTCACTAGATTAAAGCAAAATACTAAACCATGCAATGCTAATATAAGCTTCCTTCTCAGCTACTATCGACTAAATCCCAGAGCACACCTTCCAAGATAGTCGATAAATAGTAACATGTGATGCCAAATGATATAGATAAGCCTCACTGGGCATACAAAAATTTTAGACTATGAAGGTGCTAGCTCAACTAGTATCGACTACATCTTTAAGCATCCCTTCCAGGACAGTCGATAAGTAGAATCATGATACCAAATGATATAGATAAATCCCACCAGGCATAATGCAAATTTGGATGATGGCTAATGCAAATGCTCATGCAATGCAAGGATGCATCCGATAGGTTGATCACTCCTATAGGTAATCTTTTCCAAAAATCAAATAAGTTAACATTTCCAAAATTGAATAGTAAAAGCCAACAATTTCAATCCCTACTTTCATGTTTGCACAAATACCTATATAAGCTGAAGGATACCAAAGTTAACTACTTTCTAAAGTAAGTTATTTTCATAATAAAATATAATAAATAAAATATCAAAGCTAGATATGAAAATCACTCACCTCAATAGGCTACTAGCTGACTGGCTAACTCTTTCTAATTCTTTTCTTCCTCTATAATACAAATAAATACTAATTAATATAATTCCACATGATTTAAAACATCAAAGCACATACTTTATTCTATTAGGCTTATTCTTTAATTCTACCAACCTTTACTTTCATCCTTATTCATCAGCTCTTCTAGTTCTTACTTCAATTTCACTTTACTTAGCTAAGGTTTAATTAACTTTCAACATAATTTAGGAATTTTTAGTGATTCAACTAGATTTTCATTCATATAACTATTTTTCAAATAAATCAATAACATTCAACTATTTGTTAAGACTGTTTAGATAACTTTCATCAAGATAAACAGCAATAATTCATCTTTAATTTATGTTTACATCATATAACTTACTTTACCATAACCTCCTATCTACTTATAACACTTGCAAGACTAATTTAAACCTAATTTAGAGCTTAAGAATCTTACCTCCACTAACTCAAAATCCTGCTGTCAATAAAACAAGCTTTCTTCTTCCCAAATCAGCAACTTTTCTCCTACAATCCAACTCACCACTAAATCATCTATTCCTAACTAAATTTTCTTTGATTACTATCTGAAAATAAAATCCTCCCAGCTCTTTTTCTTTCTTAGATATTTTTTAAGAACTTTGAAAATCAAATAATAACAAAAGAGCCGATGGTTTTATATAGAAAGAACATAAATTATGAAAAGACCTTGCTATGTGTCACTCCATAAGGATTCCACCCAATTCCCTACTTAACAAGTGTTGCTCTAATAATTTTTCCATCATTTATTAATATCCTCAAGCTGCTACTTCATTCCATGAAAAATTATTTTAAAAACATTACTTAAAACTTTGTCGATTAAAATCCACTTTCAAAAATTTTTGCAAATCGAGACATCTTGATGCTGAGTCGAGTCATCTTGACATAATCGAGTCCTCTCGATTTTGAATCAAGTCGTCTCACTCTCAGAAAAATAGAAACTCATTTATGTTGTTTGAAACTCAAGTCATCTTGAGTTCAGGCCGAGACATCTTGAACCCCTAAGTTTCAAAAATTTTATTTTGATATTACTGGCTTTACTTATTCTTACTGACTTGCTTGATACTCTACTTATTTATATTTATTAATTTTAAGTTAATATTCATATTTATTTTATTTTTTATTAACTTTAAAATATAAATATAAATAAAGAATATCCTCTTATTTGGAATCAATAAAAATATCAAAAAAAAATTAAAATTCATAAGATTAACAAACCCAAACTTGGGTTCTAGTTCAAATTTTTTTAAATCCAAAACTTTTAAAACTTTCTTCCTTTCGAACGAACAGGTTAAAGGATCTCCAAAATTTATTAAAAATTACTTTATAACTTACTAACACCTAAGGATCAATTACCACTAATTTTGGTTTCAAGAAAATTCATATTTTATATACCTCTTCTTATAGGTGCTAGTTTCTAGACTTAGAAAATTTTCAGGACTTGCAATGGCAGATAATCATAATTTATGCTTAGAACTATTTCATACTCAAAAATTACCAAAATTCAACTCTAGTGTTATTACTATAAATCCCTTTTCTCAATCTTTTTTCTTTTAAATCAACAAATTAAATTTTTAATGCTTCATCACTACTACTTAATATATGCTCATATACTCAAGCATCAGATACCTAAATTGCTATACCATACATACTTGAACAAAAATCTTTTAATTTACCATTTTGCTAGTCTGGAATGTTACATAATGCAACAAATGAAGACTTTGATGGAGGTTGTCCACAATCTCAAGTAGCAGCAATGTCAACCACAACCAGAGGAATTGGCATTACGTGATTAGCCCTGTTCCTCCTCACATAACTCAACTCAACATTCTCAACGGACAAGTCACCAATCTATCCGACGATCATCTTCACCAGATTTCCAGCATGCTCCATGGTCCCACTCTGACAATCACCAATTCTCTTCTCCTCAATGGGTCTCTTTTAAAGGAAAGAGGCCACGATCACCGTCCAATTCTTTTGAGGAAGGATCCACCCTTGGATTCTCTAAGTATCCTGATGAATCTCAACAACATCTGAATAAATATGATTGCAAACTGAAAGAGTTTGACCACCACCTGGGGCAACTCTAGATGAATGGTTGGGATCCTCCTATTGATTATGGAGTCAATACCCGACCACCATTTTCTCATCGTATTCTTGAGGAACCGATACCTAGTTAGTTCAAAATACTGCAAATGGAATTGTTTGACGACTCCATCGACCCGCTTGACCATTTGGCAAGCTACAAGACTTTGATGCTCATCCAAGGAGCATCTGATGCCCTTCTTTGCATCACTTTTCTAGCTACCCTCTAAAAAATTGCCCGAACATGATACTCTAGGCTTCAATCGGAGAGTATTTATTCGTTCGAGCAATTCGAGCAACTCTTCATGGCCTATTTTGGAACCAACCGAAAGATGCCACGAACTTCTGATAGTATTTTCTCCATCAGACAACAAGATGAAGAGTCTCTAAAAGATTTTGTAGCATGCATCAATGCTACCACCCTTGATGTCCAGGACCTTGACCAATCCACGACCATCGTGGCCATGAAAAGAGGATTACGGAGTTCTAGATTTACCTACTCCCTCGATAAAAATCACCTCCATACATATGCCAACCTCCTCGACCGTGTGTGAAAGTACATTTGCACTGAAGAAGGTGCAACTGATCGATGCCAACTTAAAGGAAAAGATCAAAAGAAAAAGATAAAAAAGGAAGGAGCCTCTTCGGGGCTCAACTAAACACCCATCGATAGTGAGGTTCCACCCTCTCGCTCAAATATGAAGCGTAAGAATTTTGGTAACAGGTATGATTCTTACACCTCGCAATCATCCCTCATGTGCAGATGCTCATGAAAATAGAGGGAGATGGTTATCTTCGATGGACTCAGTCAATAAAGTCATGGCCCACATCTCATGATAGGAAGTGCTATTGTCGGTTACACCATGACCATAGTCACGACATCGAGGAGTGTATACAGCTCAAGAATGAAATTAAAGCCCTAATCAGAAAGGGATATCTTGATAAATACCTCTAAGGATGGCTAGCACAGCTACCTACTGATCCTCCACAACCGTCTCCTCAAGTAGAAACTCTCATGATCAACATGATCTCAACAGGATAGTCGATTTGGAAAGCTCCTCTAAATGTCAGCAAGCACACGACAACATTGTATTTATTGAAGAAGATACTCGAGGAATTCAAACCACTCACAATGACGTTGTTGTCATATCAATAATAATAGCTAATTATGATGTAAAGCAATGTCTTGTTGATAATGAAAGTTCAACCAACATGATTTTTTATGATGCTTTCTTCCGAATGCACCTCTCTACTGATTGATTAAAACCAGTCAACAACCCTTTAGTCGGATTCATAGGTGATTCAGTTAAAGTAGAAGGAGAGATAGAGCTTCCAGTTACTGATGGACAATCTCCTTGGCAATCCACTGTGCAACTCAACTTCCTTATTGTTTGAGTCTCTTCTGCCTACAATGTCATTCTAGGATGACCTGGGTTAAATTGAAGCACTTTGGGCAATCATCTCAACATATGACTTACTCGTATGATTTTCAATGAAGAATGAGACCGAAGAAATGAGGAGAGATCAATAGTTGGCCCGATAATGTTACTTGACAGTGCTAAAAGGAAAACAACCAACTAAAGCTCTTTCCATTGATTGACTTGATCAGAGAAAGGAAGAAAGTCAAGGAGAACTTGCAGAGCAGCTCATGTCATGCCCCTCTATGAAGAGGACCCGATCAGGACTATTCAAGTCAGATCTTCTTTAAGTAATGAATTGCGAGAGAAGCTAATTAATTTTCTAAAGGAGAATGTAGACATCTTCGCTTGGTTTGCCTTAAACATATTGAGCATTCCACATGAAATAATTGTTCACTGACAGAATATTGACGACAGGCATAAACCGATGAGGCAAAAGAAGAAAAGTTTTGCCTCTGAGCGATAGAAAGCCATCGATATAGAAGTTGACAAATTATTGGTAGTTGACTTCATTTGCAAAGCTAACTGTCCTGATTGGCTTGCAAATATCGTAATGGTGAAGAAATCTAGTGGCAAATGGTAGATATGTATCGACTACACTGACTTGAATAAAGCTTGTCCCAAAGATAACTTTCTACTTTCTCGAATTGATCAGCTAGTCGATGCCACATCAGGCCATCATTTGCTTAACTTCATGGATGCTTTTTTTAGATATAATCAAATTTGGATGGCACCTGAAGATAAAGAGAAGACAACATTTATTACTGATAAGGGTTTGTATTATTACAAAGTCATGCCTTTTGGTCTAAAGCTAATCGTTTTAAACCGACTGACTAACAATCAATAATGGTTGGAGAAACACTCCTCAACAAGGATTCAATTCAGTTTTGAAGACCGACTATTAGACTTAAAAAAATTTTTTGAGTCTATTTATTTGGTTACCTATTTACAGCCAACTACCAATTATCTTACCAACTACATTACCTGGCCATTTCGCAAAAATGCAAGCGAAGAAGATGCAAGTAAATACCAGTCAAGAAAAAAGAAGGCTATTTTACTAAAAGAAAAAATATTTTATTAAACAAAAATGGAGTTCAGTACATGGCTGAAGAACAGAAAAACTACTAAAAAGAAGGAGGACAATCTTTCTCGATGTTAGCTTCTTCATCTTCTTCTAACTCATCGGGAAGGCTCTCCAATGTCAGTCCATCCAAGCTAATCTTAGGATACATCTGGAGTACGGCTTTCTTGTAATCATAAAATCCCACTTGGTAGGTACCCGCAGAATTCAATGAAAGCTCTTCTTCGTACTCCTTCAATTTTTGAAACTCAGCCAGTGCCCAAGAAGCAGCCTTTTGGGCCCGAGTTTCAACCACCAACTCCACCGCTGACAACTTCTTCATTAGCTCTGCTCCTTTATTCCTCTCTTTGGCTAGAGCAGATTCCGCCGACTCCATTTCTTTTTGAAAGCCGATCTTCAGCTTCTCGAACTCCTCCAAGTTGATGCACTTGCTCCGACTAGCCCCCAACTTGGCCTCCAACAGAGCAATCTTCTCTTGGTATATATTTTTTTTCCGCTCGTCGGCAACTTAGAGAAGCTCCCTAGTGAGTTCAGCCAGAGCATGCATAGTCTGGGCCTTGTCTTCTAGTTTAAAGTTAAGCCAGGCATAGTTATTCAATGCCTCATGCAAAATTGTTATGTCATGTGCCATCTGCATGAAAAAAATCAGAAAATGGCTAAGTGATCTACTCGGTAAAGAAGAGTATTTGGCAAAAAAAAGTCAAACTCTTACCACTAGTAATGACATGTAGGAGCCCAGAACGAACTCTAAGACTGAGTGGGCCTTCATAACTTTTCAGTCTGCAGACAGCATCACCATCTTCATCAACTATTTGGCGAGTCAACAATCTTGGAGTGCTTGGTCGGTAGCCTTGATGCGCATACCGACCATAATGGTGGCCTTCCCAGAAGCTATGTCGGGACTGTACTCAATGGTGAAAGTGGGGGGCACTGGAGTCTTTTCCTTGTTGGCCTCCACCCGACTAGACCCCTTGCCATCGGGAGCATGGGACTAGATCAGCAAGGCCTACATTGCTGTAGCTGGCACATCGACAATGACCACATCATCTTCGGTTGATACTTCAATGGTAGGAGGAGTAGATCGTGCGGATGGTAGTTGAGTAGGCAATGGCAATTGCGTGTTCCTTGCTCGGGGAGGAGAGCCAAACCTCTACCTCTTCGATGGCTCCCGAGAAGGTTCACTGGGTCCTGAAGCCGGCTTCCTCTTGACTGTCTTGTGAAGAGATGCCACAGACACCTTCATGCCTACAAGTCAACAATAAAATACCTTAGCAGTCGGCAACAAAATGAAGAAAAATGAATCGCAAAGGCCAGCAAAAGAAAACCTACCTAAGTAGTTAGTCGGACTTATCCCAGCGTCGTACAATGATTGCTCCCTGAGGAGCTCCTGCTGCTTCAAAATGAGTACACCAAGCAACCGGTCATATAGTTTTCGATCTTCCACTAAGACAATGTCATTCTTATTTAGAGATAAATTTTGAGCTATCTGATCTAATGAAAACCCCAAGAATGATTGGCAGCTATATAGAAGAACTTATTCTTTCACTCATGGAAGGAAGAGGGAAGCTTGATAATAAACTGATGCCTATACTAGGGATTGAAGAACCACCATCCTCATTTCTAAGGATGTTTCTTCAACATAAAAAGAGCCCGAAAGAGAGAAATTCATGGCTTAGACCGAAGAAGATGATGGAATACGATAAAAAAAAAAAAGATAACATCCTAACTGAATTAGGAGCAAGCTGAGCAGGAACAATATGATAAAAGTCAAAGATATTGGTAAAGAAAGGATGAAGCGGGAATCGAAGTCCTGAATACAAAAATTTCTCATAGACGGTAATGTAACCATCTAGAGGACGGACAAGCCAACCACCCCTACCAGGCACCATCAGCCGATACCGACTAGAGATATGATAATAATTCCTTAGTCGTTCAATATCAGCATTTGACAAAATAGACTTCTTGTAGAGAGCTCCAGGAACATCTCTAGAAGACTCTCCGAGGTTAGAACGACTCCGCCCAGAAGTAGCATCTTCAAGATCATCCCGAGCATTATTCCCAGTCTCTCTTCAAATGCTTGGAGTCCAAGAACTCTAGTCCCCCACCATGTTCTCAGAAGAAGCCATTAAAAGAAAAGAAAGAAGGGAGAAAATCAAAAGAAGAAAGAAATGACCTTCAATCGAGAAACGTCGACCGACTATGATGAAAATTGAGAAGGAAGGAGACATTGACTATGATGAAGCCTAGAGGAGAACCTTAGTTGAAAGCTAGAAAGACTGGAAAACAAAAGTTCTGGGATCAAAAAAATTCCTAAAGAGAGAGTGGCTCCTATTTATAGACTCCTCCAACGGTTTTGATTAACCTAGAGAATTGGATTATCCCCGAGATTTTGATATGTGGTGGTAATCCTAATCAATTATTTTTCTATCCTTTCAACGCATGACCGTTGAGATCATGCCAAGTCAGATGGATCCGTGCGATCCTAATCAGAGCATATCATTGGATGACACATAAATGAATCAGACCAAATAACCTATCATTAGTCCATTACCCGATCTTCTGTACTCATTACGGAAATCATCTTAAGCACTCTGTGGCAATAATTGCTACACGATGCATGATGCACCAAAGCTGTTGTACATTCCATAAGATGACAAAATGGTAGCTTTGTTTCCAAATCGACGCTGTTGTACATTCCATAAGATGACAAAATGGTAGCTTTGTTTCCAAATCGACATGACGACTGTGCACTATCTTCAATACAATAATAAATAAAGATCTTTCGGAGAAGACAACTTGGATCCATTCGATAACTAACTCCTACAATTCCAACCATAATCAAACTCAGGAGTTGGAAGGCAAGTGTTGGGGTAGATCCTTATCTCTTGGTCGATAGTCTTTTCTTCTCATCATTAGGCTGAATAGTTTCATAATGGGCATCCTCCTTCTGGCTATAATCCGAATAAGTCGCTACAACTCAGCCAAGCTCAAAAGAAAGAATCTCAATCGGCATGCAACCGACTGGAATCAAGAAGGTTTTGTCGACCATCTTAGGTGGATTCTCACCAAATGATTGTCGATCAGTTCATTTTAGTCATTATTCAACCAACTTCAATGAAGATGTCTATCTCCCGATAGAACACCTTCTTGTTAGTTGGAGTTCGACTGACTATCCATCCAGATTTCCGTCGGCTAGATGAGCCCAGTCTAATCAGTGTTGACCCGACTTTGAAATATTTGTATTCTAACAAGTTATTCCTTAATGGAATTCGGAATCTAACCGACTATGTTCTCGGATCCTAGCTGACTAGCAGAATCGACGACAGTTATCCGATAAGGATATTAACTATTCTTAAATGTGGTGCATGACAATCGCTCATGGGCAGCCCATTACTTCGTATTAATAGTGATTAATGAGATACCATTCCTTAAATATTATAACTCCCACATCTCGAATGTTCAGGGATAAGAGTTACTCAATAACGACATTTCTCATCCTATAAATATCGATAAGCTAAAAAACCTGGATAAGCTTTTTGAATACAAGCTCTGACTCTTGTCTTTGTCATTCTATAATTATTCTCTTTCTACGATTGACTTAATCATTGGAGGGTCCCTCGCCAGACAACTTCCGGTAAGAAAACTTTTTCCTTTACAAATTCTCTACCATCCAACTTTCAGGTGTGATATTGGTCTCATGACCAACTATTTCATCAGAGAAATACGACAACAATTACCAAATTATGGATGACCTGGAAAAAAGAAGATCTAGGAATGATCAATAAAACACATCTAGAAACAAACCTATAATATGAAAAAAAGAAAATAGAAAAACATATCAAGTGAAAAATGATGTATATTTGAACAAGATATATAGAATCTATCTAAAGTTTACTAAGCCAATGACATCAATAATGTATGATTTTTTTTTTTATTCATAATTTGCTATAGTTGACTTTTTTAGCCAAGAAAAATCAAGGATAATTTTCTTGTTGATATTTTTTTTTTTCTTTTATTTGATGAAGCTTGGTGCTAAACACCATCTTCCACGTCAATCTCCAGCGGAATTTCATTGGTTTCTTAAGCTATGTTTTATATGAAATTTATATGAATCTCATGAGTCTCTCAGCCTCACACATTAAATTGACATGTTTCATCCACCCAATGCCGTCGGATGATGCTTTTCATCCGACGATCCTGCACATCAAATCCCCCAATGCCAATTAACAGCTCACCCAAATACGACAATAATTGCTAAACCCTTGAAATCATCCAACCGCCCTTAAAATATTGTCCTCACCAAACGTGCTTGTTCTTTCTGAATAATCTATCTTAACCGTTACCTGATATAACATCAATCCCTCTTTCACACATTGTGCTCATCTTCCCCGAGTCAAATTACTTCAATCCTGTGGAATGACGTGTTATTCTCATGGATGCCACCAGGAAGAGTCCTGCAGATATGTGATCATATATAGTATATTTCAAAGACTTTAACATGATGAAATTGATAGGCATAGCTATATATGACATAAAAATGAATGTCAGTATCTAAAAGGAACATAAGATGCTAGGAATAGCAACTTGGTTACCATAAGAATTTTGGTGCCATCTGACACATTCCTATCAAATAGATCGAAAAAAAATTAAAAGATTGTTCAAGCTAGCTTAGGGGCCCATGTCATGGAGAGAAGACATTCAACCATGGACACAACTTTCAAAAGATCTTCGAGGAACCAAAAAAATAAACAACCAAGTTAAAAAAAAAATAAAAGAGAAGGCATTAGCTTCAGAACTAAGGTTTCATGTACTAATGGTATTCTGTGCATGGGATAAAGCCACTGCTAAAAGATAACATCTTTTCGTCAAATCTGCATTACAAAATTAGGTTGCTCATCCCAATGATGAAAGTGGATACCAAAAGCTCTTAAACATGGCAGAACATATCTCTACAAACTCTTACAGGCATAGGTCAGTAGATCATACTTATCGATGTCTTCCAATCCTTACTCCCTAGGCCATCATTATAATACCTGATGTTCCAGCAATATAAGTCTAACTTACGCTGTTACTCAAATAATACCCCACGGTCCAGTCCCTACTCCGAAGGCCATCATTATGATATCCAAGCAACGTGGAGGTCGTTTCTAGTATGTTTAGAGAGTATCGTAGAAAAGGTATATTAATAGTATAGATT
Organism: Cocos nucifera; assembly: GCA_006176705.1. Taxonomy (NCBI): domain Eukaryota; kingdom Viridiplantae; phylum Streptophyta; class Magnoliopsida; order Arecales; family Arecaceae; genus Cocos; species Cocos nucifera. The sequence continues at coordinate 652,573 of QRFJ01000442.1, read as the reverse complement.
AAATAATAAAATTACTTCGATTAAGAGGTATATTATTTCTCTTTCATGGCATGAATGCACTTATGGCATGGCGGGTCCCGATGGATTTGGTTTTGATACAATAATTCGTTCGATATATGGAACTATTTTTTGGCATAAAGTCTTAAATTTTTATTTATGTGAATTGATGGCACCATATATTGTTTTATCACACAATCCTTAAAAAATTGTCTTCGAGGAAGAGAATTCAGCTCCTTCCATCGGTTGACACTCTTTTATGCGTTCTGGTAGATGCTGATCTTTTGTACTCGCTTACCTGAGCAGTGCAACCAGCACGTATAGAATCTCTCACATGGAGATGGCAATTTGGCTAATTAAAATCTAATATATATATATATATATATATATATATATATATATATATATATATATATATATATAAATATATATATATATATATATAATAACATGCTTCCCCCCCCCCCCACACATATATATATATATATTCAAAAATCAACATAAAATTCTTGCCATCTAAGCTTTTCTATTCGGCCGCACCAAAACTCCCATTCGATTGAGACTCTTAGGACTCGTTTGGTTTGCAGAAAATGTAAAGAAAAAGTGGCAATTCCTAGAAAGTGAAGAAAATTTTTTTATTTAGTTGAAATTTTAAGAAGAGTGATAATGAAAAAAATTCTTCACAAGAAAAAATATTTTCTATATTTCCTTAAAAGTAGAAACTCATCAAAAAGATGGGTTTCGAGATTTTTCATAGAATAAAAATTGATGGCCCTTTTACTTTTCAAAAATATTCTTTTAAGATTATAAATCAAAACTGATGATGGTGATAATGATGATTTTATAAATATGTGAGTATAAAGCATATAAATTCTTAAAAATACTATTTAAATATTATCCTTATAAATATTAATATTATATTAAATTAATATTATTTTAATATTTATATTAATATAATATAATATTTATATTATATTGATATTATTTTAATATCTATACTAATATAATATTTTATTAATATTAATATAGTATTATATGAATATGTTAATATAATATTATATTTAATATTATATTTATATCTTTATTAATAAATTTATTATATTAAAATATTAATATATTAGTATTATATTGATATCATAAATTATTATGATCTAGTATCATAATATAATATATTAATATTATATCTATATTAATATAAATATAATATTACTAATTATATAAAGTTTGGGAGGAAAAATGTATGATCTTATATCTATTAAGTGTATAATAGGTATTTTATATAATTTTCTCAGGAAGTGGATGCTTAACCAAATATAAGTCATTCTGCAATAAGTCAACTTTTTATGGTCAACCAAATATGCCAAAATCATATTCTCAAAAAATAACTTTTTTTAGAAGAAAAGTTCTTTCCATGAATCAAATAAGTCTTTAAGGATAGAAGAAATCGAGGAAAAAATCAGGAGAAATGACTCCCCACCATCTAAGCTTCCCTATTTAGTCGCTTCAAGCCTTCCACTGGATGGAGACTCATAAGGATGGAAGAAATAAAGAAAAAATTGGAGGAAAAGATTCCCTCGTCATCTAAGTTTTTCTACTCAGCTTGTCTAGCCTCTCATCCAATTGACACTCCTGAGGTGTCATGCCCCGAACCTAGCACTAGGTTGGGCACACGATGACCACACACTTTTTAGGACAAGTCCTAAAGAATATGCAAGATCTATAAAATTTATTATAATCTCAACATTCCATTAATATTATTGATCTCAAATCATAACAAATGTTCTACATTAATAAATATCAAAACTTGTACAATTTATAAAACTTAGTCATCTAACTATTATTAATGATGCTCTATCTAATCAATTCTTTCAAATCGAGATTCCAATCATAGCCAAGTATAAGCATCCTGTAACTCTGAAAAAAGAAAAGTTGTGAGCTTTACAACCTAGTAAAAATCCTCTACACTCACACCAGCATGAATATAAAACTTTTTTTAATAAATATGCACAATTGATAGAAAAATAATAAATTTATATATCATCAATATGACAGTTGAATAATATCATCATGTACAATTCTATTAAAGACATCACATATTATAATGATCAATAATTTATTAAACAATAGTTCAATAAGATTGCTTATCGTTAGTTAATTAATATAGTTCTGATCTAAACAATGTTATTATTTAGACATTGGACTAGACCCACTTATGCTCTAGTCTATGCTAGGCCAAACACACACTATGTTTCCATCCATGGTCGGCAACCATATCTCAACTCGTGGCTGACAACACAAATGTAATATTTCATACGTGCCAACTAGTCTAGATACTCTTCAATTAGACTCAATTCATTATCTTGATTTGGTTTCGGCATTGGACTAGTCACAACCATGCTTCACCCATGGTAGGCTAAAACATCTCAATCTATGGCTGATACTTCACATTTCACATATGGCCGACTAATCTATATGCTTTTCTCTCCCACATTTATGTTTGTTTTTCTTGCATTGGACTAATTATAACTATGCTCCACTATGTGGTAGGCCAAACATAATGCTGCGCCCCAGTCAGAGGCTGATCCAGCACATACACCATATTTCTTACATGGCTAATCAGTCCAAACAGCACCCAAGCCCCATCCATATTATTTAAGTAATAATCTAATTTTTGGCATTAGATTGATCACAATCATGCTCCTATCTATGGTAGGCCCAAGCAATGCCATACCCCAATTTGAGACCGACCCACCATATACACCATATTTCTTACATGATCGACTAACCTAGATGCTGCCCATCCCATCAATTATATTAAATTATATTTTTCTTACTCAGCAATCATTAAGTATCAATTAATCATAATTCAAGCAACATCAATTCAACAACGTATAATAGATATATAATATACATCAGTCATATATATTTAATTTCTATAAATATATAGATGATCATGTTAAAGCATCCTTACATCTACCGGTGATTGATTCAAACATAGTAATTGATGAACTCCATGATCTATGAACTTAGGGCAAAGTATTCGACTCAACACAATCTTTTCCTAGCAATTATTCATCTATAGAGCTAATCCTCACTATTAAACTAATTGTAACATCAAGAATTTCTGATGAAAAATTATAGTAAAATCAGGATAGATGGTTGCACGATGCTAGCTAAAGACCCCGGATCTTCTAATCTAGTCTAAGATGCATCTTATCATCAACTCAAATCTATCATATACTTGGACCCTCCACTAGTCCATAAAATTTTTAGAGAGAGAAATCCATGAAAAGAGTAAATTATAGAAAAATAAACTAGAGAGAAAAAGTGGAGAGAGAAAATAGAGAGAAAAGAGAGAAACTCTCTCTCTTTTCTTTCTTTTTTTTTCTTTTCCCCTTTTTTTTGTGTTTCCTTTGCTTGGTAAAATAGAGGAGGCATGGAAGGCTTTGGAGCTGACCACCCCCTCCTCCATACATGAGATCTCGATGGCGATGGCAACCCATGCTCACTCTGATGGCTACACAAGCCTCCAGCACTTGAGCACAACAAGTCCAACGATGATAGCCAGCTTGAAGGAAGTAAAGGAAAGAAAAAATAGAGGATGACCCTATTTTACATGTTGTGATACCACTTGCTCTGGTACCATATATTGGAAAGATTCTTTGTGCTGAATATGGATCCTCTGGGCCAAGATCGGAACATCGATGATGATATTGATACTTGATATTACGTGATGTTGTTATTAGGACATCATATTTATCAATTTAAATATTTGACTTCTTAAACAATTAAAAATATATAGAGAGTAGTGAGTCTGATTGAATCCATGAAGAAGGCATTACTTTGATTTGAAAAGTTTGATTTTTGTAAAAGAAAAAAAAATGATTCGAGAAAGAAATGAAAGTCAAAAAATAAAAATTAAAAGTACTGAAAAGTAATTTGGTACTAAGATCTACTATCTAGATCTTAGCTTCTACTTATAAAAAAAATAAAGAGCATAAAAATAAATTTTAGTAATAAGATCTAATATCTAAATCTTAGCATCTACATGCAATACAAATAAAGAACAAAAATTTAAAAAGCATAAAAATAAATTCTACTTTAATTAAAATTTAGAATTTAAATACAAAAAGTTTAACAAGAGCAAGAAAGTAAATAATAAAAATTGGAACAAAGGCTCTGAAGTTGATTAACGCAGCCTCATCGGAAAGATGATTGATGACCTCTCCTTCTTCCTTCAAACTCCTTAAAGCATATTAGGCTTCCTCTTTTTCTTGCTCTTTAGATCTTGATCTTGAACTCAGATTGGTATTGGCATAGAGATGGTGGAGGAAACAAGCTCTTCTTCTCAGCACCCTTTGCTTTGAAGCAGCCTTCAACCCAAGCTTGCCTCCCATCCTATATCGTACCCCTTTTCTCAGATCACAAATACCCCTTTCATTCGGCTTGGGTCTTTAAATAGAGTGGAGACGATGTTTGTGAGGAGTTCGTATGTAAATAGGATTAAAACTCATGAGGAGAGGACCGTCTATTTCCTAGATCCCTGCTGACCATCGAATCATGATTAAACACTCCAAAAATCATCCAAAAACTCTCGTTAAAAGCTCAAATCAAGTTGGATTCGATTCTGGCTATTGGATTGTGCTTTCTGGAGATTTTGGACCATTGGATCGCGCAAAAACTTCTCCTAGAGTCCTTCATCAAACCGACTGACCGCTTGATCATGCTCAAAACCAAGCTCCAGCTATTTGATCGCACCTAAGCTATGGGCCACCACTACAGCATATGGTCAACATTAATCTGAGCCGTCCGATCAAGTGTATCACTACATTTCAGCCATCCAATGGTGCATAAATGAAGGCCATCCATTATGAGCTGCGACAACACCCAAAAATACTATTCTTGTTTGGATTTGACACCTCGAATTCAATCCACAGTAGAGGAGACTCAGTATCAGTAAGCAGTCGGACTGGTTCGGATTGAGGTCGAGCTGGCTCTGGTTGAGATTGAGCCGGCTCGAACTATAGTCGAGCCGGCCCTCTCAGGTAGACAGAAAGCAAATATTCGAATAAGATGCAGTCGAGCTAGCTCAATCTCTAATAGAGCTGGCTTGGTGGAGGCGAATAGAATATGATGAAATTTTCTATTTGGACTTGAATTATTATTAATCCAAGAGGTCTATGAGAGTTGCGTGTGGACAATAAGATCCAGCGGCCATGGAGGGCTGTGATCATGATTTGAAAATTGAAAAATATTGCAAGACTCCATCAAGATCATGTTTGACTTATATTAGAAGAAAGAATTCTATTAGGATTTCTGTGAATTACTGAGAAGAGGATTCTTATTCTATTTAAAGGCCTGAATTACTATAGAGCAAGGAGTGGCATGTGTGACATGAGAGGCATGTAGAGAGGCTCAAACAGCCGCTAAAAGAAGCTTGGTAGAGTGTCGAGTACATGTAGCCTACGAGAGAGACAAGCAATAGGTGCATAGCATCTAGTGCTGAGGTCGTGAGGATAGAGCATCTTGTAGCATTTGAGGGTGCCCTTGGAATTTTGAGAGAGCTTTTATAAGAGTAGCTTTTAGTTGAGAGAAATTTTTGTACAGTGAATTGAAAGTGGGTGTTCTCCTCTTGTACTTATTTTTCTCTTTTATAGTGAAGCTTTGCATGCCCCATGAAGGTGAGCTTTTAGACCGATCCATATACTTGATTGTGTTCTTATTTTTATTTTTCTTCTTTCTTCCTACAGTAATAATCTGGTACTAGATCCTCAACAAGTGGTATCATAGAGTTAATATCACCAATAATTGATATCAGAGCCGGACGGTACTGGAGCATAGATTGCAGTAGTGGTGTTAAAAATTAAAGAATATAGAGAAGACAAGCGCAATCAAGATGAAGATCAATAGATTTGATGGGAAGGATAATTTCTCCTTGTGGCAAGCAAGGGTAAAGGATGTCCTCATCCAATAGGATTTGATCGCCTTGTGCTAGGAGATGTTAGCCACCATAGAGATGAAAGATTAGAAGTGGATCCAGATGCAGGTGGTGAGCATGATTTACTTGTACCTAATAGATAATGTCATGATCCATGTACTTGATAAGACTTTTTCAATGATGTTGTGGTCGAAGCTCAAGGAGTTGTACATGATAAAGTCGCTCACCAACATGCTATTCCTTTGGAGGCAGTTCTATTAGCTATGGATGAACAAAGGCCAAAGCATGTAGGAGCATCTATCCAACTTTTAGAAGATTCTCACTGACCTCCTTAGCATTAGTGAAAAAATTCTAGAGAAGATCAGGGCATTGGTCTTGCTAGCATCGCTTCTTCCTTCATATGAGTCCTTGGTGATTGCTCTTCTAATGAAAAAGAGCATCATTAAGATGGACGAAGTCACTACAGCGATTCTCCAGAATGAGATTCTTAAGAGGGAGAACCCAGTTTCGAGCTCAGATGGCGGCAGCTCAGCTTTGGCAATTTTTGGAGGAGCAGGAGGTAGTAGATGGAGCTTGAAGAAAAAACCTAGTTTTCTGCCACATGATCGATATGATTTGATCAGATCTATAAAAAAATTTCTAAATGTTTTTTATCAATTATGATTAGATCTGAGAGTTCTCAGATCTGATCCTTATGATCTGATATTAAAAATAAAAATAAATAAAATAGAAATAATAGTTGTACCTGATTTGGGTAAACTAGTTACCTTGTCGATGATCTACCATTATCTAGGGTTCTGAATCTAGCCATGCACGCACCTGGCCTCAACCAGAGTCCACTTGGGTTGGATCTAGACATGCTTTCCTTCTACATCTAATCTCCAAAAGTCAGATCTAGATCTGATTTGTAGAGCCTTCAATCAATAGTTGAAGATAGTGCGCTCGTCTCACGAATGCGTCGTCTTTTGCTTGATCTTCATGCCAATGTCATGGATCTTCTTCACTAGAATTTAGCCTAACCTTTGGGCATGGAGAAGAGGGAGAGAAGGAGGAAGAAGTGGCATAGAATTGAGAGGGGCGATAGCACTTTGGCATGGAGAAATTGGGCACCAAAAAAACCTAGGCGCAGTAGGGGTTTAAATAAACTCTACTGCGCCATGCAGTGCTACATAGTATCAACCAATCAAATTGGTTGATTTATTTTGATTTTAATTTGATTAGCCACACTGTGTCACCTAGACCAATTAGATTAGAGACCCTTAAAACCCTCCATAAATGGTGCCAAGTTTGGATGAGCCCAATTCTTTTGGTGCCTAAGTCTTCAATCCCATCAAGAAATCCTAGAGTCCCATCCTCATGGGACTCTCACCTCTTTTTCCCATGTGCACATGCCAACATGGGGCGTGCACACATATTTGTGAATGAAAACCCAAGAAGGCATGCACCCCTAGAAAGTCTCTTGGGGGTGCATGCCTATGCCCTTTCTTTCCTGCATCTGGGTCATCTCATGTCCTAACAATGATAAGAATTGGCAGGTCTTGTCTTGTCAAATATAGGAATTAACAGGTGTTGTCCTATTTTCATCTGATGGATTAGGACAATATTTTTTTATCTTGGACACACTTCAGTCAGATCAGGACAAAGCCACATAGGGTTCCTAGGTGAGCCTGAACCAATTTGGCTCAGTCAAGATGAACTAGAAAGATTTCAGAAGGAGAATGTTAAGCTCAATCATATGCTAGCATGATTTTTTTGAACCTAATTGGATCCAATCTAAAATCAATCAAATTGGGTTAGCTCAGTTAATCACATCCAGACCCAAACTCCTATTTGTGTAATCCAGTTAGGTTCAGCTCTGCATGGTAATAAGATATATTGTGATCTCTATCATCGACATCATCGAAATACCTTTTGATAGACCAGAACTCTTTTGATTCATCCAATTAAAATGATCGATCATCAAGATGATTCTAATTGCTCTCAAAATCCATCAGAAACACCTAGCAGTATATGATGGCAATCAATCAGAATTGAATGCGAACCTCTTGGTGCAGCTACCTATGTAATTGAGTTCTTTTATCATGAGCTCCGATAGGATTAGGGTTAAAGTGAACTCGTCAAACCCAATACCCTATTATATGATTGAATCAGAATCATTTGATCTGAGTCCAATGTGAAACCCTAATAAAAAACTATTTTCTTATTATATCACATTGCCATGGCCATGGACTTAAGAACTCGATCTCATGATCATCATAGGACTACTCCTCTATCGAGGTTGATAGATCCCATCTTGGTACGAACCAGTCTCTACAATGAACATGCTATAACCAACATATACCTCAGGATTTAGAATGGCTCAGAGACTGAGTTATGGTGTAGTCAAACTATAACATACTCAAGATGAACTACTGATGCACCTCAGGTCTAAGAATTAGATACATAACTATAGCATCGAGCTCAATCATTAACGAGAAGATAGACTTTCTTATGACTACTCGAGATGGTCACACTCAGTGCCCTCATTCTCTAATGAGTACTTGTACTCTCATTCTGGTGTCTCCATATCGTAGACTCAAGATACATCTACCTTAAGAAAGTAATCATACACCAACCTTCCAAATCGATCACTATCCTTGTGATGATCCTACGGTCAAGAGCTATTTATTAGTTAATTTTGAAAATATATGTCTTAAATTTTTAACTCTTGAAAATATGTATTAGCATTTCATTAACTCAAAAAATGTATCATAGACACTATATATACAATATGATACAAAATAATTCTTTATTAATTTTTAAGTTAAAATTATAAAAATGCTCCTAGAATATGTATTGCAAGTGTCAGTCAATCTGATTTATAAAACACTTATCTAATAAGCTTCCACTTGACTTAAAGTTAATTAGCTATAAATTTAAGTCCTATCTTCTTAAGGTGGGCTTCAATTTTCTACTGGCTCAATGGCTTTGTCAGTGGATCTGCCACATTATTTGTGGTGTCGACTCTCTTGATCTTGACGTAATCCTTCTTGAGGTAATCACAGATGAGGTGATATCGTCGCTCGATATGCTTCAACTTCTAGTGAGATCTAGGCTTCTTAGCTAGGGCTATGGTGCTATTGTTGTTGCAATATAGAAGGATGGCATTTGATAGCATCACTCCGAGCTCTATGGTAAACTTTTTATACTAGAATGCTTCTTTCATAGCTTCTGATCTAGTGATGTACTTAGCTTCTATTATAGAGCCTATGATCACTATCTTCTTGGAACTCTTCCATCTAACAACACCACTATTGCATACAAATAGACTTTCAGATGTTGACTTTCGACCATCTATATCAGACATAAAGTCTTAGTCTATATATCCTTGGACCTAGAGTTCTTCATTAACAATGATAAAAAACATATCCTTAGTTCTTTTCAAGTACTTAAAGATACATTTCATAGAAGTCCAGTGCTCTTCACCTAGATTTGACTGATATCTTTTCATGACACTCACAGCATGCGCAATATCAGATCGTGTACACAATATATCATACATGAGGCTCCCTATTGTCAAAGCATAAGGGATCTTGCTCATGCATTTAATCTCCTCAGGTGTGTTGGGACACATTTTTCTGGAGAGATGAATGCCATGTCTGAAAGGCACCAATCCTCTCTTAGAGTTTTCCATGCTGAATCTCTTCAGCACCTCCTCTATATGCATCTTCTATAATAGACCCAGCATCCTATTCGGTCTATCTCTATAGACCTTTATTCCCAATATAAAAGATGCATCTCCTAGGTCTTTCATAGAGAACTCTTTTGATAACCATATTTTGATGGATGTCAATTTAAGAATATCATTTCCAATAAGGAGGATATCATCTACGTACTGTACGAGAAAGATAATAGTACTCCCTTGGATCTTTTTGAATACACATGGCTCCTTATTTTTGATGAAATTAATAAAATGAGCATTTCAGCTCTAAGATGTTTGCTTGAGTCCATATATGGATCTTTACAGCTTGCAGACCTTATGATCACTATCACTGAATGTGAAACCAAGTGGCTATTCCATATAGATATCTGCCTCAAGATATCCATTTAAGAATGCTATTTTCACATCCATCTATCATATTTTATAATCAAAATAAGCTATAATAATAAGTAGTACGCGGATGGATTTTAGCATGGCTACTAGCAAAAAAGTCTCCTGATAGTCAATGTCTTGGCGCTGACTATACTCTTTCACTACAAGCTTAGCTTTGAATGTTTCTATATTTTCATCTATACCTATTTTCTCTTGAAGATCTATTTATACCTAATAGGTACAATATCTTCAGGTAGATCTACCAAGATCTAGGCTTAGTTCAAGTGCATCGAGTCAATCTCTGACCTCATTGCCTCTAACCATTTCTTGGAGTCAATATCTGATATCACTTGCCATAGGTCTTGGGATCATCACCATGAATCCTATTTTTCATGAGAAATATTTTCTCTATATCCTTCAAAATTGTACCTAAGTACCTCTTAGGAAAATGAAAAATTCTACCTGATCTATAAGGTGGAGGAAGTTGTGTTTGGACTTACTCTAACTGATTTGGTTTCTTAGGTTTCTTAGCTCGTTGCTCATCGGAGACCTTCTTGAGCCTTATTTGTCTCCTGATGTCACCATCTTGAATAAATTATTTTTCAAAAAAGATGGCATGTCAACTCACATTACATTGTGGTCTTCCAGAATGTAGAAATAGTATCATAATGACTCCTTAGGATATCCAATGAATCGAGCTCTAAAAGATCTAAACTCTAATTTATCCACCTACTATTTCTTAATATAGGCTGGACAATCCTAAATTCTGAGATGACTCATGTAGGTGGTGTGGTGCTCCCAAACCTTGGGAGGCCACGGGCGGAGCTAGAAGAGGGCTCCGGAGAGGCTAAGACTGGTGTGATCCTAGGGCTAGGACATGAGTTGTCCTAGAGTGGAGGTGGCATGTAACTCTCAATGGGCTTAAGGTTCGGATATTGAGGGCCTCAAGTGGCTTGGTTGGTGCTTCGGAGATCTGGAATTCAACGTGGAGCAAGAAATCAAAATCAAAAAATCAAGACTACAGAAAGAAGATTTTCTATAGATTAGCCGGCTCAGTCCAAAATTAGATCGACTAAGTCTCAGAGCATAGATAAAATAGAGAGCTAAGCATTTGGAACTGCAGGCACGGCACGGGACTGAGCCGACTCAGTCTTAGACTGAGCTGACCCAGTGGAACTTAGTCGGCTTAGTGCTGAGACTAAGTTGGCTCAGTGCGCGGGCAGAGTTATGCGAGGATCTATTTTGGGCTAGGATCTGGATTGATCTTAGGGGTCTTAAGGTCTGATTTGATAGGTCTTAAGGGGGCTAATTCATATATGGATTGGAATTAGATCCAGGGGATGAGAGCATGTAAAACTTGAGCTCGGTGAGTGCTTTCATGTATTGGGTTAGCCTAAGAGAGTTTTTGAGCTGGGGTTTATTACGGTTCATGTGGGAGCTCTAGGATATATAAATCAGGATATTATAACTTTTAGAATAAAAAAAAATATAATTAAACTTTTCTTCCTAACTCTCTTCTCTTTTCTCTCTGGTTCCAACACCAAAACCCTAGCTTCTTTCATCTTTCTTAGATCTTCTTTAGTTTGTTGGATTAACATCCAGATTCATGCAAGAGATTGAATCTACGACCGTGGCTCTGAGCAACCGTAGGAACAACAATTGGTATAGAGCCAGGTTGATCGTGAAGGAGGAAGAAGATCAATTTTCAGTAGAGATCAGCAGCAAAATTTAGATGTAAAGGCTTTCTCTAGGCTTCGTGAGGAAGGAAGAGATCATAGGGCTGCTGTCCACCATCCCTAGTCAAGGTATTTCTCAGATCTATCTGTTTGTTGTTATTTGGTTAAGATTGATCATGAAAAATAGCGGGTTGAAGGTAGGATTAGAGAAGTTTGATGGAAAAAAAAGTTTCACGATGTGGATGGTAAGGGTGGAGGATCTGCTGGTTCAGATGAGGTTGGATTCGATCTTAGAAGATAGGTCGGAGAAGATCACAAACAAGGGGTGGGTGTCCTTAGAGAAAAGGGCATGTGCCATGATTAGGACTTGTTTGGTGGATAAAATTTCGTATGATATGTTGGAGGAGAGAACACCCAAGGGATTATGATCGAGGTTGCGGTAGTTGTATATGGAGAAGAATATGTGCAACAAGCTGATGCTGAAGAAGCAACTATATAGCCTTCAGATGCAGGAGGGCAAGGATGTTGTGGAGCATATTCAGCGGTTTGATCGGATGAGCATGGACTTGCTCAATATAGGAATGGATTTAGAAGAGGAGGTCAAGAGTCTATTGTTGCTATGTTCGCTATCTGGAAGCTTCGATCCATTGGTGATAATTTTGCTGTATGGTAATGAGACACTGGTATACGAGGAGATCATATCAGTGCTCAGATCCAACGAGCAACGAGAATGGATGACGAAGAGGAAGATCTTTTAGGAGAGTCTTATGATTTTAGAGAAGCATAGGAAAGGAAAGAAGAAGGATGAATAGAGAGACAGCAAGGGATCCAAGAGATGCTTCAAGTGAGGAGAAGCAGGGCACTTTAAGCGGGAGTATCCACTTTAGAAGAACTGCAAGGAAGGAGAAAGCTCGGATTTCATCAATATAGTCATTGAAAGTAAAGATTCGGATGAGCTCTTGGTGGTCTCGGAAGAGCCCGCAGGGTGCGGTGTATCTAAGATAATTTTGGATAGATCTATGGAGTGCAGAGGATCTAAAGGGTCAGCGATGGTGTTCGAGGTACAGCGGCAGATCCAGCAGTGTAGTGTTGGATGGTTGGTCTCGAGGGACTCAGAGATAGAGTCGGCTTCTGCAACATTAGAGGGACTTTAGTTCTAGGTGGAGCACCGGGCAATGATGGCTTCATGGGTGGAGGAAGCTGTGACATGGATTCAGAGCAGAGGGGTGCAGAGGGAGGACCTATATCCCAGCATCAGTGCTGGGGCTGTACAGATCCAGATGGAGAGAATTGTGCAGAAAGATAGGCATGGCTCTAAGGGGACAGTGTCAGGTAGAGCATCAGGATATGTGACGAGTGTCGGTAAAGGAACGTTGCATGATCTCCAGGAAAGTTCAAGATAAGTGATGCAACTGTCAAGTAGAAGGATACCTACAACTCCAAAAGTGGTGCAGAGAAATAAGCCAAAGACTTCATCAGTAGAGGCAGTCATCCCAAAGGCCTCAAAGGGAGTTCAACAGTTGAAGAAGAATGGCAGTGGCAAGGTGAGCACGAGGGGCTATCAGGATATGTAGGGACAGCAGGATCATGCAGAAGGATATTGCTAGGTGTGCCAAGGCTTGGGCGCACCAAGGTGGAGATTGTAGGTAGTGTGGTGCTCCCAAGCCTTAGGAGGCCACAGGCAGAGCTAGGGTGAGGGCTTCGAAGAGGTTAGGACAGATATGATCCTAGGGCTAGGACAGGAGTTGTCCTAGGGTGGAGGCGACATATAACTCTCCACGGGCTTGAGGTTTAGATATTGAGGGCCTCAAGAAGCTTAGTTGGTGCTTTGGAGATCTGAGATTCAAAGTGAAGTAAGAAACCAAAGTCGGAGAATCAAAACTACAAAAAAGAGATTTTCTACAGGTTAGTCGACTCAGTCCACAACTAGGTCAGCTAAGTCTCAGAGCACAGAAAAATAGAGATATGAGCGTTTGGGATTACAGGCACGGCATAGGACTAGACCGACTCAGTCTCAGACTGAGCCAACCTAATGAAACTTAGTCAACTCAGTGCTGAGACTAAGTCGGCTCAGTGCACGGACAGAGTTATGCGAGGATCTATTTTGGACTAAGGTCTGGGTTGATTCTTGGGGTCTTAAGGCCTGGTTTGAGAGGTTTTAGGGGGGCTAATTCATGTATGGGTTGGGATTAGATCCAGGGAATAAGAGCATGTGAGACTTGGGCTTGGTGAGTGCTTTCATGTATTGGGTTAGCCTAAGAGAGTTTTTGAGCTAAGGTTTATTATGGTTCATGTGGAAAATCTAGGGTATATAAATCAGGACATTGTAACTTTTAGAATAGAAAAAAATACAATTGAGCTTTTCTTCCTAACTCTCTTTTCTCTTCTCTCTAGTTTCAACACCAAAATCCTAGCTTCTCTCATCTTTCTTAGATATTCTTCAGTTTGCTAGATTAACATCCAGGTTCATACAAGAGATCGGATCTATGGCTATAGTTCCGAGCAGCCGTAGGAACAACAACTCAGACTTGATTTCTTACCATGTCTTATCTCATATGGTATGGTAGGAACGATTTTAAGAAAAATCCTATTCAATAGGTATATTGCTATCATTAGACTATGTCCTCAAAGAAAATTAGGAAGATCCATGAAGCTCATCATAGATTGGATCATATCCAATAGGGTTTGATTTCTTCATTCAAAAACTTCGTTGAGTTGAGGTATTCTAGATGGAGTCGATTGAGAGACTATGCCATTATCCTTGAGATAGTTTAGAAATTCTCGACTAAGATATTTGCCTCCTCGATCTGATCGAAGAACCTTAATGGATTTTCTAGTTTACTTTTCTACTTCAAGTAAAAGCTTCAGACTTGTGTCACATCAAATACACAAATTCATACCGAGAGACATCATTGGTAAAGATAATAAAGTAGACATAATTACCTTTGACCGGCACATCAAATGGATTATATATATCTGTATGTACCAGAGCAAGTAGATCCATAGCCCTTTCTCCATATCCCACAAAAGAAAGCTTGGTCATTTTGCCATGAAGGCATGATTCACAAATCAGATATGATTTGAAAGTCAATGGACTCATAAGTCCAAATTTCTCTAATTTGTTAATCATGTCTTCAGCTATATGACCTAGCCTAAGGTGCTATAGATATCCATTGTTTAGACTATCTCTAGGTCACTTAGATCCTACGACATTCATGTTTTGCTCGATATTTAACATAGATACATCAACATGTAACTGATAAAGATTGTTAATCAAGAAATCACTTATAATTTTATTTCTTTCAAAAAAAAATAGTACAGTAGTCCTTAAGAAAGCTAATTACATAATCTTCTTATGCTAAATAAGAAACAGAAATTAAATTCCTACTTGCTGCATGCACAAAATAACAATCCCTAAGTACTAAATCTAATCCTAATGATAATCAAAGAGGATAGGTTTCCATGGCCACAGCAGCAATCCTTGCTCCATTTTTGATACGTAGGATCATCTCACCATTTCTCTACCTTTTGCTCTCCTCAAGATCCTGCATAGAAGTGCACAAGTGAGCACTAGAATCAGAGTCAAGCACCTAACTAGATATAGAAGAAATTGTTAGGTTAGATTCAATTATGAGCATACCTCTAGAAGAACCTACCTCCTTCTTGTTCTTCAGACTGGCTAGGTATAAAGGGCAATTCCACTTCCAATGGTCATCAGTGTTATAATGGAAATATTTTTCTTTATCGACGGCTTTCTTCTTCATTTCTCCCTTCTTCTTCTTCCCACCTTCAGTTTTCTACTTCTTCATAGACTTCTTCTTTCCAAAAGACTTTCTCTTAGAAGAAGTTCACTCCACAGCAAGTACTAAGTCCTTTGAACTTTTCAGAGAAAGTTAGCAGTAACCAGTATATTCATGAGTTCAACCAAGGTACATTGAAGCTTATGCATATGAAAGTTCATGATCAACTGCCTATATGTATTAGTCAAAAACTATAGGATCACATTAATCTGCAGATTCTCGTCAAGCACGACATCAAGCTTCTTAAGCTCCTCTAGATTCTTGATCATTATCAAACAATGATCTTGGACCAACTGTCCATCATGCATCTAAGCCTTAAAAAGTCTCTGAAAGACTTGATACCGAACTACGTGATTCTGCTCATCGAATAACTCTTGTAGGTAAGCCAACATTTGGCGAGCAGTTTTGATGTCTTCATGCTGGTGCTGTAATTCATCAGACATTGAGCCCAACTGTAGTATCTAACTTTATTATCATCGTCCATCCATTTCTCTAGAGATGCTCTCTGAACTACGATCGGACAGGTGGTAAAATGGATGGATTCTGATCCAATACATAAGACAACTTCTCAGAATCCAAAATGATTTTATAGTTTATGAGCCAATCTTTGTAATTAGATCCGATCAGTATGTGGATGTCTAGGATTCGGGCTAGTGAGTTTGACATAGACATTTTTCTATAGAGAGTCAAAATTTTTAGTTAGATTTTATAATTAGACTTAATCAATTTATTTAAAAATTTTACATTTAAATAAATTAGGTTTCTACTATTTTCTTGGATCCTTACACTTTCTTGGCAGAGATGTAAAAATCTTCATGATCATAGATGTTGACCCCATGATTGATTTTGATGATTGTCGAACTTTGAGTGTTTGAGCATTTAACCATGTATTTCATGAGTGGATGTAGATCTTTTTAGGTATTTAAATTGAAGAATCATTTTAAAAAAAAGATCTATAAAAATTCATCAAGTTAAGATTTTTAAAGAAGAAATTTTTTTTAATGTTCCAAAGATCAGAAGAAAGAGAGCTCTTTGATCAAAACAAGAAAGATATAAAGTAAAATTCAAATAAAAATCAAATCTTCTTGATTGAAAGCAAAAATCCCTCAAAATAGTCTTGGAGTAAATTTTGAGATGTCTTAAAATTTTTTCGAGAGCTCTCGAGTGGATTGGCACATCCAAACATAGTTCTGGCATAATTTTGAGAGGTCATAAGTTGAACTCAAGATGTCTTGGTCTCAAGAGATAGAAACTTAGTTTCTATACTCTGAGAGCAAGAGGTCTTGCAATTCTGACGAGATGTCACGATTCAGAATCGAGAGGATTCAAAATCTGATGAAAAATCTCATGAAAAATCGAGAGATCTCATTTTGCACGAACAACCTTTAATGGATAATTTTACAACGGCTATTTTTCGATCCCAATGATTATTTCAGAGCTTTCAACTGCTAGAACTCTCCTCCAACCATCTCTAAAGGCATTTAAAAGGTGGAGAATCAATTAAAAAATAAAAAGGGATTTAAAGAGAGATTCTTTTATTTTTGGTGAGGAACATTGAATATTCAAAGAAAAGAAAAAGAGAGAAAAGTTGTGTATAGATTTTAGCGAGCATTCAAAGCAAGCTTCTCCAATATTTTCCATATCCTCTCAAGCATAATGTGAAGATAAGCCAAGCTTCAATCGAGCGCATCATCAGCTTCTTCTGTAAAATTTAAAAGAGCTTAAACTCTATTTTTTATATTATGCTGAAACTTTCATTTTTAATTTTAATTTTTTTATGAGTTTCTTTGAGGAAAAGAAACTTAGAGATTAGGCCCATCCAAGTCCAAAATTGGATATTATAGATTTTGGTTGATGAGCTCGAAAAATCAACTGGGTTGTTAGTGAATTCGAAAAACTAATGGTGTTAGATTTTGGTTGATGCTCCTATGAAAATCAACTAGATTTATTTGTGAGTCTAAAAAACAAACTCACTATAATCAACAGTGGATTATAATAAAAATTTCATGAAAAGCTTGGAGAGTGGACGTAGGTATGGGTTATACCGAACCACTATAAATCTTTGTGTGTTTGTATTGTGCTCTTTTCTTCTTTTCCTTTACATACTTTGCATGCTTATAATTCTTACTTTACTTTCATAGTTTGATTTTGTTATCTTAATTCTGCTGCTTATATTGCATACATTTCATCATACCACTTTGGTTAAAATCAAAGCACATACTTATTTAGAAAATAAATTTGGTTAAAGTTTTATAACAACCCAATTCAACCCTCTACCTCTGGGTAACAATTGGTATCAGAGCTGGTGCTCTGTTATTGATTATTGATCGAATCGTCTAGGGCAAAAGATCAATGGCAACCCAAATGGCATCTTTGTTTAATGAAGGATATTCTATAAATAGACCTCTACATTTTAATGGTTATAATTATATCTATTAGAAAGCTAGGATGAAAATCTTCATACAAGCACATGATTATAAATTATGAAAGATTATAATAGATGGCTCACACATGACTAATACATTGAAAGAGCATGATAAAGAAATGGCCCAACTTAATACTAAGACCATGAATATATTTTATTGCTCCTTAGAGTTAAGTATATTTAATGTAATTTCTTCATGTATTTCAGCAAAATATTTATGGAAGAAATTGAAAACTATTTTTGAGGAAGCAAATCAAGAAAAAACATCAAGCTTCCAAGGAAAAAAAAAGCTCACCCCAACATATACCTCAAGGCTCATGAGGATGGAAAGAAAAATAAGAAGAAGAAACAAAAGAAGAAGAAAGCTTCAATTAAGGGGGAGCAAAGCAAAAAAAAGAAAATAAAAGAGAAGAGCAAAAAGTGGATCAATTATGCTTGATTGATAAAGAAGAAGAATGCATCTCAAATCCTTGCCTCATGTCTAATGATGATGAGGTAAGCATTAATAACTCTTTCAATTTTACTTTTGATGAGTTATTTGAAGTCTTTTATGATTTAATGGATGAATACAAAAAACTAAGATTGAAAAATTAAAAGCTTAAAAAATTCAATCTTACTTTGGCTGAAGAGAAAAATAAAGTCTTATATGAAAAAGAAGATATTATGAAAGACATAAAAAATATGGCCAAAAAAAAAAAAAAATTCTTGAAACAAATTGAAACTTTAACTAAGAAAAAAGAAAATTGCAAAATCTAAAAAAAAATTTGGTTAAACAAAAAGAAAAGCTTTTGAAATCTAAAAAAAAAAATTTAGAAGAAAATATGAAACTAAGAAAAAAAATTTAAAATTTAAAATTGATGCTTGAAAAGTTTACAGTTGGATCTCAAAAGCTTCAATCAATTTTGACTAATCAAAATATTATTTTCAATAAAGCTGAAATTGGGTATAATCCATTAAGAAAATAGAAATTTGTGAAGAATATGTTTAACAAAGCTTCATCTAAAAATCATTCAATTACATGTTTTAAATGTAATAAAGTAGGCTAAAAAAATTTTGAATGTAGTATTAAGAAAATTGGCCATACTTTAGTCAAACAAGTATGGGTTCGAAAAGGAACCATAAGCTCTAACATCTATGAACCCAAGATGACTTGGATACTAAAATTTAGTAAATGATTTTGTAGATACACCAAGGATCCAATGGAATAAAAAGAGAAAATTTTTTTGATGGATGCCTTGAAAATGAAAATGGATGGATGATGCTTTTGGATAAAATCTAAATTTTTCTCACATCATACCATCAATATTTGTTTGATTAATTCTATTGATTCTAATAATCTATTTATGTAGTTTCATATCATATTTACTTGCTTAAAATACTCTCTATATTTCGATGAGATTAGAATGATTGATTGATTTTGATGCTTGAAATGATTTGAATACTTTGATTTTTAAATCAACATGGTCTCTTCTATATATCATGCTATGGATGAAATGATTTTATCTTAAAATTTAGCATGATATCTTAAACCTCCCCATATCAATTTTATAATTGAAGAATTTAATTTAAAAAATGCTTAATCGGATGTGAATATTTTAATTGCTAAACCTACAAGAAAAACTAATTTTTTTGGCATTCCCTATAAAAAGCTAAATTATCAAAAAATTTTCAAAAATTTGAAACTTCCTAGTTGAACTGAACACATAAAGCCTTCATCCAATTTTCTCTTGATTTGATCTTATTTAAATTGATTATTGGAACTCCCTAATTGATTATTTTTTATGATCTTCTAAATTTTCTTGAATATCTATCTTGATCATTAATTTAATTTTTTTTATCATAAAAAAAATTTATTAATCATCATTTATACTTTATTTTAATTGATTGAGTTTGAAAATTAAATTTTAAAAAATAGTCTTCTTGAATCTTTTAAAATTGATATCAAGCAAGATATTTCAAGAAAGTTATTATTTATCCTTAAAGCTAAATATTTAATGAGGACTTCAATTTTAAGTAATTGATATCAAATAGCTTACTAATTGCCATGTATTTGATTGATTTATCTTTTGACAAAAAAGAGAAGAATATTTTTATTTTAAATCTAATTTTGCACAGCTATATATTTGATATAATATCATTTGAAATAAATTTAAAAATATATATATTTTCTATACCTAATTGCTTGATATTTCTTAAGAAAAGGAAGAGATGATCTTTTTAAAGAATAACAAAAAAAAATTTTATGATTTGTCTTGACTAATTTGCTAATATCAATTCAAATTAATTTATCATTCAAAATCCTCAAATTATTTGATTTGAATCAATTCATCTTTATCAATTCAAAACTAAAATTATTGGTATGAAGCTAAACTTGCAAATTGACCTTTAAGTGATATTAAACTATCAAGAAAATTATGATTTAGTCTGAATTTTAGTTTAATTAGTATCAAGAAAATCTTTCAAAAAAATGGTTTTGTTTGCTAAAGTAAGGAAGAAAAAATATTAAAGAAGAATTGATCATTTATTTTAAAAAGAACTTTGAAATTGAAAATTACTTTCAAATTTAGAAAATCTAAATTTAGTAGTTAAATTCATATTAAATATGCTTGATTTGAAAGAAAAAGAGAGAGAAAACTTGTAAGCTAAAATAATTGAGCCAAAATTATGAAAAATAGGAGAAGATAATATTATTGAAACATTAAAAGAAAAATGATTTCTTAGTATCTCCAAAATAAGAAGAGAAAGGCCTTTCATCTTAATTTGATTGAAAATTTTGACTAATTTGCATTGAGACAAATAAATTTTGATTTTAAATTCTTAATCTATTACTTTATGATCTTCATAAATGAAGCTTTCATGTTATTATCCAATCTAATTTACATGATTTGATTGCTCTATCTTTTTTTTAGATAATTAGTTGAAGTTAAATTAAATTTGAAAATATATTCTTACTCCAAGAAATAAATTTTTAAATATAATTTTGAAACTCATTTGAGAATTCAAATTTAATCCTAAATTTTTTATGTGCAGTGCAAAATTCTTATGAATAATTGGTATTGAAGTAATCTTTACTCAAAGCAATGAATTTGAAAATATGACTATTTTTTGCTTTGATTCTATTTATTTTACTTTGCTTGATACATTCTTGATACATATCTTTTTCGAATTTAATTGACTAAAATTTTTTAAGAAAAAAAGATTGAATATTAAAGTATATACTACGCTTAATTTCTTGTTCAAATCTTTTGAAAAGCTCTATTCTCCTTAAAGCTTAAAAGTGTATATCTAAAAATCTATTTAAAGGTCATATTAATTCAAAAGGAGGGAGAGGGTCATATTAATTCAAAAAAAGGGAGAGCCTTTTGAAATTAAAATGAATATTTGAAACTTAGTTTGAGTTAAAGGACAAATTTTTGAAAGAAAGATGATTCATTTAAATTGATTTTATGAACTTAATACATCTCTCAATTTAATGCTTTAATGTTGATTTTGATGGTTTCTTGTTTCTTTTCATTAGCTTTTTGATATTGTCAAAAAGGGGGAGAAGTATGTTGAGTATATGCTTTAAGGATTGATGCTTAAGAAACTTAAAGTTTTAATATTTTAAAGATTAATTGAGAATATTCATGAAGTGTGCATTCATGTGTTTGATCTAATACTTCATATCTTCATGACACATATTAGCAAAATGCATTAAAATACATTATTTATGTTTATTATGCATATATTCAAAGTTTTGCGATCATCAAAAAGGAGGAGATTGTTAATCCCATGATTGATTTTAATGATTGCCAAACTTTAAGTGTTTGAGTATTTAACCATGTGTTTCATTAATGGATGTAGGTCTTTTCAAGTATTTAAATTGAAGAATCATTTTAAGAAAAGATCTATAAAAATTCATCAAGTCAAGATTTTTAAAGAAGAAATTTTTTTTAAGCTTCTAAAGATCAGAAGAAAGAGAGCTCTTTGACCAAAACAAGAAAGACATAAAGTGAAATTCAAATAAAAATTAAATCATCTTGATTGGAAGCAAAAATTTCTTAAAATAACCTTGGAGCAATTTTTGAGATATCTCGAATTTTTTTTGAGAGATCTCGAGTGGACTGGCATGTCCAAACATAGTTCTGGCATCATTTCGAAAGATCTCGAATTGAACTCGAGATGTTTCGATCTCAAAAGATAGAAACTTAGTTTCTATTCTCTAAGAGTGAGAGGTCTCATAGAATTCTGAAGAAATCTCATGGTTTCGACGAGACATCTTGATTCAGAACCGAGAGCTCTCAAAATCTAGCGAAAGTTCTCGTAAAAAATTGAAAGGTCTCATTTTGCATGGATAGCCTTCAATGGATAGTTTTGCAATAGCTATTTTTCGATCCCAATGACTATTTCAGAGCTTCCAATAGCTAGAACTTTCCTCCAACTATCTCTAAAGGTATTTGAAAGATTGAGAATTAATTAAAAAATAAAATAAAAAGGGATTTAAAGAGAGATTCTTTTATTTTTGGTGAAAAACATTGAATATCCAAAGAAAAGAAAAAAGAGAAGAAAGTTGTGCATAGATTTCAGCGAGCATTCAAAGCAAGCTTCTCCAACATTTTCCACATCCTCTCAAGTATAATTTAAAAAAAAGCCAAGCTTCAATCGAGCGCATCATCGGCTTCTTCTTTAGAATTTAAAAGAGTTTAAACTCTATTTTTTATATTGTACTGAAACTTTCATTTGTAATTTTAATTTCTTTACAAATTTCTTTGGGAGAAAGAAACTTAGGGACTAAGCCCATCCAAGCCCAAAATTGGACATTGTAGATTTTGGTTGGTGAGCCCAAAAAATCAACTAGATTGTTAATGAACCCGAAAAACTAATGGTATTAGATTTTGTTTGGTGATCCTATGAAAACCAACTAGGTTTGTTTGTGAGCCTAAAAAATAAACACGCTTTAATCAAGAGTAGATTATAGTGAAAATTCCAAAGAAAGCTTGAGGAATGGACGTAGATGCAGGCTGCACCGAACCACTATAATTTTTTTTGTATTTATGTTGTGCTCTTTTCTTCTTTTCTTTTGCATACTTTGCATGCTTATAATTCTTGCTATACTTTTATAGTTTGATTTTGTTATCTTAATTCCGCTGCTTATATTGGATACATTTCATCACACCACTTTAGTTAAAATCAAAGCACATACTTGTTTAGAAAGTAAATTTGGTTAAAATTTTATAACAACCCAATTCACCCCCCCCCTCTTGGATTGCTACCTCTGGGCAACAATAGATTTCTAGTGGATGGTGTGGTCCCACCGACTGGCTCACCACCTCATCTAATAGTTATTGATGATAGATCAATCAATGAGTGGACAACTCTTGTCCAATCATTTTCTAATCATGGTGCACCCATGTCTGATCTCTAATTCATGAAGCTCACTATGCTTGGAATATTGCTCCAATCCTCAGTTAAGTCGGATCCACCATTTGCATGAACTAGATTTCTGATTGGATCCCTTACTATATCTAGAATATTGAGCCCTATCCATCCTTCAATTCATGGCATCCAATGCCTAATAGACATGGTTGCATCTTTTTGGTATAACTGAACCACTATAACTAGCCAAGAATAATCAACCCTGGGAAGGGCCCGCATATCTATAATGATGGAAGACCTATGATTTAATATTTTCTTAGAAAGATTTGATTTAGATCTCTTAAACTTGACTTGATTTAGTCATAATAATTATGACTAACCTAGTGGCATGGATTAGCTCAAATCGTAAGCCACCTCAAATCAGAATCGGATCGATCCAATCAGCCAAGAAAGTAAGATTAATGGAGGAATATGCCATTAACTCACTGTGAATGCATTCAAATCAACTAGCTTCCAATTAAAGACCATTGGTTATTTCTATCAAACTTACCTTAGACACTAATTTATCAAACCAGAATTAATCGAATTAGCCTACAATCCAGGCTCAAATCGTAGAGCCAAATTAGGTTTTGACTTGATCGACCATATGTGACCATGAGTCGACCTTGATCCAGACTTAATCCTATTGGACTAATCAATTTTAAGCACTCTTGATCCCACCTAACCAACTCTTGATTCGGTTTGATCAACCACTAGACCTAATTGAGCTACCTATACCCAAACCTAATTTTATAAAGGCATCTTAGATCTGAAAATTCATAACTTTTAGACCTAATTAATTTCATAATCTTAATCTTTAATTAAGTTTGGGTTCATAAACAAAACATGTATCAAAAATCCTAGGATTTCAGGATCTAGGATTTTGCAGAAAAGTAAGTTCAGATTTCTAATTAAGGACAGACATGCAGCACCCTTACATAATATAAAAGCATCCCATTGAATAAAAAGAGAGGGCCTTTAAACCCTTCTTACTCTTATGATCGGATGGCCAAGAAGAATGCCTTAATCAGAAATTAATCTACACTACAAAACTTGTTAGATCTAAATTATATATCACATGTACAATTAATGATCTAATCTATACATGCTTTGCATACATCTCATCTATCATAAATAAACATTTACATGAATGACTCAAATCTGATTATATCTAATATAAAATTTAAAAATAAATTTTAAATTGATCATATCAAAAGAAAATTTATTCTAGACATATCATAGATCAAATCTACAAACCTAGTCTAGACATGCATCTCATACATCACATATATGAATTAAAATTTTTATAATTTTGATTTTAGATCTGATCACATCTAAAATCATAAATATTAGATCAAAAAATAAAATTAAAATTAGATCTAAATTAGATCTAAAGAACTACTAACTAGGCTCTGATACCAGTTAAAGAAAAAATCTAGTTTTCCGCCATAGGATCGATCTATAGCAAAAATTTTTAAAATTTTTATATAAATTTTGATTAAATCTGAGAGTTCTTGAATCTAATTCTTATGATCTAATATTAAAAGTAAAAATAAATTAAAATAAAAATAATAGTTGCACCTAATTAGGATAAACTAGTTATCCTGTTGATGATCTGCCATTGCTCAGGGTTCTGGATCTAGCCATGCACGCGCCTAGCCTCTACCAGAGTCCACTCGAGCTAAATGTAAACATGCTCTTCTTTTAGAACTAATCTTCAAAAATTAGATTTGGATCTGATTTGTAGAGCCTTCAATCAACAGTTGAAGGCAGCGCGCTCATCTCATGAACACGCCATCTCTTGCTTGATCTTCATGCCAATGCCTTGGATCTTCTTTGTTGGAATTTAGCCCAACCTTTGGGTGTGGAGAAGAGAGAGAGAAGGAGGCAGAAGGGGCATGGAATAGGAAGGGGAAGCAACACTTTGGCATGGAGAAATTAGGTGCCTAAAAAATCCTAGGTGCAATAGGGGGTTTAAATAAACTCGACTGCGCCACGCAATGCCACGTAGTATCAACCAATCAAATTATTTATTTATTTTGAATTTAATTTGATTGACCATGTGATGTCACCTGGACCAATCAGATTAGAGACTCCTAAAATTCTCCATAGATGGTGCCAAGTTTGGATGAGCCTAATTCTTTTGGTGCCTAGGTCTTTGATTCCATCAAGAAACCCTAGAGTCCCATCCTCATAGGACTCTCTCCTCTTTTTCCCATGTGCACACGCCAACATGGGGCGTGCGCACATATTTGTGCTTGAAAACCCAAGGGGGTGTGCACCCCTAGAAAGTCTCCAGGGGGCAAACGCCATGCCCTTTCTTTCTTCCATCTAGGTCATCTCATGTCCTGACAGTGACAAGAATTGGCAAGTCTTGTCCTATCGAACATAGAAATTAGCAGCTGTTATCCTATTTCCATTTGATGGATTAGGATAATATTTTTCTAACCTAGATAAACTTCAATTAGATCAGGACAAAGCCATACAGGGTTCCTAGGTGAGCCCAAAACAATTTAGCTCAGTCGAGATGAACTAGAAAGATTTCAGAAGGAGAATATTAGGCACAATTATGTGCTAGTATGATTTTCTTAAACCTAATTGGTTTCAATCTACATCAATCAAATTAAGTTATCTTAATTGATCACATCTAGGCCCAAACCCTTGTTTGTATGATCTAGTTAGGTTTAGTTCCATATGGTAATGAGACATGTCATGATCTCTATCATCGACATCATCAAAATACCTTTTGATGGATCAGAACTCTTCTGATTCATCCAATTAGAATGATCGATCATCAAGATCATTCTAATTACTCTCAAAATTCATCTGAAATACCTAGCAGTATATGGTGACAATCCATCAGAACTGAAAGCAAACCTCTTGGTGCAACTACCTATGTGATTGAGTTCTTGTATCATGAGCTCCGATAAGATTAGGGTTAAGGTGAACTCATCAAATCCAACATCCTATCATATGATTGAATCATTTGATTCGAGTTCAATGTGAAATTCTAATAGAAAACTCTTTTCTTATTATATCACATTACCATGGCCATGAGGTTAAGAACTCGATCTCATGATCATCATAGGACTACTCCTCTACTAAGGTTGATAGATCCCATATTGGTATGAACCAGTCTCTATAATGAATATGCTATAGCCAACATACATCTCAGAATTTCAAATGGCTAGGAGATCGAGTTATGGTGTAGTCAAACTATAACATACTCAAGATGAACTATTGATGCGCCTCAGGTCTAAGAACCAAATACATAACTACAACATTGAGCTCAATCATTGACGAGAAGGTAGATTTTCTTATGACTACTAGAGGTGGTCATGCTCAATGCCCTCATTCTCTAACAAGTCCTTGTACTCTCACTCTAATGGCTCCACACCATAGACTCAAGATACATCTATCCTAAGAAAGTGATCGTATACCAACCTTCCAGATCAATTACTATCCTCATGATAATCTTACGATCAAAAGCTGTTTATGAGTTAATTATGAAAATTCATGTCTTAAATTTTTAACTCTTAAAAATATGTATTAATGTTTCATTAACTCAAAGGATATATCACAGACACTATGTATACAATATGATAGAAAATAATTCTTTATTAATTTTTAAGTCAAAATTATAAAAATTTTCTTAGAATATGTATTACAAGTATCAGTCAATCTGGCTTCTAGGGCACTCATCTAACAGGAGCGGCAAAGGATCGCAAAGAGGATGATTCAGGTCCAAGATGAGAGATCATAGCAAGATCAGATGCTATCAATGTGACGAGTAGGAGCATCGAGTCAAGAATTTTTCACAACTCAAAGATTGGATGAGGACTACTGTGGTGATGGCCAGTAGTGATACAGAAGGCAGTGATGATGTTCTTCTAGTTACTAATGAGGTATCTGCTTCTTCTTGTTAGATGTGTTTCTTAGAAAGCTAATTATTGGCTGACACATTTATTTTTCAGAGCATATTTTTGAACTTATAAAACTTTTATTATTAATAAAGGATATTTTTATTTTCAGTCATGTTTATGTATCCATGATTTATCCTAGAAATTAATAAAAATGATTTTGCATATTCTCAAGGTGTTGAGAATTTGAGACATATATTATTATAATTTCTAAATAATTTTAATTAGAGGATCATCATAAAGGATAGTGATTGATCTAGTTAGATCGTTGCATGATCACCTTCTTCATGGGCAGATGAGTCTCTAGTCTATAGTGTGGTGACACTAAGGTGATAATGCAGGTAGTTGTTAGAGAATAACTTACACTAAGCATGACCATTACGATAAACCACTTGAATGTCTACTCACTTATCAGTGGTATTCTCGATGCTGCAGTGGTATGACTAGTCCTTTGACCTATGATGCATTGGCTATTTACAGTAAAACTGCTATAGTTTGACTACACATCTACTTGGTTCCTAGCCATTTGGGTCCTTACTGTGTATGTTGGCTATGATGGGTTCAGGTTCACTATTAAGAGTATGATGTACTTAGATGAAATTTATCGATCTTAGTAGAAAAGGTATAATCCTATGTGATTCATGAGATTGAGTTCGCTAAGTCTTTGGTCAAAGCAAGGTGAATACTGGAAAGAAGTTTCCACGAGATTCATAAGAGAACTCAAATCGAGCCAATCTTGCATATGACTAACGATGGGGTTTGACAAGTTGTTCATGACCTCCATTAAGTCAGATATTTTGATAGAAGGACTGAATCAAATGATAACTATACCTAAAAGTTGATACTTCCATTCTACTGGGTTGCCACTACATACTACTAGGTATCACTGGTGGATTATGGGATCCACGAGCATCATCTTGATGATCGATGATTTTTGATTGATAGTGTTGAAATTGATCCAATCCATTAAAAAAAAATTTAATGATATTATGATAGAGATCATAATATGTCTCACTATCAGATATAACAGAACCTATGGGGTCACACACAAAAGAGGTTTCTATCTGATCCGATGATTGATTGACGATTATGAATCATTAAGGATATAATTATCAATATAATTGATAATTAACTCAAGAAGGATAATTAATAATTTGATTACTAATTAGACTCAATTTGATTGAGAAATAAGTTTTAAATCAAGTCTAATTGAATTGGATTCAGTTTGACTTGAATTGGGTTTGGTTTGATTGAGTTATGAGATGACTCAATTGCCATGGAATTAATTTTTGATTTGATCTAAATTTAGATTCAATTAAATCTTAATTAGATTAAAATTTAATCTAATTAGAAATTTAATTAGATTAGGTTCAATTCAGCATTTGGGTTTAAATCAAATTATTTTTGGTTTAAGCCTCAATCCAAAATCCTAAAGTCCATTTTGTGAAGGACTCTTCCATGCTCCACCCTTTGTCCACACCCCTTCTCTTCTCATGCAAATTTTAGATTTGCATGAGGTTTCTCAAATTTTTTAACCACATGGTCGATCACTTATCCTTCCATTTGGATATGGATGAGTTTTGGTTTGAATTTAAAATTTAATTTGAATATTTAATAGAGTTTGACTCTATTAAGACTCTTCTAAGTGCATCCTTAAAAGATCTATATTTGGGACATCTCTAAGGGGTCTTTTTGATCTGAACAAAATTTGGCCAACCACTAGAGTGAGAGAGGGACTTGTTAGAATCCTCTCTTCCAAGTTTGAAGGGAAAACTTTATTAGTACAAGGTGTGGCATTCCGAGGAAGAAAGTTGCATTGCTGTTATTTTTTTCTTCTACCTCCACTGCTTCTTCAACTGAAGATCGTCTTCTAGATCTGAAGAAGATTCAAATCAATCATCAAAAGATCTTCTCAATAAGAGAGTTAGCACCTCAAAGAGATAGATAAGTCTTAGATTAGATTAGATCTCATGTGGATACTTGTAGCGGCTGGACGTTTGTGCGGCTTCAGGAACCTATCAAGTTTTGATCATCGGTTATGGAGTTCTTCGACCCGCAATAAGGTATGAGATCTGATTTCATAAATTAATTTTGGATTTCATAAATCTTAGTTTCATATTAGGAAAGGTTTTAGATCTGATTTAGTGCATGATAAAAATAGTTAACCTATTTAATTCCACTATGATTTCAAAATAGTTTTTGAAATACATGCATGTAATCTGCCATTCCCTTTCTAACAGTGGTATCAGAGCCATGGTTTTAATTAGACATATTTAATCTAATTTTTATCTTAGATCTGAAAGTTAGTTTCTAATTTAAATGATTTATTTTAGTTTTATTCAGATCTGAGATTATTGAATCATATATGAGATGCATAGATCTGTATTCTTTGTGCATAGTATTTAGATTAGATTGATCTCTATAGCCATTTGGTTATAAGAGAGATATTTAATCTAATTTTAATCTTAGATCTAAAAGTTAGTTTCTAATTTAAATATTTTTTTTTAGTTTTATTTAGATCTAAAATTATTGAATCATGTATGAGATACATAGATATTTTAGATCATTGATCAAATAAAAAAAAATAAGTCTAGATCTGATTTTTGATAAATAGTTTTTGAAAATAGTTTTCAATCATATTTGATCTTTCTTTAGATTTTAATTTTGCATGCATATGATACATGCTTAATTAGTTTTAGATCTGATTTTCATATATATGATATGTGATTTTAATTTAGATCTGAAATAATGCTATATTTCACCTTATTTGAAATGTATACCTAGTGTAGTTTAGATCTGAAATTATTTCAATATCTAAACTAAACCCATGATCATAATATACTTAATTAAGAATTAAGAAGTAAATTTAAAGATCTAAAATTCAGAATTAAAGATCTAAAATTTACTACATAAAACATGGATTAATGGGTTGGGTAGCTCAACTAGGTCTAGCTAGTTTGAGCAGTTAATCAAACCAAATCAATAGTTGGTTAGGTTTAGATCTAATCTCTCATGTCTAATCCAAATAGATGTAAGTTTGGTTAGATCGATTAATAGTCACATATTGTTGATCAAATCAAAAAACCTAATTTGGCTCTATGGCTCGAGCCTAAATTAATTAGCTGACCTGATCAATGCTTATTGATCGATTGGTGTCTAAGGTAAGTTTGATAATTTGATCGATGGTCTTTAATTGGGAGCTACTTACATAGATTGAGTTAATGGCATACCCTTCCACCGATCTTACTTACCTAGCCAATATGGTTGATTAAGTCTTGACTTAGTTTGCTAATGATTCGTGCTAATCCATGCCACTAGGTTAGTCATATCTGATATGACTAATTAAGGATGAGATCTGAGCCTAAATCTTCTTAATTAATATTAAGTCTAGCAGTCTTCCACCATTGTAGAGATGTGGGTGCCTACCTAGTGTTGATCGTTCTTGGTTGGTCATAGTAGTTTGGTTGCATCAGGTAGGTACAACCACTCTATGGCATTAGATGTCTCAGGGTAGAGATGGGGTTGGGCCCAATAACTGTTAGGTTAGGATCCCAATCATAGCTTTGAGCCTGTTGGTGTACGATGGGTCTAACTTAATTGAGAAATGTGCCAATAACTATTAGGTGAGGCCATAGGACTTAGAGACTGAACCAGCTGCATCTTGGTCAGTGTAGCAATGGACAAAGAGTTATCCACTCATTGGTTTGTGTGTTACCAATAACTGTTAGGTGAGGTGCACATAAATCAATGTGATTGCAGATCCACTAGAAACTGATCATGTATAGGTTTCCATTTTCTCCATCCGAGGAGTGTGGGAGATCCATAGAAATAGTGGGAGCCCCTGTTTGTTTTTTAAAATCCTAATAACAAATATCTATAAGTTCAAAATATCTAATTAGAAATTATTTCTCTCTGCAGTTAACCATGTCGACTTCAAACCTATTAGCTTAAATCTTTGACACCAATAGGTTGATCGAAACTAATTATAAGGACTAGCTCCAGAATTTGAGAATCATTCTTAGTTCTGAGAAGCTGAACCATGTCCTCGATCAAGATGCACCTATTGCCAGCTCGTTCATTCCCTGATCAATGAGCTGCACTTGAGAAGTGGATGGATGAAGACAATAAGATGAAGTGCTATATTCTTGCATCCATGTCCAATGATCTTTAGCAATAGCATGATGACATGAGGACTGCCAGGGACATGCTGACTTACCTATAGGAGTTGTATGGTGAGCAGAATCACATGGCTTGCTTTGAGGTCTCTCGGAGACTTTTCATAGCAAAGATGCATGATGGGTAGTCCGTCCATAATCATTGTTTGACAAAGATCAAGGATATTGAGGAGCTTTAGAAGCTAGGCATGAACATGGATAATGAATTGCAGATAGATATGATCCTACAATCCCTTCCTGATTCGTATGGGCAGTTCATCATGAACTACCATATGAATAACATTGATAGCTCTTTGCCTGGATTGTTGAACATGTTGGTAACAACTGAGAGTACTTTGAAAAATTCAAGGAGAACTGTTCTGACTGTAGAGTAGGCTTCCTTTAAGAGAAAGTTTTCTTAGAAGAAGTAAAAGCCTGCGAAGAAGTAAAAGATCGGTAACAAACCCAAGAAGCAGGCTCCAAAGAAGACCAATGACAAAGAAAAATATTTTC
This sequence comes from Cocos nucifera, assembly GCA_006176705.1. Classification (NCBI taxonomy): domain Eukaryota; kingdom Viridiplantae; phylum Streptophyta; class Magnoliopsida; order Arecales; family Arecaceae; genus Cocos; species Cocos nucifera. The sequence goes on along the minus strand of QRFJ01000442.1, from coordinate 620,684 downwards.
ATTGTAATGTCGAAGGTCACTGAAAAAGAAACTATCCTGCATACCTGGCCACTTTGAAGATTAAGAAGATGGACATGCCTTCTGAAGGTACATCTGAGTTGCTCGTTATTGAAACTAATCTAACAATTTTCTCTTCTTCTAGTTGGATTCTAGATTCTAATTCTAGTGCTCACTTATGCACTTCCATGCAAGATCTGGAAGAAGTTAGAGGGCTAAGGGAAGGTGAGATTACTCTCCGGATCGACAATGGGGCAAGAGTTGCGATTGTAGCCATTGAAATTTATCTTTTGCAATTATCGTTAGGAGTTAATTTATTTTTAAAAGATTATTATTATGTACCTAGAGCCAGTAAAAACTTAATTTCTATATCTATGCTGGCACAGGGTAATTATGATTTTCATTTTAATAAAGACTTCTATACAATTTATTTTGGGAATAAAATTATTGCACATGCCTTTTTAATTATTGGACTTTATCATTTGCATGAAGATGCGAATATTAATATTAACGAGCAAATTGTGAATGTCATAGGGTCTAAGAGACTTAGAAATAGGATTAGCCAAAGGTATCTCTGACACCTCAGGCTAGGCCATATTGGAGAGGACAAACTTAACAAATTAGAGAAAGATGGCCTTCTTGGGCTATTGACTTCTGAGTCTTATCCAATTTATGAGTCATATCTTTAAGGAAAGATGGCTAAGCTATTCTTTTGTAGGACATAGAGAAAGAGCCACTAAGATATTAGCCCCGGTACACACTGATGAGTGTGGACCATTTGATGTATAGGCTTGGGGTGGCTATCTCTACTTCATAACCTTTACCGATGATTTCTCATGGTATGGTTTTGTGTATCTAATGCATCACAAATATGATGCCTTTGAAAAGTTCCAAAAATTTAGATGTGAAGTAGAGAAGCAAACCAAAAAATTCATAAAGGTTCTTCGATCAAATCAAAGAGGAGAATACCATAGTGGAGAATTTTGGACCTATCACAAGGATAATGGCATAGTCTCACAATGGACACCTCCAAGGATACCTCAGCTCAATGGAATATCCAAAAGAAGGAATCGGATCCTATTAGATATGGTCCGATCCATGATGAGCTTCACAAATCTTCTGATCTTTTTATGGGGACATGCATTGCTTTCTGCTATTCATCTATTAAATTGGATTCCTTCTAAATCCATTCCTGCCATACCATATGAGTTATGGTATGGTAAGAAATCATCTCTTGGGTACCTTAAGATTTGGGGATGTCCGGCTCATGTCAAACGACAACAGATGAACAAGATCACTTAGGACTCATTTTATAGGATATCCTAAGGAATCTATGGGATATTATTTTTATCTTTCAGAGGATTATAATATGATTGTGGGCCATCATGCCATCTTCTTAGAAAGGGAGTTTGTCCAGGATACAGGTAGTAGGAGGAAGATTGAGCTCAAAGAGAAAGTTTTTGAAGAGCGTTGAGTCCAAGAACCTGAACCCAATAATGAGCCAGTAAATTTAATACCACCTCCACCTCGTAGATCAAATAGTGTCTCCCATCCTCTGAAAAAATACTTAGGTATACTTACGGAGGATCTTGAGGAAATATTTCTTATGGGAGATAGGTAAATTAGGAATGATCCCAAAACCTATGATGAAGCGATGTTAGATGTACACTCTGAGAAATGGATGGAAGCAATGAAGTCAGAAATTGACTCCATGCATTCCGACCAAGTATGGTCCTTAGTAGATCCATCTGAAGGTATTATACTTATTGGGTGTAAATGAATCTATAAAAAAAAAATTGGATCATATGGTAAGGTAAAGACCTATATGGCAAGGCTAGTGGCAAAAAGTTATAGTCAACGTGAAGGCATTGACTATCAAGAAACTTTTTCGCCAATGGATATGCTAAAATCCATCCATACCTTACTTGCAATTGCAGCCTATTATGATTATGAGATCTGGCAGATGAAAGTGAAAACTGCCTTCCTAAATGGGTATCTAGAAGAAGATATCTATATAGAGCAGCCTATGGGTTTCACATCTGGTGATAGTGATCACAAAGTCTGCAAGCTACAAAGATCAATTTATGGACTTAAGCAAGCATCACGGAGTTCGAACACTTGCTTTAATGATGTGATCAAATCTTTTGATTTTATCAAAAATGAGAAAGAGCCATGTATGTACAAAAAGATCAGTGGAAGTGCTATCACATTCCTCATATTGTACGTAGATGACATCCTTCTGATTAAGAATGATATTTCCATGCTGAAATCGATCAAAGTTTGGTTGTCAAAAGAATTCTCTATGAAAGACCTAGGAGAAGCTTCCTACATTCTTGGTATTAAGGTCTATAGGGATAGATCTAAGAGAATGATAGGACTCTCACAGCAAATGTACATAGAGGATGTGTTGAAGCGGTTCAGCATGGAAAACTCCAAGAGAGATCTCTTACCTCTTAGGCATGGCATTCATCTTTCGAAGAAGATGTGTCCTGACACACCTGAAGAAATCCAATGCATGAGCAAGATCCCTTATGCTTTGACTATAGGGAGTCTCATGTATGCCATGCTGTATACGTGACCTAATATAGCTCTTATCATGAGTGTCATGAGCAGGTATCAGTCAAATCTAGATGAGGAGCATTGGATAACTATAAAGAATATTCTTAAATACTTGAGAAGAACTAAAAATTTATTCTTGATTTTTGAAGGAGTTTTGGAGCTAAAAGTGGAAGGATACACTAATTCAGACTTTATGTCCAATGTTGATGATAGAAGGTCTACATCGGGGTGTATTTTTCTATGTAATGATGGATCGATTAGCTGAAAAAGTTTCAAACAATCGGTCATTGTAGATTTGACCATGGAAGCTGAATACATCACTGCCTCTGAAGGTGCTAAGAAAGTCTTCTGATTCAGAAAATTCATTGCAGAGTTGGGAGTGATGTTATCAGATGCTATAGCACTGCACTGCGACAACAATGGTGCCATAGCTCTTGCTAAGAAACCTAGGTCTCATCAAAAGTCCAAGCATATTGAACGGCGATTCCATATTATACATGAATATGTCGAGAAGCAGTTCGTCGAGGTGTAGAGAGTTAACTCTGCACAAAATATGGCGGATCCATTGACAAAGCCTCTAAGGTAGTAGAAGACTGAAGCTCACCTTGAAAAGATGGGTCTTAGGTTTATGGCTAATTAACTTTAGGTCAAGTGAAAGTTTGTTAGATGTATGTTCTAAAAAGCCAATTGTTGGCTGACACATTTATTTTTTAGGACTTGTATTTGAACTTATAAAACTTTTATTATTAATAAAGGGCATTTTTATTTTCAGACATGTTTATGTATCCATGATTTATTCTAGAAATTAATAAAGATGATTTTGCATATTCTCAAGGTATTGAGAATTTGAGACATACACTATTAGTGGTTAATTTCTAAATGCATCCAATTAGAGGATCATCATGAAGGATAGTGATTGATCTAGTTAGATTGGTGCATGATCATCTTTTTCATAGGCAAATGAGTCTCGAGTCTATAGTGTGGTGACACTAGGATAATAATGTAGGTGGTTACTAGAAAATAACTTACATTGAGCGTGACCATTACGAGAAATCACTTGGATGTCTACTCACTCGTTAGTGGTATTCTCGATGCTGCAGTGGTATGACTAGTTCTTTGACCTACAGTGCATTAGCTATTTATAGTGAGGCTGCTATAGTTTGACTGCATGTCTACTTGATCCCTACCCATTTAGGTCTTTGCTGTGTATGTTGGCTATGGTGAGCTCAGATTCACTGTTGAGAGTAGGATGTACTTAGATAGAATCTATCAATCTTAGTAGAAAAGGTATAATCCTATGTGATTCGTGAGACTGAGTTCACTAAGTCTTTGGCCAAAGCAAGATGAATACTGGAAAGGAGTTTCCACAAGATTCATAAGAGAACTCAAATCGAGCCAATCTTATATATGACTGATGATGGAGTTTGACGAGTTGTCCATGACCTCCGTCAAGTCAAAATTTTTGATAGAAAGAGTGAATCATATGATAATTGTACCTAGAGGTTCATACTTTCATTCTACTGGATTGCCACTACATACTGCTAGGTGTCATTAGTGGATTATGAGATTGATGAGCATCGAAAGAAGAGATTTCTATTTGATCCGATGATTCTTGATGGATAGTGTTGGAATTGATCCAACCCATCGAAAGACAAGCATCGAGCATCATCTTGATGATCGATGATTCTTGATGGATAGTATTGGAATTGATCCAACCCATCAAAAGAAGTTTCGATAATATTATGATAGAGATCATAATGTATCTCACTACTAGATAGAATAGTGCCTCTGGGAACACACACAAAAGAAATTTCTATTTGATCCGATGATTGATCGATGATTATGAATCATTAAGAATATAATTATCAATACAATTGATAATTAACTTAAGAAAGATAAATTAATAATTTAATTACTAATTAGACTCAATTAGATTGAGAAATAAGTTTTAAATCAAGTCTAATTGAATTGGATTTAGTTTGACTTGAATTGGGTTTGATTTGATTATGTTATGAGATGACTCAATTATCATGAAATTAATTTTTGATTTGATCTAAATTTGGATTTAATTAAATCTTAATTAGATTAGAATTTAATCTAATTAGAGATATAATTAGATTAGGTTCAACTAGATGTTTGGGTTTAAACCAAATTATTTTTGGTTCGAGGCTCAATCGAAAACCCTAGAGTCCATTTTGTGAAGGACTCTTCCATGCGCCATCCTTTGTCCACGCCCCTTCTCTTCTCATGCAAATTTCAGATTTGCATAAGATTTTTCATTTTCTTTTACCTCTTGGTCGACCACTTATCCTTCCATTTGGGTAAGGATGAGTTTTGGTTTGAATTTAAAATTTAATTTGAATGTTTGATAGAGTTTGACTCTATCAGGACTCTTCTATGTGCCCCCTTAAAAAATCTATCTTTGGGACATATCTAAGGGATCTTTTTGATCTGAACAAAATTTGGCTGACCACTAGAGTGAGAGAGGGACTTGTTGGCATCCTCCCTTCTAAGTTTGAAGAAAAAACTCCATTGGTACAAGGTGTGGCACTTTGAGAAAGAAAGCTATGTTGTTGCTATTTTTTTCTTCTACCTCCACTGCTTCTTCGACTGAAGATCATCTTCCAGATCTAAAGAAAGTTTAAATTAATCATCAAAAGATCTTCTTTGTAAGGAAGCTAGCAACTAGGGGAGATAGATAAGTCTTGAATTAGATCGGATCTCGTGTGGATACCTGTAGAGGCTAGGCTTTTGCGCGACTTCAGGAATCTATCAAGTTTTGATCATTGGCTCTAGAGTTCTTCGACCCATGATAAAGTATGAGATCTGATCTCATAAATTAATTTTGGATTTCATATGTCTTAGATCTATGTTAGAAAAAATTTTAGATCTAATTTAGTGCATGATAAAAATAGTTAATCTATTTGATTCTGCTACGATTTCAAAATAGTTTTTGAAATACATGCATGTAATCTATCCTTCCCTTTCTAACACTTCCTTCTAGTAGATTATGGATTTTGCTTTTTTTCATCATGTATGTTGTAGAGAGGAGATGTTTGACTCCTTGAAGACCAGTAAGGGCACTGTGTTACTACCAGACAGATCGAGCAGTGAGATCAAGAACAACGGGACGGTCATGAAGCTCTATGATGGAATGATGAAGAAGTTGGGTGAGGTTAGATACATACCCAACTTTAAGAAAAATCTAATCTCACTGAGCAGACTGGATTCGATCGACTTCAGATGAAAAGTTGATGGAGAAATTTTGAAGGTCATGTAGTGGTAGTTGGATGGTATTAAGAGAAAAAAAGTATGGAGGACACTACCTCATGGTAGGGAGCCTAGTGCGAGGTGGAGCTCTAGTTGGAGATGGATCGAACATGAGATGAGAGATTCAAAAGGATGACATGTGACGTCACAAGGTCAAGTTTCTTTTACCGCAGAAGGCTACCCTTAGCAGATTTTAAATCAGAAGGATCATAGCCATTGATGAAGGTAGGATCGAGTAGCCTGGCTCGACTCTCATGTTTGTCCATCTATGATCAGTAGGAGATTGCCCCAGGGCATGGGGATGAGAAAATCCAAAAGCTCTCAAAGTCAAGTGGAGGCCAAAAGTTGAGTCGAGATTAAGATTTTTAGGATTTGATGCCTAATATTCGATCCATAATAGAGAAGAATCACTATTAGCAAGCAATCGGGCTGGCTCAGATATGGGGTCGAGCCTGCTCAGGCTAAGATCAAGCCAGGTCAAATTGCAGTCGAGCCGACCCTCTCAGGTAGATAGAAAGTAGGTATTCGAGCAAGATGCAATCGAGCTAGTTCAACCTCTGATAGAGCCGACTCGATGGAGGCAAATAGAATAGGATAGGATATTTTATTTGGACTCGAATTATGATTAATCCAAAGGGCTTACGAGAGTTACACATGGACCACAAGATCCAATGGCCACGAAGAGCTGTGGTCATGATCTAAAGGTTAAGAAACATTCCAAGACTCCATCAAGATCATGTTCGACTCATATTAGAAAAAAAAAGTCCTGTTAGAACTCCTGTGAACTGCTAAGAAGAAGATTCTCATCCTATTTAAAGGCCTAAGTTGCTATGGAGCAAGATGTGGTGCGTGTGGCATGAGAGGCACTTAGAGAGGCTCAGACAGCTGTCAAGAGGAGCTTGGTAGAGCATCGAGTACATGCAGCCTACGAGAGAGAGAAGTAATAGGTGCATAGCATCCGATGCTGAGGTAGTAAGGGCAGAGCATCTTGTAGCTTATGAGGGTCTCCTTGAAATTCTGAGAGAGCTTTTATGATGGTAGCTTCTAGTTGAGATAGATTTTTCTATAATGAATTGAAAGTGGGTATTTTTCTTTCATACTTATTTTTCTCTTTTATAGTAAAGCTTTGCATGTCTCGTGAAAGCGAGCCTTTAGGCTGATCCACGTACTTGATTGTATTCTTATTTTTATTTTTGTTCTTTCTTCCTGCCACAATAATCTGGTACTAGATCTTCAACAAGTGGTATCATAAGAGTTAATATCACCAATAATTCTATGGACTGCACTTGGGTTCTATGGACCGAACGAGCGGGTTGTTTCTATGCACCACCATGGATCGAGTGACTTAATAGGCTGGGCCGGCTTATTTTGGACTAATTTTGGGTTGGTTTGGGCTCTATTTTGTCTCCAATTTGAGTCTGATTTACTTTCTTTTTCTTTCTTTTAATCCACGAATCAAGCTCTTTGCATTGGTGATCATCTTTCCTATAAAAGATAAAAAGAAGCATTGATTATTAAAAATAAAGATGAATTAATCTATAAATAAATGCATTTATTGATATATTTATTATACTTATTGTTGGTGTGGAAATCTACGACATTGTCGGAGGTGGTTGGAGGTGGGAAGACAAGGCCATCGGTGGAACTTGCAAAACAAAAGTCTAGACCGAAGGTGGATAGCTCCGGCAGGATCCTTCAATGCTTAAGTCAATTTCTGACCAACTAGAATGGAGTGCTCAGAAAATAGAGAGACAGGATAATTGAAAGGAGAAGAGAACTTAGAAAAAAATGTACCTGAAGGGTCTCTTTTATAGATGGAGCGTATAACAAACTAATAGCGACAGCCATAACTATCTGGTAGTGTGCCGTTCAGGCCACATGGAGTTTGTTATGGAGGATGAGTTGTTGTTTGTCGTGACTTGCAAGCATTTAAGATCCATTTATTGAAGTTTGGGCATAGGTCGAAGACTTTCATGTATGCAACGAACTTGTTACTAGTCGAGATCAGTCGGGACAATGTCTAGCGGCTTTAAGGAGGTCGGAAGCTTCCAAGGTTGTGTGTAGGAAAGCACCTCCTAAATTGAAATCTAAAGCTCTATACTCCATCCTGTTAGATATATGTGCCCTAGAAGCCAGAATTGGCTGACACTTGTAATACACTTCTAGGGGCAAAATTATAATTTTGACTATAATTAATAAAATGGGTTATTTTCTATCACACCTGTGTATTTAGTGTCTGTGATACATCCTTTAAGTTAATGATAATGATAATTCATATTTTCAAGAGTTGAAAATTTAAGACATGAATAATCATTATTAACTCATAAACAGCTCCCGACCATAGGATCATCACGAGGATGGTGATTGATCCGGAAGGTTGGTGTACGATCGCTTCTCTTTAGTAAATGAGTCTTGAGTTTACGGTGTGGAGACACCAGAGCGAAAGTACAGGTACTCATTAGAGAACGAGGGCACTGAGCGTGACCACCTCGAGTAGTCATTAGGAAGTCTACCTTCTCGTCAATGACTGACTCGATGCTGCAGTAGTGTGTCTGGTTCTTTGATCTGAGATGCATCGGCAGTTCACCTTGAGGGTGTTATAGTTTGACTACACCATTACTCGGTCTCCTAGCCATATGGAACCCTGAGGTGTATGTTGGCTATAGCATGTTCATTGTAGGAACTGGATTGCATCAAGATGGGATCTATCTACCTCGGTGGTAGAGGAGCAGCCCTATGATAATCATGAGAATCAAGTCCTGAAGCCCATGGCCATGGCAGAGTGAAATAATAGAAAGAGTTTCTATTTAGATTTTCACATTGGACTCAAATCGAATGATTATATCATATGACAGAGACTAGGGTTTGATGAGTTCACCTTAACCCTAATCCGATCGGGGCTCAAGATAGAAGAACTTAATCACACAGGTAGCTGCACCAAGAGGTTCGCATTCAGCTCTGATGGGTTGCCACCATATACTGCTAGGTGTCATTGGTGGATTTTGGGAGCAATTAGAATGATTTAGATGATCGATCATTCTAGCTGTTCGAATCAGAAGAGTTCTGATCCATCGAAAGGAGTTTCGATGATGTCGATGATAGAGATCATGACATATCCCATTACCATACAAAACTGAACCTAACTGGGTCACACAAACAAGGGTTTGAATCTGGTGATCATCAATTGAACTGATCTAGTTCAATTGATCTGAATGAGATTCAATTAGGTTCAAGGAAATCGTGCTAGCACTCGATTGAACCTAATGTTCTTCTTTTGCTATCATAAATAAGTTGTCCTGTCTGAGCCAAAGGAGTTTGTACTCAATCAGAGGCCTTCATATGGTCTGACTGGAGATTGTCCAAGTCAGAATAGGTTGTCTTATTTGTAAGACATTACCTGCCATTTTTGGTCACCTGCCATTTCTTGTTCTTTGACTTTGGTCAAAAGTCTACCTTTGATTGGTCAAACGTTGACCATTGACCCTTTGACTTTTGACCACATGTCATGCACCTATTGGAGAGCTGGTGGGGGCCTGTCCCCCTGCCAGAATCTAGCAAGGAGAAGGGCGCACGCCAAGGGTGGCGTGAGCCCAAGTAGGAGGCGCCTAGGAGTCCTTGTTGGACAAGGACTCCATCTCCTTTTTGGATTCCAATTAGAGTTCTTCTAAGAACCAACTTTGACTGGTCTTAGGCGCCCTCTAAGGAGGAATCCAGGGGTCTCTATTCCCACCAATCAGATTTAGATCTGATTTCACAAAGGATTGTGATTGGTTGGGAGGAAGAGGAGTTGGATCTGCTTAGTCTATAAATAAGACCCTGCGCCCAACTCAGATTCAACGCTAATGCAATTCAATTGAGAAACCCCATTCCCCAAGGCTGCCTCTCCCCTCCTTCTCCATGCCATAGTCTCTTCTCCCCTTGCTCTCCACGTCCAAAAGGTGTTTTGGATTTAGGTTGGTGCGATTCAGATCAAGGAAAGGCGATCAAAAGCAAGAAGGCTGCGCTGCTGCAAAAGGACGACTGCAGATCTTCAAAAGAGTTTTGAAGATCCTCCAGATCTGATTTTTGGAGGTGTGATAGAGAAGAAGAGGATCTCTAGATCCAACCCGAGTGGATACCGGTAGAGGCCAGGCGCTTGCGTGGCTAGATCCAGAACCTTCCACTGCAATCAGGATCATCTACAGGGTAATAGGATTACCCAAATCAGGTAAATTAAATTTGATTTAATTTATCTTATTTTATTTTATTTATTAAAATAATAAGAATCAGATCTAAAATATATCAAGATCTGATTGAGATCAAGAAAAAATTTTTGAAATATATCTCTTGATCTAATCAGATCTGGACGAACCTGGACCGAAAAATCAGGATTTCCCTTCAACTGGTATCAGAGCCATGGTTCTAAAATTATTTAGATCTGATTTTAATTTTATTTTAATTAGAAAATAAAGTGATTTTAGATGTCACATGAGATGTGATCAGATCTGAAATCAGAAAAAATTAAAATTAAATGATTTGGATCTAAGAACATGAAGATATGCATGACTAGTTCTAGAATAGAATAGTTCTATAGAATAGTTTTGCATGTCTTTGATTTAATCTGATTAAATCATATTTTAGATCTTCTTATTTACTATTTTTTGATATTATAAGTGTTATAATAACATCTGATAAACAGCAAATAAAAATTATTTAATTTTAAATATCATATGAGATATTTTTGAAACATATCAAGATCTGATTGAGATCAAGAGAAAATTTTTGAAATATATCTCTTGATCTAATCAGATCTGGATGAACCTGGATCGGGAAATCAGGATTTCCCTTCACATCCTTCATGGAGCAGTTGTCATGAATCAGTGATTTGATGAGGTCCTTTTGGAAAGCTCCAGCTGACAAGCATATCATGGACTAAGTAGGTCTGCTACTAGCTGGGAGAAGCTCATCCTGAAATGTATTCGAATGGGAGGACTTCGATCGAAGAAAGTATGACTGATAGGAGTGCATTCGGAAGGAGTCCACCTAGGAGCGCTACTAGGAGGAGCACGACTGGAAGGAGTGCTGTCAGAAGGAGCGCGATTAGAGGAGCACTGTTGGAAGAAGCACGACTGAAGGAGTTCATCTGGAAGGAGTATGACTGAAGGAGTTCATCCGAAAGAAATGTGACTGGAAGGATTTTATCTGAAAGGAGCACGACTGGAAGGAGTTCATCCGAAAGGAGCGCGATTGGAAGGAGTTCATTTAGAAGGAGCACGACTAGAAGAGTTCATTTGGGAGGTGCGCGACTCGAGGAGTTCATCCGGATGAAGCACAACTGAAGAAGTTAGTCTGGAAGGAGCGTGATTGAAGGAGTTCATCTGAAAGAAGCACGACTAGATGGAGTTTGTCTAGGAGGAGCACGACTGAAGGAGTTCATCCGAGAGAAGCGTGACAAGAGAAGTTCGTTCGGGAGGATAATGACTAGAAGGAGCACTGCCGAGAGGATTGTGTTGTCCATAATTTGGGACTTCAACTACCTTCAAAGCTCATCAGTAATCCAGGTTGGGATGGTTGAACTTTGATCCTATCATTCATTCTAAGTCAAGAAGCAAGGTTAATTAAATAATAATTCTCCTTCACTATTCAAGGTCGTCTGGCTAGGTTTCAATATGCCTTCTACAAGCTCCATTGTATGGACTTATTGTTGTGAGGATTGGCAAGTTACTTCTGCATGGGGGTGGTGGCTAAGGACTTTGGCCGATATTATTTTATCTCCAACACTTGTCCTCCTACTTTTGAGTTCGAATTTTGAGTGAAGAAAGTATAGAAAAATCACTACTGGAAGGAGCGCGATTGGAGGAGTTCGTTTAAAAGAAGTACGACTAGAAGAGTTCATCCGAAAGAAGCACAATTGGAAGGAGTTCATCTAGAAGGAGCGCAACTGAAGAAGTTCGTCCATAAGGACGTGACTGGAGGAGTTCATCCAGAAGGAGCATGTTGTGGTATCAACTCACTCTGATATCAAACTATTGGGATATCAGCTACTCTAATACCGCTTGTTAAGGATCTAGTACCAATTTATTATGGTAGAAAGAAGAAAGAAATAAAATAAGAAAATAATCAAGTACGTGAATCAGTCTAAAGCCTCACCTCCATGGGGCATGCAAAGCTTCACTATGAAAGAAAAAAATAGGTACAAAAGGAGAACACCCACTCTCAACTCACCATACATAAATCTTTCTCAACTAGAAGCTACCCTCACAAAAGCTCTCTTAGAATCTGAAGAAGACCCACAGAAGCTATAAGATGCTCTATCCTTACAGCCTCCTCATCAGATGCTATGCACCTATTGCTTCTCACTCTCGTGGGCTCCACATACTCAATGCTCTGCCAAGCTCCTTCCGATAGCTGTCTGAGCCTCTCTACGTGCCTCTCATGCCATACATGCCACCTCTTTTTTGCTCCACAATACCTCAGCCCTTTAAATAGGATGAAAATCCTCTTCTCATCACTTCACAGGAGTCCTAACAGGGCTCGTTCTCCTAATATGAGTCGAACATGTCCTTGATGGAGTCTTGGAATGTTTTTCGATCTTCAGATCATGACCGCAACCCTTCATGGCTGCTAGATCCTATGGTCTATGCATAGCTCCTGTAGATTCCTTGGATTAATCACAATCCAAATCTAAACAAAAAAAATCCCATTATGTTTTGTTCACCTCCATCGATCCAACTCAATCAAAGATCGAGCTGGCTCGACTGCATCTTGCCTAGACTCTTGCTGTCTGTCTGTCTGAGAGAGCCGACTCGACCGTAGTTTGAGCTAGCTCGATCTCAATTCAAATCGACTCGACCGCATATCAGCTCGACTGCTGTGCTAAAAACTAATCCTCTTCTTGCTGTGGGTTGAATTCGATACGTCAAATCCTAACAATCTCCACCTCGACTTAACATTCGATCTCCTTCTGACTTTATGAGCTTATGATCCATCTCACCCCCATGCCCTGAGACATGCCTGCTGATTGTGGATGAGCAAACATGGGAGTCGAGCCAGGCCACTCAATCCTACCTCTATCATGGGCTGTGTCCACTTTGACCAAAGACCTACTTGGGAAATTTGCCTGTGGTAATAGAAACTTCACTCTACGATATCACCTCTCATCCTCTCGAGTCTTCCATCTCATGTCTGATCCATCTCCACCTAGAGCTTCACCTTGCATTGGACTTCCTACCAGATAGTAACCTTCTCTTGTCTTCTTCTTTTCCTCCAACATCATCCTGTCGCCATGCATGACCTTCAGGATTTGATCATCAGCTATCCAGCTATAGCTATTAAAATCCAGTCTGCTCAATGAGATAAGATTCTACCTGAAATCGGATATGTATTGAACCTCTTCCAATCTTCTCACTGCACCATCATGTATCTTCTAGCTAATCATCCTGATATCTCTAATTGCACAGCTCGATCCATCTGATAGATAAACAATACCATCACTGCTCTCCAAGGAGTCAAATTGCTTCTTTCTGTAACAAACATGATATATGCATGTAGAATCTAAAATTCACTGTTGGAAAGAACTCGATACTGCATCAGATATCTCTAGGACATCATTCTTTGACTCACTACTGGCCATCACTGTAGTAGCCCTCGTCTGATCCTTGAGTTGTGGGCAATCCTTGACTTGATGCCCTAACACGTCACACCTGTAGCATCTGATCTTGGTAGGATCCCTCGTCTTGGACCTAGATCGTCCTTCTCAAGATTCTCTGTCGCTTCATCTACTACCTCCTACTCCTTCAAAAACCACCAAAGCTGAGCTGCCGCCATTTGAACTTGAAGCTGGGTTCTTTTTCCTGAGAACCTCATTCTGGAGCATCGCTGCAGTGACCTCGTTCATCTTGATGGTGCTCTTTTTCACTAGAAGAGCAGTCACCAAAGACTCCTACGAAGGGGGAGGGGAAGCGATGCTAGCAAGACCAACATCCTGATCTTCTTTTCAACTTTTTACTAATGCTGAGGAGCTCGATGAGGATCTTCTGAAAGTTGGATAGATGCTCCCACATACTCTGGCCTTCGTCCATCCGTAGCTGGTAGAACTACCTTCAAAGGAATAGCATGCTGATGAGTGACTTCATCATGTATAACTCTTCGAGCTTCGACCACAGCGCCATTGAAAAAATCTTGCTAAGTACATGGATCACCACATCATCCGCTAAGTATAAGCGGATCGTGCTCACCGCCTACATCTGGATCTACTTTCAATCCTTCATCTCTATGGTGGCTGGCATCTTATTATACAAGAGAGCATCGATCAACCCATGTTGCATGAGGATATCCTTTATCCTTGCTTGCCACAAGGAGAAATTATCCTTTCCATCAAACTTGTTGATCTCTACATTGATTGTGCTTGTTTTCTCCATATTTTTCAATCTCTATCCACTGCTACTATCTGGCTCCAATACCAATTATTATGGTATCAACTCACTTTGATACCAAACTATTGGAATATCAGCTACTCTGATATCACTTATTAAGGATGTAGTACTAAATTATTATGATAGAAAGAAGAAAGAAATAAATAAAAAAATAATCAAGTATGTAGATCACCCTAAAGGCTCACCTCCACGGAGCATACAAAGCTGTACTATAAAAGAAAAAAATAGGTATAAGAGGAGAACACCCACTCTTAACTCATCATACATAAATTATTCTTAACTAAAAGCTATCCTCATAAAAGCTCTCTCAGAATTCTAAGGAGATCCACAGAAGCTATAAGATGCTGTATCCTCATAGCCTTCTTGTCGGATGCTATGCACCTATTATTTTTCTCTCTCATAGGCTGTATGTACTCGGTGCTTTATCAAGCTCCTCTTAATTACTGCCTGAGCCTCTCTACGTGCCTCTCATGCCACATGCGCCTCCTCTTTTTTGCTCCACAGTATCTCAGCCCTTTAAATATGATGAGAATCCTCTTCTCAATAGTTCACAGGAGTTCTAATAGAGCTCGTTCTTCTAATATGAGTTGAACATGTTCTTGATGGAGTCTTGAAATATTTTTCAACTTTTAGATCATGACCGTAACCCTCCATAGCCACTGGATTCTATGGTCCATGTGCAACTCTTGTAGATCCCTTGGATTAATCACAATCCGAGTCCAAATAGAAAAAATCTTATCATATTCTATTCACCTCCATCGAGTTAGCTCGGTTAGGGATCAAGCTGGCTCGATTTTGTCTCATCCAGACTCCTGCTATCTGTCTGCCCGAGAGAGCCAACTCAACTGTAGTTCGAGCTGGCTCGATCTCAATTTCAATTGGCTCGATTGCATATTAAAGTCGACCCGACTGCTGTGCTGAAAACTAATTCTCTTCTTGCTATGGATCAAATTCGAGACATCAAATTCTAATAGAGAGCGACTGAAAGGAGTTCGTCTGGAAGGAGTGTGATTGGAGGAGTTTGTTCGGGAGAAGCATGATTGGAGGAGTTTATCTAGGAGAAGCATGACTGAAGGAGTTCGTCCGGGAGGAGCACGACTAGAAGAAGCATTGTTGAGAGAAGCGCGTTGTCCACTATTTGGGAGTTCAACTGCTTTCAAAGGTCGTCACTAATCTAGGTTGGGAGGGTTGAACTTTGATCCTGTCATTCATTCTAAGTCAAGAAGCAAGGTTAATCAAATAATAGTTTTCCTTCACGGTTCAAGGTTGTCTGGCTGGGTTTCAATATGCCTTCTACAAACTCTGTGGTACGGACTTGTTGTTGTAAGGATCAACGAGTTACTTTTGCATGGGGGGCGGCAGCTAAGGACTTGGATTGGGGTTATATTACCCCCAATACTTATCCTCCTACTTTTGAGTTCGAATTTTGAATCAAGAAAGTACAGAAAAATCACTGCTGGTAGGAGCGCGATTGGAGGAGTTCATCCAGAAGGAGCACGACTGAAGGAGTTCGTCCGAAAGAAGCATGATGAAGAAGTTCATCTGGGAGAAGCACGACTGAAGGAGTTCATCCGAAAGGAGTGCGACTGGAAGGAACGCATTGTCCATAATTTGGGACTTCAACTGCCTTCAAAGCTCGTCACTAATCCAAGTTGGGTGGGTTGAACTTTGATCCTGTCATCCATTCTAAGTCAAGAAGTAAGGTTAGTCAAATAATAGTTCTCCTTCATTGTTCAAGATCGTCTGGTCGGATTTCAATATGTCTTCTGCAAACTCCATGGTATGGACTTGTTGTTATGAGGATCGGCAAGTTACTTCTGCACGAGGGTCAACGGCTAAGAACTTCGATCGGGATTATTTTACCCCCAATACTTATCATACCCTCCAACTTGAACTTTGCTCATCCTCGAGTAAAGAAAGAATTTAATTTTAGATATCTTTTAAGCTTAGTATTTCAAGTTTTATCAAGCAATTTTCAAAAGGACTATTAATATTCAATAGAGCATAAGTGAGGTATGTAATCAGGGTATTAGTACTTAACCAATATAAAATTAAATGAAGAATATTGAACCTTCTTTGAACATTTTCTAAATTGCTCCTATCTTTATCTCTAATTCATCTCACTTTTATATAGACAAGTATATTGTCACTTCCATTCTTCATTTTTTATTTTTTATTCACATTGCCCATTTTTTGGCATGAATATCATTGCTTACTTAGGCAATGAGATCCGATTGCTTAGAGAAAAACCAATATCTTTTTTTTAATGTTATACTACTATTGAGTGTCTTAACATCTCAAGCTTTATATTTGATCCATATAATGAGTTTTGAGCCAATGACTCCAAAACCAGTTGACTTTTGGATATTAGATATAAAATATCACTCAAACTTACTAGCTTGAATCAAATAGGTTCTTCATACCTTTTGATACGAAACTCAATACTTGCTTAGATAAAGAGATTCGATTATTCAGTAAAAAATACTTAAAAACTATTTTATTTTAAAAATAATTTTTATTTTATAAAAAAATATATATTTATCCTACATAAGTTCATAAAAAATAAACTCTTCTTTGATGCTGGTAGAAAAAATAAAAAATACTCAAGAAAAAATATTTATGTTCTAAACTTAACTCTTTATTGAATTATTTTAATACTTAATCCCTTAGTATATCATAAACTATCTAATCCATGTATCATCTTTTTTTTTAAAAAAAATGCTTGGTTCAACTCGATTCTTTAGTGTAATGCCTAAATGCTAAATGCTAACTTCTTCGAGGATTTTAAAAATTTTTTTATTATCCCCCCAACTTAATCGATGTTATCCTTAATGGAGAAAGAAAAATAAAGGGTATAATAAGGGATATAAAAGAATACACCTAAGTCCATGCATTTTTGGTCTAGTATGGATCTTGAAGCTTTAGCTCTCCCTCTAACTTAGCTACCTATCCTAAAAATAAAGTAAACTAAAAAGATAAATTAGATGCAAATTAAATTGGATTGTCTCTCAGGAGTGCTAAGTTTAATGTCTTCAACTAGTCACAAAGCAGTCTAGTTCAATATGGGTCCTGGTTCAGTTGAATGATTGGAGCTTTGGTTTCTTCAATGGGCTCATCCAAAAAATCATCTTTTATTAAATCTAAGAAGGAATCGAACTCAACTATCTTATTTATTAGATCAATTACATAATAGTCCTCCTCTTAAGCAAACTTTAAGGCATTAAAGATGTTAATTCTCACCTTTTGATCCCCAAAAGAAATGTCCGTGGCATCTATTTTACAATTGATGTTGGCATTAGTAGTAGCTAGGAATGGATGACCTAGAATTATGGGATTATAATTCAACTCTTGGGATGGTTTCATATCAAGTATGAGAAAGTCTACTAAGAAATAACATTTGTCCACTCTAACTAGAACATCCTCAATTAGACCGTATAGAGTATTCATAGACCTATTAGCTAGTTGCAAAATAACTGATATGAGTTTCAGTTCTCCTATCCTAAATTTTTTATAAATCAAGGTTGGAAATAGGTTTATACTAGCTCCTAAATCTAACAGGGCTTGATTAAAGGTAATGCCTCCTATAACACATGAAATCAAAGGAGCACCAGAGTCTTTCATTTTCTGAGGCAATGGGTTCAACAGAATTGCACTTACATCCTCAGACAGCATAATTCTCTTTATGGCTTGCAACTCATTCTTTTGGGTGCAAAATTCTTTGAGAAATTTAGCATAAGTTGGAATGTATAGAATCACATTAAGAAGGGATAGGTTAATATGAACTTGCTTAAATAATTTTATTAGTTCCTCATTGTGTGCTTCTTGCTTTTTACTATTGAGAATTGTGTCCTAAAACCAATCGTCAGCCTGTTGATGGTTGATATATTATAATTAATTTATTAATTAAATAAAAAATATTTTGGCATCCTTTTTCATCATAAATTTACATCTTCTAATGAACTCCATTATTGTGATGAAGTTCTTAGGACTATTTAGTTTTGATAAAGATACGATTTATCGATTAGTCCTTAAATTTATTCACGATCAAATTATAGATTGTTAATTAGGATGACAGTGTCTATCGAGCATAGGTCGCTATACGCCATATAGGTTGGTTGTCTTCTTAACCAAGGAGTGTAGAGATACTGGTATGACATACAAGTAAGATGTATGGGTATATCATTATTGAACGTGACCAACTCTAGAGCATTCTACTATCGAGAATGTCTTTGATGGGATATAGATATAAGTATCCCTTAGACCTGAGATCACCTCAGTGACTTGCAAGCAACTCACTGTGCTTTGATATCGGACTAACTGAATTTCTAATTCAGCATCGAAAGGCTTCTAGGCACAATCAAGTACTTGCAAAGTTTGAGTGTGATCAAGATGAAATTGACCACTCCAAGAGTTGGAGAAGAATATATCACTATATTTTAATATAGCAAAATCTTGGTCAGGATAATCCATTAGATAGATTTGATATTTTGAAATACAATGTGGACAACCAGATCAGAGTTGATAGTTAAATTCTAAGATGTCCTACGAGCATTGTGGTCAAGGGGATGAATTATATGGAAACTATATTCGCATGGATTCTAAGGATGGTGTTCTACACCTTTCGACCTATTCGACCATCAAATATCATTGCTAGATGGTCACTTCGATTAGTATAAAAATTTATTTCTATGCTACCAACTTAGATTTGGACCTATGAGGTAACATATATTAGAGTTCACATTCCGATCGGATGGTTGATCAGCGATTTAGAATCATTTTAGGGTTAAATAATCAATACGATTGGTGTTTAACCTAGTGTAAGTGTTGCAGGAGGATCGATTAGTAATTTAATTACTAATTGGTTTAATTTAATTAATCCAAAAGGTTGAGATTAAGTTTAATTAAATATGATTTAATTAAATTTGGTTTGGGCTTGATTGGATCAAGTTCAATTGGCTTATTGGATAAGTCAAGTGCAAAAAAGAACTAGTTCTAGTCTAACAAGGACTTGAGTCAATCCAATTTTTTAATTTAATTAAAAAATTAAATTAAAATTAAATCTAATTTAATATGATTTAATTAAGTCTTTAAATGGGTTAGGGTCTTATTTAATTGGATTGGTTTACTCTTTTTTTTATTTGATTAAAAGACCTTGTTTGACCAAGTCAAAATAGGAGTCCTAGTGTGACTAGGACTCCTTGATCCTTGCGCCACCTAATCCTCATGCCCCACCCTTTTCTTTTTATGTTTTTACATGAATAATCTTCATGCCCAAGGTTTCTCATGCCTCCCTTCTCTCTTCCTTTTTCTTATATGAAAGTTTGTTGGAAGACCAAGTCAAAAAGAAAATTAATTTTGCTTAAGTGTGCCGACCCATCCTTCCTTATTTCCTTTGATTTTCATGATAAAAGAGGACATTTTTTTATGCACCCCCCTTGCTGGTCCACGGCAGAAAAAAAGGTGGGGGCACCCAAGAGTTGGGCACCCTAACAACTTTCCTTATTTGGTCCTTCCTAGTCTAGGTTTTTAATCTAAATTGGACTCTGCATATCTCTTTATTTAAAAAAAAAAATTTGGCTAAAATTTTTATAGATTATAGACATTTGAGAGGCCTCTTTGGTGCAAAAAAATTAGAGAAAAATTTTTCTAGGTCATGGAGATATTGAAAACACAAATTATGGTGTCTAGAAAAAGAACAAAGAAGAAAAAGAGGGTCTTCATTTAGGATTTTTGTTCCAGATCTCTTCCTTCCTTTTTGTCAGCTTTTAAGAGATGTCTCAGCATAACAAATCTTTCTCTTTTCTTTTGATATTTTTGAGTATCCATTTTTCGAAGAAGGAAGCATCGGATCAACCATCAAAGAGAGATCAGCACAGTGCTAGCATACTTTCCTAATTTCCTACATCAGGATCTCTGATCGTGTTCGTGGACTCATGTGGACGACTCCTAGAGGTCGGATGCATGTGTGGCTCATAACTTCATCCTCAAGCTTGGATCAGCAAATTAGAATGTCTAACTTGCTCAGGCAATAGATCTGATCTATTAACTTTATACCTGCATTTGATGTAGTGTAGATCTAGGTTGAATTTGATCAACCTTTTCTTTCTTATTTGATTTTTTAATTTTTGATTTAATATCATGCCTTGATCATATAATAGATCTGAGATCTAGATATTTATATATTTATTTAAATAAATATTTAATTTTATTTAAGTCTTTCTACTGTCATGAATCCTTGAAAAAGTTTTAAGATCTATCCTGTGAAATCCCTAGATCTAGGTTCCTACAATTGGTATCAGAGCCTAGGTTCTTATTACATGATTTTTATGCAATGTTTAGATTATCTCTTTAGATTAGAATCTTAATTTATAATCTAATTATTAAATATAAAATTTTAAAAAAAATCTATATCATGCACGAAATGTCATATAAGATTGTCCTGCTGTAAGGTTTACCCCTTTACAGTGAAAAGGTTATCCTTAGTTCGTATGATGATCTATCTCTAATCATAAATTTATTAGAATTTAATTTAATTTTATTTATAATTTAATAGAATTTAAAATAGTTTTAGAATCTAAAAATAAAATATTTTAGATTGTACAGGACTGCCATAAGATTGTACTGCTGTAAGGTTTATCCCTTATAGTAAATAGGTTATCCTAGTACGTGATGATCTAAAATATTGATCATAAAATTTTAGATTAGATCTAAGAGATTTTATGATCTGATTAAAAATATTTTAATCTAATTTTAATCATCATAAATATGTTAGATTGGATCTAGAAAGATTTATGATTGATTATTATTGAAACTGTTTCAATTACATGAACCTATTTAGATTATATCTAAAGTAGTTTTATATTTATTTTACTTGCATATTGATTATGAATCAAACATGCAACTTGGTTGATGGAACCATGTTGTAAAAATATTTTATAAATATAAAAATTATTTTTAAAAAGTCAAATTCCAATCCTCAGTCCAAACCTTAATTGAGAATTAAGAAGTTGATTGATTAGGATCTAGGATTATGAATTGAAGATCCTAAGACACAAATCATAACACTTTGGATTAAATGGGTTAGTGGAGATTAGATCTATTAATTGAGTTAGACCTAGGTTTAGATTAAAGAATGGACTTAATTAGAGAACTGACTAAATGTAATCAATTATTGTCTTAGATTAGATCAAGGATTCTCTAGATTAATTATAATAGTTATAGTTGGTCAAGTTCATGTCTTTAACAAGATCCAAGATAGACTTGATTCTTAGCTACGCGGTCAAGCACGAACTATTAGGTTGATCTAATTAAAACTAATTAAATCAGTTGGTGTCTAAGGTAAATTAGATCGGTGGTTTTTAATTAGCAGTCTACTTATCTGACCATTTCTGATTGTGTCTAAGGCAAGCTTTGGCAGACCCTCCCACCGATCGAACTTACTTAGCCTTTCGGTGAGACTATATTTTGATTGAATCATTTAACTATTCGAGCTGACCCATGTCAGCTAGGTAAATCGGTGTGACTGATTTAGGTGCTCCTAGACCAGCCTGTTAGTGGTCTCCCTTAAGCTGACTTGGTGAAGCCAGTGGGATGATCATGATAAGTTGGTTAATCTAACCTACTCACTTCTATAAATAAATTTTCTAAAATTATTAGATTCCTAAAATAAAATAGTTATATGATAACTGGATCATAGCCTTCCATTAAAGTGGATGAGAATGGATCCATCAGTTGGATAATCATTGGAGGCCCAAAGGTCTAATGCTTGTCGGTTGATGAAATTATCATTCATTATATGATCTCCTTGATACATTTTTTTAAATGGTGGTAGGTGGGCCAATTAAAGTTGGGCATGATCATTCATTGGTTAGATGGGCTAAGTATGGTCATGTTAATAGTTGGACCTAACTAGACCCTTATCTGAGAAGGCCAAAGCCAATTGATTAGGGGCTGGGATAAAATTTAATTACTAAAAATTATTTAGAAAAATAATTGGTTATGAACATATTCTTAGATGTACATGGGTTGGCTAACCAAAGTTGGGCTCATGTGTAGTCTATGTGGATTCTAATACCCACAAAGGAATTAGGATAATTCATCAAATTGGAGGTAGAGGCTACCAATTCGAATAAAATAGTGAAAGAAATCTTTTGATTAAAGTCTAAATTTTTAGATTTAATGAATTAATTACTAATTAGATTTTGATTTTTCTTTGTACAGACATGGCCACTTTTCTATTGCTTCGATCATTGTTGGACAATGATAAATTGGTGCGATCTAACTTTGGTAGCTGGTACCAAAAGTTGGAGATTGTTCTGAAGCATGAACGGATCCTATATGTGCTGACAGATTCTGCACCTCAGGAGCCAGCTGCTAATGCACATGGAATAGTCGGAGACACTTATCAGAAGTAGCTCAGTGACCAAACCATGGGGTGCTACATTATGCTGGCTGCGATGAGCGATAAGTTCAGTCGTAGGTTTGAGACAACTCAGCTAAATGAAATGCTCCAAATGTTGGAGGATTCTTTTGGCACACTCGATGACATTGAGAGGCATAAGACTAGTTGCACCATCTTCAATGTTAGAATGCATGATGGAGCCTCTATCACTGATCATGTACTATACATGATCGAGCTGATAGAGCACTTGAGAAAACACAGTTTTCTCTTGCATGAACAACTTAGGAAAGATGCAATACTGAACTCACTGTCAAAGTCCTATCTTTCTTTTCTTACTCATTACAAAATGATAAAGCCTAAATTAAACTACCACAGCTTACTGGGGTTACTTCAAAACTTTGAGAAGGATCACCAGCTCCATAAAAAGTCGGTGAACTTAGTGGAAGGTTTGTCTTCTAGTTCTCGACCCTTTAGGAAAGGAAAGAAGAACAAGAAGAAGAAAACAAAGAAGGTGCAAGTTCAAACTGGGACATCAGTGTAGGGCCAGACTAGGAAGATCAAGTCCAATAAGAGTCAAGCTGAATGCTTCTTTTGCAAGAAGCAACGGCACTAGAAGAGAAATTGTGCTCAGTACATTGCCTCCCTGGATCTGAACAGATAGAGAAAGAAGCAAGCTATTGCTGGACAAGGTATTTATATGATAACTCCTTATAATTTTTTTATTTATTATATTACTGACTGGGTATTGGATACCAGTAGCCCTTACTATATTTGTAATTCGTTGTAGGGATTGCAGGTCAGTAGAAGATTCGAGCAAGATAAGAGATTCCTGAACGTTGGGGATTGAAGATCAGTTCCAGTTCTAGCTTTAGAAATTTTGAAACTTGTATTTGAATCTCATACCATTATTCTTAGTTATTATCATTTCTATCCTAGTTTCTTTTTAAATATCATTTTCGTAGGTCTTTTAGCCATGAATAATTATAAAATTTCAATAAAGAAATGAGTTTGTAATGTCATTGTAAATGGTGTTACTGCTTTCTATAGATAATTGAACAATGGTGTATATATATTATCATAATCTGTTAATACAGTCTATTCTACTAGCAAGCATCCTAGATTAGATAGTGTATCAGATATCTACTTATGGCACTGTAGGCTAGGTTATATAAATAAGAATAGGATAAAGAGGTTGACTCAAGAGAGAATCCTCAAATTCAGTGATTGTAAATCACTTTCAACCTATGAGTCATGTCTTCTTGGTAAAATGACCAAGTCACCTTTTACTGAAAAAGATGGGAGAGCCAATGAGCTCTTAGGTCTAGTACATACTGATGTATGTGGACCAATGAGCATAAGTGCTAGAGGTGGATATGTCTGCTTTATCACTTTCATAGATGATCTATCCAAATATGGATATGTCTATCTAATGAAACATAAGTTGAATTCTTTTGAAATATTCAAATGATTCTGAAGTGAAGTAGAAAAATAAACTAAGAAGAGTATTAAAACTCTTTGGTCTGACCGAGGAGGAGAATATCTTTTTGGTGAGTTTTTCATATATCTAAGAGAGAATGGGATTCTCTCCTAATAAACTCCTCCTGGAACACCACAGCATAATGGTGTATCTGAAAGAAGGAATTGAACTCTATTAGACATGGTCTGATCTATGATGAAATTTGCCATCTTGTCGATATTCTTCTGGGGATATGCACTCGAATCGACTTGTTATGTATTAATATGGTTCTAAGTAAGCCTGTAATTAAAACCTCATATGAGATATGGACAGGACGTAAGCCAGCACTTTCATACCTTAGGATTTAGGGGTGCCCGACTTATATCAAATGATTAATTACAGATAAACTTGGACCTAGATCTAACAAGTGTACATTCATAGGATACCCAAAAAAGACCAAAGGATACTATTTCTACCATGCTGATGAACAAAAGATGTTCGTCAACCTTAGGGCAACCTTTTTGGAAAAGAAGTTCCTTGATGAAGGAACTGTTGCCTTTAAGGTTGAACTTGATAAAGTTCAACAAATAGAAAGTCTGACACAGAATATTGAGCCTAAGTCATATTTGATCAAATCAGATCTGAAGCCTAGTGAACCCGCACCATTAAGGTGATCCGATAGAGTACCACACTATCTGGACTGATACTATGGATTCTTGATCTAGGATGGTGATCTCATTGAACTCGATGAGAACGATGAGGATTTGATCATTAATATGGATGCGATGCAGAGATCCGACTCTGAGAAATGGCTAGAAGCCATGAGATTCAAAATGAATTCCATGAAGGTCAATGATGTATGGACATTAGTTGACCCACCTGAAAGGATTAAACCCATTGGGTGTAAATGGATATTCAAAAGGAAAAGAGGTGCAGACGAAAAGATAAACACCTATAAAGTCCATCTGCTTGTCAAGAGGTATTATCAACATTATGGTATTGACTATGACAAGACATTCTTTCTAGTAGCAATGCTCAAATCTATTCGGATAATGCTTGCAATAACTGTCCATCTGAACTATGAGATCTGACAGATGGATGAAAAGATAGCTTTCCTAAATGGAGAGCTAACCGAAGAGGTGTATATGATAAAATCTAAGGAATTCACATCCACAGATAAGTCCAAGGTGTACAGACTTCAGAGATCCATTTATGGATTAAAGTAAGCATCTCAGAGTTGGAACATGCATTTTGATAAAGTGATCAAAATGTATGGCTTCGTTAAGAATGGACAAAAATCCTGCATTTACAAATAGACAAATGGTCCAGTAGTGGTATTCATTATTTTGTACGTGGATGACATTCTCTTAATCAGGAATGACATCTCCGCACTATAAGAAATAAAAGTCTGGTTGTCATCATAGTTCTCCATGAAGAACTTGGATGAAGCATCATACATCCTAGGGATGAAGATCTATAGGGATAGATTTAAAAGGATGCTTGGTATATCCCAGTCCACGTACATAGAAACTATGCTGAAGAGGTTCAGCATGAAGAATTCTAAAAAGGGCTATCTTTTGATATGACAAAAAAATTTTCTCTCTAAGAAGAATTATCCGACAACTCCTAAAAAAGAGAGTGTATGAGTAGAATTTTATATGCTTCGGTAGTGGGGTCTATTATGTATGCAATGACATGTACGAGATCAGACGTGGCATACTCACTAGTTGTGAGTAAATAACAGTCTAACCCTGGAGAAAATCATTGAAAGGTGGTTAAAACCATCTTTAAGTATTTGAGAAATACTAAGGACCAATGGTTGGTTTATGGTGAGTCAGATCTGAAGCTTATGGGGTTTACAGACTCTAGCTTTCAATCTGACCATGATGACAATAAAAGTGTATTAGGATATATCTTTACTCTAAATGCTAGAGCCATCTAGAAAAGTTTCAAGCAACATATAGTGGCTGACTCTGTTTGCGAAGCAGAGTACATAGCAGCATCAGATGCAGTAAGAAAAGCTGTGTGACTGAGGAAGTTCATCATCGAGCTCAAAGTAGCACCCTCCATTGATGGTCTAGTCCTGCTCTATTACGACAGCACTGGTGCCATAGCTCAAGCAAAGAAACCGAAGGCACACCAGCAGATAATGCATATTCTACGCTGCTTCTATTTGGTCCGTGAGATCGTGGATCGTGGTGACGTCGATCTTCAGAAGATCAATAGAAAGAAGATCCTAGCCAATCCCTTCACTAAAGCCCTGGCAATCAAGAAGTTCGACAACCATAAGTCGAAGATGGGTATTAGATACTATGCCAAGTGGCTTTAGGATAGGTGAAAGTTATTGAAAATTATGTCTCAAAGTCAATCATCAGCCTATTGATGGTTGGTATATTGTAATTAATTTATTAATTAAATAAAAAATATTTTGGCATCCTTTATCATCATAAATTTACATCTTCTAATGTACTTCATTATTGTGATGAAGTCCTTAGAACTATTTAGTTTTGATAAAGAGAGGATTTATCAATTAGTCCTTAAATTTGTTTACGACCAAATGATAGACTGTTAATTAGGACAACAACATCTATCGAGCATAGATCGCTATATGCCATATAGATTAGTTGTCCTCTTAATCAAAAAGTATGAAGATACTGGTATGGCATACAGGTGAGATGTATGAGTACATTATCATTCACGTTCTGATAGGATGGTTGATCGGCAATTTAGAATCATTTTAGGGTTAAACAATCAATACGATTGGTGTTTAACCTAGTGCAAATGTTGCAGGAGGATCGATTAGCAATTCAATTACTAATTGATTTAATTTGATTAAGCCAAAAAATTGAGATTAAGTTTAATTAAATATGATTTAATTAGATTTAATTTGGACTTTATTGGATCAAATCCAATTGGCTTATTGGATAAGTCAAGTGCAAAAAAAAACTAGTCCTAGTCTAACTAGGACTCGGATCAATCCAATTTTCTAATTTGATTAGAAAATTAAATTAAAATTAAATCTAATTTAATTTAATTTAAGTATTTAAATAGATTAGGGCCTTATTTAATTGAATTAGTTTATTCTTATTTTTATTTGGTTAAAAGACCTTGTTTGACCAAGTCAAAACAGGAGTCCAAGTGTGACTAGGACTCCCTATTCCTTGTGCCACCTAATCCTCATGCCCCACCATTTTTTTTTTATGTTTTTATGTGAATAATCTCCATGCCCACGGTTTCTCACACCTCCCTTCTCTCTTTCTTTTTCTCATGTGGAAGTTTGTTGGAAGACCAAGTCAAAAGGGGAATTAGTTTTGCTGAAGGATTCTATGAGATAAAATCCTTGTCAACCAAAACTCTTCCCATAAGTATGCCAACACATCCTTTCTTATTTTCTTTGATTTTTATGGTAAAAAAGGACATTTTTTTGTGCTCCCCCTTACTAGTCCATGGAAGAAAAAAAGATGGGGGCACCCAAGAGTTGGGTGCCCCAATAACTTTCCTTATTTGGTCTTTCTTAGTCTAGGTTTTTGACCTAACTTGGACTCTGCATATCTCTTTATTTAAAAAGAATTTTTAGCTAATTTCTTTTTGAATTATAGAAACTTGAGAGGCCTCTTTGCTGTAGAAAAATCAGAGAAAAATTCATCTGGGTCATGGAGATATTGAAAACATAAATCAAGATGTCTAAAAAAAGAACAAAGAAGAAGAAGAGAGTCTTCTTCTAGAATTTTTGTTTCAGATCACTTCCTCCACTTTTGTGAGATTTTGAGAGATGTCTCAGCATCATAAATCTTTTTTTTTCTTCTGATATTTTGGAGTGTCAAAATTTCAAAGAAGGAAGCATCGGATCTATCATCGAAAAGAGATCAGCACAGTGCTAGCATACTGTACTGATTTCCTACATCAAAATCTCTGATCGTGCTCATGGGCTCATATGGATGACTCCTAGAGGTCGGATGCATGTGCGGCTCGTGACTTCATCCTCAAGCCTAGATCAGTAAGTTAAAACGTCTAACTTGCTCAGATAATAGATCTGATCTGTTAACTTCATACCTGCATTTGATGTAGTATAGATCTAAGTTGATTTGATCAACCTTTTCTTTTTTGTTTGATTTTAATTTTTGATTTAATATCATATCTTGATCATGTAATAGATCTGAGATCTAGGTATTTGCATATTTATTTAAATAAATATTTAATTTATTTAAGTCTTCCACTGCATGATCTTGAAAAGTTTCAAGATCTATCCGTGAAATTTTAGATCTGGTTCATTCATTTACATGATGAACCAGCTTCTAGGACTGAAGGAAATGGGATTTTAGATTTATATGTCTCGAGTATCTCATCTGCTCTCTTCTTTTCTTCATCTATCTTACTTAGATTGGAACCAGCATCAGTACTAATTACGGGCTCAAATTTTTTTATGCAGTTAATCTCAGTACTAATCTCTTCTTCTAAATTTATATTTTGGCTAACATTAGTACTAGTCTCTCTCATCTGATCTTCATATGGATCCTTAAGAATCCTACCACTTTTAAATTTAAAAACTGCTTTGGCATTCTTAAATTTAGGATTCTTAGGTGGAACATTGAATTGATGACTAGGTCTAAGTGGTTGGTGGATATTAGGTGGATTATTTCTGAGATTTATTTTTAATTAATTTTTAATTGGCTCGATAATTAACCTAGTTCTCTCCTCATGGTGGACTTAGCTAACTGTCCTATTGGTGCTTCTAGTTTGGAGATGAATTGCTGTTGAATCAAAATTAGTTATCGAAGTTGGTTGAACCTATCATAGGCTAGATTGGTCTGTTGAGGAGGTGGGTATGATGGCTGATAATTATATGGTGGCTGGGTATACTGATTAGGCTGACCTCTATTATAAGCTTAATTCGGGTATTAGAATTTATTTTAGAAGTTTTGCACATGAGGCATTCGAATTTGAGCTTGAGTTTGTTGGAGTTTCTAAGAAAAATTAGGATAGTTCCTCCAACCTTGGTTGGTTGTATGTGTTTAAGAATAGATCATTAACCGGCTTGAAGTAGCCTTATGCAACTTAGGCTTATTATTGGATGAAAGGTGGAAATTATGCAGTCATTGTAGTATAGAGGTGAGTATTCTCACCTATCAGGTGGGCAACCTGGGTTTGATCCTCGACAATCATGTCAAAAACTTGATATTATGAGATATTATCATTAGAAAATCATATTTATCAGTTTAAATATCTGACTTCTTAAACAATTAAAAATATGTTGAGAATAGCGAGTTAGGTCAAATCCATGGAGAAGATAGTGCTTTGATATGAAAACTTTAATTTTTATAAAAAAAAAGAAAAGAAAGATTCAAGAAAAAAAATAAAGTTGAAAAATAGAAATTAAAAGTACTGAAAAGTAACATGAAAATAAGATCTACTATCTAAATCTTAGCTTTTACTTACAATAAAAATAAAAAGCATAAATTTAAAGAGCATAAAAATAAATTTTGATACTAAGATTTATTATCTATATCTTAGCATCTACATGCAATAAAAATAAAAAATAAAAATTTAAAAAGCATAAAAATAAATTTTGCTTTAATTTAAATTTAGAATTTAAATATAAGAAATTTAAAAAGAGCAAGAAAGTAAATAATAAAAACTAGAATAAAGGCTTTGAAGTTGATTGACGTAGCCTCATCGAAAAAAAAGTTGATGACCTCTCCTTCTTTTTTCAAACTCCTTAGAACATACTGGGCTTCCTCTTTTCTTTCTCTTTAGATCTTGATCTCTGATTGGTATTGATATGGACATAGTATAGGAAACAAGCTCTTCTTCTCAGCATCCTTTGCCTTAAAGCAACCTTCAACCCAAGCTTGCCTCCCATCTTGTACTGTGCCCCCTTTCTCAGATCATGGATACCCCTTTCATTTGGCCTAGATCTTTAAATAGAGTGGAGAGGATGTTTATGAGGAGTTCGTATGTAAATAGGATTAAAACTCGTGAGGAGAGGACTATCTACTACCTGGATCCCTGCTAACCATTGAATCATGATCAAACGCTCCAAAAATCATCCAAAAACTCTCGTTAAAAGCTCAAATTAAGTCGGATTTGATTCTGACTAGTGGATCATGCTTTCTAGAGATTTTGGACTGTTAGATTGCACAAAAACTTCTCCCATAATCTTTCCTCAGACCGCTATAATTTTGGCTGCTCGATCATGCTCAAAACAAAGCTATAGTTGTCTTATTGCACCTAAGTTGTGGGCCACCATCACAGCATATGGTAAACATCAATATAGGCCGTCCGATCGAGTGTATGACTATGTTTCAACCATCCGATGGTGCATAAATGAAGGCCAGCTGCTATGAGCCGCAACAACACTAGAAAATATTGTGCTATGGACTGTGCTTGGGTTCTTTGGACCGAACAAGTGGGTTTTTGTGCACCACTGTGGACTGGACGGCTTAATAGGCTTTGTCTCCAATTTGAGTCTAATTTATTTTTAATTTTTTTCCTTTTAATCTATGAATCGGGCTCTTTGCATTAGCAATCATCTTTCCTATAAAAATAAAAAAAGCATAAATTATTAAAAATAAAAATAAATTAATTTATAAATTAATATTTTTATTAATATATTTAAAATACTTATCACATCTCCTAACTTAAACTTTGCTCATTCTTGAATAAAGAAAGAATTTAATTTTAGATATCTCACTACAAGAAAAGTTACAAACATCGATGCTTTTTAGTTACGAAAAGTACATACGTGGATAAAAGATCAAATTTTGAAAAAAAGATTATACATACCCTTGTTTATCAAATATGAAAATATTATAATTAATTTTTAACTTATATTTTAATGATTAAATGTGAATACACTACAAAAAAAACATGTTCATTTGTGACCGAAATTTAGTAAGAGAGGATAAACATCCTCACAAAAAGCTTTGTGTACGATGGCAAAACTTAATCATCATCATTAGTCATCAAGATCTTAATACATTTTATCTTGAAATGCCATCACAAATATTAGATTTTTTTATCACTAATATTAACTTTTTGGAGGAAAACATTGGCACCAATTTTATACCATTTTACTAGTGACAAATGAAGCACAACCTCACAAAAAATATATTATTTATAACTAGATATCACTAAAAATATAAAATTTACTCTGAAAGTATCATAATTATGAGTGCCAAAGTTAGTCATCATTATTAATCATTAAAACCTTAGTACATTACCGACTATATTTAGATTTTCTCACAAATAATATATTTTTTTATCAGTAATATTGTTCAAAGCCTTATTAGTGAGGGTGAAAGTCAGTCGTTACTATTAATTATCAAAATTGCACCATATTTGTGATTAGAATTAAGATCTATAAAAATACTTAGTTTTTTCATCATTAATATCATTTTTTTTTTGGAGGATAACTTTGGTGCCAATTTTGTACAAATTTATTAGTGATGAAGAACTCTATGCCCTCACAAAATATGTCTTTTGTAACTGTATGTCACTAAAGATACAAAATTAACTACAAAAGTATCCTATTTATGAGGACCAAAGTTAGTCATCATTATTAATTATTAAAATCTTAGTACATTGCCAACTGTATTAAGATTTTCTCACAAATAATATATTTTTCTATCAATATTGTTGTTCAAAACCTTATTAGTGAGGATAAATCTCAATCGTTACTATTAATTATTAAAATTATAATACATTTGTGATTAGATCATAATTGGGTATATTGGGTCAATCCATTTAAACTATTTATTAAATAACCCATATTCAGGTATAGATCTTTAATCTGTTTAACCCATTTTGATCTATTTAATAATTAGATCAAATTATGATCCAACCCATTTAACTTCTTTAAAATCTTATTAATATGTATGACCTATTTAATCGGACCCACTTAGTCTATTTAACCAATTTAATATGACATGACATGTTTAATAAATGGGTTATATGGATCAATCGGCTTATCTATTTATTAAATAGGTTGGATTTAAATCTAAATTTTTGACTTATTTAATAAATAGATCAAATTCAAATTAATAATTTTTTAACTTGATCTATATTTAATACAACTCATATTTGACCCAATTGCCATCCCTAGACTCTAGTTCTAACCAAAGCAAGCATCTAATATTCAGACTCTTATTACCCCCCACCAAAAGGAAATTACTTATATTCACTATCACATATAAATTCATAAAAATAAGTGCTATACTCAATTCAAGAGATTCTATTTTCTACAATATTAATTTAGATATATTTTTAAAAAATATTAAAAAATTATATTTTGTCTTATATTTATGATAAAATATCGAATATAAGTTTCTTCTATGATATTAATTTAGCTATATTTTTTAAAAAATATTAAAAATTAGATCTTATCCCGCATTTATGATAAAATGCTAGATATAAGTTTTTTTGTGATATTAATTTGGTCGTATCTTTTGAAAAATTTTAAAAAATTAGATCTTGCCCCATATTTATGATAAAATACTAGATATAAATTTTTCTATGATATTAATTGAATTAAATTTTATAAAAATATTGAAACATTAGATCTTATCCTATATTTAATGAAATGCTGGATATAAGTTTGTAGATATTATTACTTAATAGATTAATAAATAAGAAATACTATATTTAATCAACATAAAATTAAAATGATGGCTATAAGTATATATCAATGTTAGCCAATCATAAAAACATATATGCCAAAATATTTGTTTTGTCTCTACTCCTACCTTTAATTAGTATTTTATTTTATCTAATAAAAAAAATTAATGAAATCAGTTAGATAGAAATTTTTATTTTTTGGATACTCAATCCATCTTGAACTCTAATAGGACCCATTTAGCATTATCCTATAGGATTCAAGATGGGTTTGGAATTTGCTTGTTAGATTATACATATTTTATAAATTTTTAGAAAAATATAATATATATTTTATAGAATATTTTTAAAATATATGCATGATAGTATGATATGAGAGTTTGAATCTAATTTGTTTTTATTTTAAAATATTTATATCTTAATTTCTATCTTACCCACCAAGCGAAAATTCTCATTTGTTTTTAAATTGAACCATAAAATATTTATATCCATTTAAACTCTTACATATCACCATATATCACCACAAATTCCAAACATCATCTAAACTTTCTTCTTTGGCCGCTCCAAGCCTCCCACCCGATTGAGACTCTTGAGGATGGAAAAAATAGAAAAAATCGGGGGAAATCATTGGGAAAATCATCGAAAACAAAGAAAAGACGGGAAAAAATTGAAACATATGACCTTTTCCCAAATAATTCTTTTTTTTTTTTCTTTTCATTTCATTTCATTTCTTTTTTTTTTTATTTCATTCTTTTCGAAAATCTATGGGAAAGGAGAGTACCTGATGGAGATTGGAGGGCTTTCTTGAGTTTCATTCTTTTTTTCTTTTCATTTCATTTTTTTTTTATTTCATTCTCTTTTCAAAAATCTATGGGGAAGAAGAGTTCCTGAGGGAGATCGGAGGGCTTTCTTAGATTTCGATTGAGTTTTTCTCTCGGGATTTTGTGCAAGTTGTGGTGGTGTAGGTTGCTTCACATTTTGAGTGATAAATCTTGGTAGAAGCATGACATTTTTGGAGGGGATTTGGGGATTTTTGAGCAAAAGGATTCTTCATTGGCTGCTAAATTTTCAATTTATGAGAGTTCTGTTCTCAATTTATGAAAATATGAATATGACACCAAATCCATAGTGTGAGACTTGCACTACACTAAGTTCCACCTTTTTGAAAACGTCATGTGGATGCATGAACAAAGCCTTTCTCGTGCTATTCAACTCCAAGGGTGTCCTTTTCCTGGTCTATTTGCAGGTTAGCATATATTCATTTGATTTTACTGATTTTTTTTATTAATTTTACTTAAATTGTTTCGGCATTGCATCTAACCTCTATAATCTTGAATTTCATATCTAAGATATCAAAAAATTGAAAAACTTTATTTCAAACCTACTTTCACTTTAATATAATCAATTGTGGCCTTACAAAATTTTTTATATAATTTAGATGCAATGTGTCTCTATTTGTGCATAAATAACTCACTATATTTTGAATTGAGATTTGACTCATCACCATTTTTACATAAAGTAATTATGAAATACAGCATTTTAGATGGGAAATGAATAAAGAAATATCATAAATTCGTTGCACGTGTGCAATTGATCATTTTGAACACCTCTGGACGTTGTCTTTTATTGAGCTATAGAATGTCATCATAAAGTATCGACATTAGTTATTTGTTTATGGACATCAAAAGATTTATTTTTAGATAGTCACTCTACTTTTTGGATGCTACAATACATAGCTGGAGCTCATGCTGCTCGAAAATGATACAAAAAAAATCATAAGTTGACACCCAAGTCGATGTTGAAGTAAAGGGATTAAGATATCTAAAGTTCTGATTGGTTTTATTGTAGGAAGTAGCAAAACATCAATTGATATGATCCTCCTTTTAATGCTAAGATTGCATTTACGGTAGACCTGGAGCTTGAAATTTTTATGTAAAGTAGATATAGGAGATAGGGTAAGTTTGATAAAAAGTTTGATCCAGCTTTCCCAAGTGTGCGGATTGGCTGGACAGGAGAGCGCGAGGATGGAGGCAGGTGAGATGGAAAGATGGCCCCTTTCGGTGTTTTTTGGCCATTTCTAGATTCCTTTTGGGTCTTTGTTTGGTTCCTTTCCTAGTTTTGATTGAGTTTTGTATTGTGGGGTTTTTGATCGGATTGGGAGAAGAGGATCTAACCGAGGAGCTATGAAGGTTGCGCACGGGGCCACTGGTGGAGGTTCCGCGTGTGAACAAGCGGGTCTTCAACATCCCCCAAGGTCACATGGAGCAGCTGTGAACATTTTTCTTGTATAGTCTCAAAATGAGTGGGAACTCGGTGTATATAGATCATCTTTTCTCTGTTCTTGAATATATATAGTTTTTTTTCATGGTTTTCTCGTGAAAATATAGTTGGAGGCATCAACCAATGAGGAATTAAATCAAAAAATTCCCCGGTACAATCTTTCTTCCAAGATTCTTTGCTGTGTTTTTAATGTTCAACTTAGAGTAAGTATATACCTTTCTTTTTGAAAAAAAGAATATCTTTTTGGAGGATCATTTAAATCTTTTCCTTTTGTTTTAGCTTCCAAAGGATATCCAGCATGATGGAATTTTGATTTTAATGCATAATAGGCCGAGCTAAAACAGATGAAGTCTATGCTCAAATTTTGATTTTAGCTCCTTCTTCCCTCTTTGCTTTAGTGATCTAGTTCAGAATTTTTGGTTATTTAGGTGGTAGGTTAAGCGGGTTGCCGTATTTCCTTCTTTGCGGCCGACTCCAACACGAGCTGGTTGCCGAGGATCTCCATGGTTTTGAATGGTGATTCAAACAAATCTTTAGAGGTATTTGTTGAATTGTTTTGTAGGTTTCATTATGGACTAAATAATATGGATATTTGAATTCATGATAAGAACTGCTATTGAGATTCGGTGAGTCTGGATTCTTTCTATTGTTATCAAAGATTATGGATTTCTTATCTTCCATTTCTGCTCATACTAATAAAGCAATTTTTTATAAAATTTTATATTGATATTTTTTATGTGTTAATTTCTTAATTTATTATGGAGAATAACTTTTGGATAAGGTGTTGTATGTATATTTTTTCTATTGCTTAGTGAATATATTATTTATTAACTTTTACATTCAATCTTAACTACCAATGTCTTGAACTTGTAAATATTGTTATTGATCATTGTATATTAGTCTCTTAAAAATTTTCACTTCAGTATCCCTTACTTATTTTTTTTTCTTTTTATATTTATTTTAGATACATATATAGCTATGGACATAGATAGGAGTTGGTTGAATCTATCAAGGTATCGAAGATTGATTTATAAGGCTAGAATTTGTATATATATAATACTTAGATTCTCATTTTATCCAGTATTTATCTTTTAGGGGCAAAACTTTGAGAGATATATTTTGTAAGATTTTTATTTGTTATGCAACTGAGTCCAATGCTCCATTGCTTATAAAGGATAAAAGTCAAGCTTTAATGGAACATGCCATGGGCACTCACATTGTTTGTTGGAAAGATTATATATATGTCTATATACATATATTTTTAATAGTGACTTAAGCTCTAAAATGATATATATATATATATATATATATCTTCTTTTATAGATTCAGGTAGAGGATATGATGGATGGTGTCAAGAAAAATAGGGATTGTCCTGCTGATGGCTTCATAGATCGATGAACTCTTAGATTTTATAAAGTTAACTATTTTGTGTCATCAATTCAAATTTACTTTATTCTCTTTTTGGTGTAGCAAAAGTGAGGTTAGAACTTATGTATAAAGTGCAGGAGATCAGCTGGAACTTGTTTATTCTATATTTTAAGTTCTAGTATTTACTTCTTTTATATTCAGAAATCGATGGTGTATGGCTTTGTTCTTTAGGTTTTGATGAAACTAAAAAAATAGTTGGAATATTTTTTTTGAAACTACCACCATGTATGTTCAGCTCTCTTTAAAACAATGGTAAAGATTATTTCTTATTTGTAGTTATTTCATTTTCTTGAAGCTACTACTCTTTATATATTTTTCAGTAGTATGGGATGATTAAATAAGTTACCAATACATAATTTTTATTTTTATTATAGATGATCTATATTTTAAAATTGGATAGAGCAATAATATCTAAAAGTTGATTATATATCCATGTTTTATTATTGATAGTAGAGATTTATTTATACCCATACTTTGGTGACTCGTACGAATTCTGATTCGTGTGTATTTAGTTACCCATATTTAATAAAAGAAGGTGTACACTAGGTCTAAACCTACATATACACTCTCACCTACGTTAGATGTTACGTAGATAAAGCAGAAGATATACATATAAAAAGAAATAATGTGGATATAAGCTACACTCATATCGGATATACCCATGTTTAACCAAACATGTGTATCAACATGGATGTAGGCGTATCCTCATATTTTTTAGATCTTTATCTATATATCTTTCATGTGGGTATATCTCAGTTTTTTTGTAGTATCTTTTAAGCTTAGTATTTCAAGTTTTATCGAGCAATTTTCAAAAGAACCATTGATGTTCAGTAGAGTATAAATGAGATTTATCATCAGGGTATTAGTACTTAACCAATATAAAAATTAAGTAAAGAACATTGAACCTTCTCTGAACTTTTCTAAATTGTTCCTATCTTTATCTCTAAATCATCTAAGTTTTATATGGGCGAGTGTATTGTTACTTTCATTCATTATTTTTTTATTTTTTTATTCACATTGCTTACTTTTTAATGCGAATATCATTGCTTACTTAGGCAATAAGATCCGATTACTCAATAGAATACCAATATTTTTTTTGTTAATATTGTACTACTATTAATCGTCTTAACACTTTAAGCTTTTTGTTTGATCTATATAACAAGTTTTGGGCTAATAACTCTCAAACTAGTTGGCTTTAGGACACTAGGTATAAAATATGCCTGGAGCTTACTAGTTCGAATCAAACAGGCTATGAGTTAAGACTAGCTTTACAATGAGCTTCTTTGCCCTTCACATCTTTTGATGCAAAACTTAATGCTTGCTTAGGTAAAAAGGCCCAATTACTCAGTAAAAAATACTTAAAAATTATTTTATTTTAAAAATAACTTTTATTTTATAAAGAAACATATAGTTATCCTATACAAGCCCATAAAAAGTAAACTCTTCTTTGATGTTAGTAGGAAAAATAAAAAATACTTAAAAAATATATATTTATGTTCTAGACTTAATTCTTTATTGAATTTTTTAATACTTAATTTCTTAATATCTCATAAACTATTTGATCTGTGCATCATTTTTCTTTAAAAAAAAAAAGAATACTTGGTTCAACTCAATTCTTGAGCGTAATCAGGTGCTTAAATGCTAAATATTAACTTCTTCAAGGACCTTAAAATTTTTATTATTGTCCCTCCCAACTTAATCAACATTGTCTTTAATGAAGAAAGAAAAATAAAGGATATAATAAGAAATAGAAAAGAATACACCTAACTCAATAAATTTTTTATCCAACATGGGTCTTGAAGGTTTGGCTCTTCCTCCAACTTAGCTATTATCCTAAAAAGAAAGTAAATTAAAAAGATAAATTAGATGCAAATATTGGGTTGTCTCTTGGGAGCGCTAAGTTTAATGTCTTTAACCAAATATAATGCAGTATAGTTTAGTGTGAGTCCCAGTTTAGTTGAATGATTAAGGCTTTGGTTTCTTTAATGGACTCATCTAGAAAATCATCTTTTATTAAATCTAAGAAGGAATCGGGCTCAACTATCTTATCTATTAAATCAATTACAGAATAGCTTTCATCCTCTTGAGCATACTTCGAGGCATTAAAGACATTGATTCTCA
Source organism: Cocos nucifera (assembly GCA_006176705.1). Taxonomy (NCBI): domain Eukaryota; kingdom Viridiplantae; phylum Streptophyta; class Magnoliopsida; order Arecales; family Arecaceae; genus Cocos; species Cocos nucifera. The sequence goes on along the minus strand of QRFJ01000442.1, from coordinate 582,148 downwards.
TCTTTTGATCCCCAAAAGAAATGTTCATTATTTCTACTTTACAATTGATGTTGGCATTGACAGTAGCTAGGAATGGACGACCTAGAATTATTGGATTCTAATTCAACTCTTATGATGGTTCCATATCAAGTATAAGAAAATCTACTAGAAAATAACATTTGTCCACTCTAAGTAGGACATCTTCAATTAGACCATGTGGTGTCTTTACAGATCTATCAACTAGTTGCAAAATAATCAACATGGGTTCCAATTCTTCTATCCCAAATTTTTCATAAATCGAAGTTGAAAATAGGTTCACACTAGCTCCTAAATTTAATAGAGCTCGATTGAAGTGATGCCTCCTATAACACATGAAATCAAAGGAGCACAAGGATCCTTCATTTTCTGAGGTAATGGGTTCAATAGAACTGCACTTACATCCTTAGCACAATTCTCTTTATGGTTCGCGACTCACGCTTTTGGGTGCAAAGTTTTTTGAAAAATTTAGCATAAGCTGGAATATGCTTAATCACATCGAGGAGGGGTAGATTAATATGAACTTTCTTAAACAATTCTACTAGCTCCTCATTGTGTACTCCTTGCTTTTTATATGAAGAACCGGCTACTAGGGCTGAAGGAAACAGGATTTTAGGTTTATGTATCTTGGGTAACTCATCTACTCTTTTCTTTCCTTCATCCATCTTACCAGCATTAGTATCGATACTGGGCTTAGGTTCTTCTATGCTGTTAGTCTCAATACTAATCTCTTTTTTTATGTTTATATTTTGGCTAACTTTAGTACTAACCTCTCTCACCTAGTCTTGATATGAATCCTTAAGAATCTTATGACTTCTAAATGCAGAAATTACTTTGGCATTCTCAAATTGAGGATTCTTAGGTGGAACATTGGATTGATGACTAGATCCAAGTGATTGGTGGATATTAGGTGGATTGTTTCTGAAATTTGCTATCAGTTGGCTCGATAATTGACCTAATTCTCTCTTCATGGTGGACTCAGCTAACTATCCTATTTGTACTTCTAGTCTGGCGATGGATTAGTGTTAAGTTAAAATCAGTTGTTGAAGTTAGTTGAACCTATCATTGGCTAGATTAGTCTGTTGATGAGATGGATATGATGACTGATTGTTATATGGTGGCAGGGCAGATTGATTAGGCTAATCTCTATTATAGGCATAATACTAGTATTAGGATCTATTTTGGAAGTTTTGCATAGGAGGGATGTGGGTCTGAGCCTGAGTTTGTTGGAGTTTTCAAAAAAAATTAGAATGATTCCTCCAACCTTCATTATATGTATTTGAGAATGGATCATTACCGGCTTGAAGTAGCTTTATGTAGATTGGACTTTTCTTGGATGAAAGATGAAAATTATGCAGTCGTTGTAGTATAGTGGTGAGTATTCCCACCTATCACATGGGTGACTCAGGTTTAATCCTGGCAATGGTGCTAAAAACTTGATATTATATGATGTTATCGTTTGGATACCGTATCTATCAATTTAAATATTTAATTTTTTAAATAATTAAAAATATGTAGAGAGTAGCGAGTCAGATCAAATCCATGGAGAAGGCAGTGCTTTGATTTGAAAACTTTAATTTATATAAAAAAATAAATAAAAATTTGAGAAAGAAATTGAAGTCAAAAAATAGAAATTAAAAGTGCTGCAAAGTAACTTGATGCTAAGATCTACTATCTAAATCTTAGCTTCTACTTGCAATAAAAATAAAGAGCATAAATTTAAAAAGCATAAAAATAAATTTTGGTATTAAGATATATTATCTACATCTTAGCATCTACATGCAATAAAAATAAAAAATAAAAATTTAAAGAGAATGAAAATAAATTTTACTTTAATTAAAATTTAAAATTTAAATACAAAAAATTTAAAAAGAGTAAGAAAGTAAATAATAAAAACTCGAACAAAGACTTTGAAGTTGATTAGCACAGCCTCATTGACAAGATGATTGATGATCTCTTCTTCTTTCTTCAAACCCCTTAGAGCATGCTGGACTTCCACCTCTTCTTCCTCTTTGGATCTTAATCTTGATCTTAGATTGGTATTGGCGTGGAGAGAAGGAACCAGATCTAAAATTTCAGGACTAGATCTTCAAACTTTTTCAAGATCAGGTAGTGAAACACTAAAATAAATCAAAATTTATTCATAAAAATTAGAGAACCCCTAGATCTAAGATTCTATTACATGATTATAGTATGAGATTAAATCAAAAATTAAAAATATTAAAAAAAAAAGTATGTTGATCATATCAACATTCATCTACACTACATCTAATGTAGGTATGTAATAATAGATCATATCCATATTACCTATGCAAGTTTAATGTTCTAACTTGCTGATTAAGGCTGAAGAATGAAGCTTCGATTCATACATATGTCCCACCTCTAAGAGATGTCCACACGAACCTACGAATCTCGATCAGAAGTCCGATGCAGAAAATCAGCATAGTATGCTAGTACTGTGCTGATCCTTCTTCGACGATCGATCCGGTTCTTTCTTCTTCAAGACTTGGACATTCCTAAAAATTAGAAAGAAAGGAAGAGACTTTCAATCTAAAATAACACTCAAAAATCTCTATGAAAGAGGAGGAGAAAGGAAGAGCAAAAGAACGTTAGGAGAAGACCCTCTTCTTCTTCTCTTTTCTCTCACCTAGACATCTAAATTAGTGTCCATGAAATTCCCATGCCCCAAGAGTCTCTCTCTCTAATTTTTACATGCCCAAGAGCCCTCTCAATGGTCCAGAAATAGTATGAAATTCAACCCAAAATTCTCTTTAAATAGAGAGTTAGGACTGACTCCTTGTCTAGGTCAAATACCTAGCAAGGAATGTCCAAAAAGAGCAAGACTTGGACTGCCCAACTCTTGGGTGCCCCCTCTTTTTTCTTTGGCGTGGACCACCATAATTGGTCACACAAAACTTTTCTAATTCCCATGAAAAATTTAGAGAAAAAATAGGTGTATAAGCGGCATAAGGGAGGAGGAATTTTGTTTGCAACAAACTCTATCAAATAGAGTTTGATTTCAAAACAACTCTCCAAATTTGACATGGTCCATAATCACTTTCCATGTAAGAAAGAAGGGAGGGAGTTGGGCACACATGAAGGCCTAGGGAAAAAAAATTTCCACACATAAAACTAAGAGAGAAAGGATATGGGGAAGTGGGATATAGGTGACACAAGCAAGATGAATCCTAGTCTTAATAGGATTCCATATTTGACTTGATCAAATATGGTTTATCAAACCAAATCAAACCAGAAGTAAATCAATCCAATTAAATTAGATTCTAATCTAATTAAGAATTTAATTTAATTAAATTTAATTTTAATTTAATTTTTTAATCAAATTAAAAAATTAGTTTGACCCAAGTCCTAGTTGAACTAGGACTAGTTCTTCCTTGCACTTGGCTTATCCAATAAACCAACTGGACTTAATCCAATCAAGTCCAAATCAAATCTAATTAAATTATATTTACTTAGACTTAATCTCAGTATTTTGGCTTAATCAAATTAAGTTAATTAAAAATTAAATTACTAATCAATCCTCCTACAATATTTGCACTAGGTTAAACATCAATCATATTGATCGTTTAATCTTAAAACGATTCTCAATCGTTGATCAACCATCTGATCGGATCATGAACTTTAATGTGTGTGACCCCATAGGTTCGAACCTAAGTTGGTAGCATAGAAATAAATTTCTATATCAATCGATGGGACCATCTAGCGATGGTATCTGATGGCTGGATAGGTCGAATTTGTAGAACAACATCTTTAGAACCCATATGGATATAGTTTCCATATAATTCATTTCCTTGACCAAAATGCTCGTAGGATACCTTAAAGTTTAACTGTCAACTCTGATCAAGCTATCCATGTTGTATTTCAAAATACCAAATCCATCTCATGGATTATCAGCTAAGATTTTGCTATATTAAAATACAGTGATACATTCTTCTCCAACTCTTAGAGTGATCAATCCCATCTTGATCACACACCAACTTTGCAAGTACTTAACTGTGCCCAAAAATCTTTCGTTACTGAATTAAAAATTTAGTTAGTTTAGTACCAAAGCATAGTGAGTTGCTTGCAAGCCATTGAGATGATCTCAGGTCTAAGGGATACTTATACCTATATCCCATCAGAGATATTCTCGACAGCAAAATGCTCTGGAGTTAGTCACGTTCCATGATGATGTATTCCTATATCTCACCTGTATGCCATACTAGTGTCTCCATACTCTTTGGTTAAGAGAACAACCAACCTATATGGCATACAGCGATCTATGCTCAATAGATGCTGTTGTCCTTATTAATAGCCTATCATTTGGTCATGAATAGTTTTAAGGACTAATCGATAAATCCTCTTTTTATTGAATCTAAATAGTCCTAAAGACTTCATCATAATAATAGAGTTCATTAGAAGATGAAAACTTATGATAAAAATATCAAAAATATATTTTATTAATTAATAAATTAATTATAATTATAATATAGTACAACCATCAATAGGCTGATGATTGACTATAGGACACATTGTTCAATAACTCCCACCTATCCTAAAGCCACTCAGCATAGTATCTAATATCCATCTTTGACTTGTGGTTGTCGAACATTTTTATCACCAGGATTTTAGTGAAAGGATCGGCCAGGTTCTCCTTTTCATCAATCTTCTAAAGGTCAATGTCATCTTGATCCATGATCTTCCAGAATAGATGGAAGCGGCATAGTATGTGCTTCGTCCATTAGTGTGCCTTTGCTTCCTTCGTCTGAGCAATGGCACCAGTGCTGTCACAGTAGATCAGGACCAGGCCATCAAGGAAGGGTGTTACTCCAAGCTCGGTGATGAACTTTCTCAGCCATACAACTTCCTCCATGGCATCTGATGTGCGATGTACTCTGCTTCATAAACAGAGCCTGCTACAGTATGCTGCTTGAAACTCTTTTGATAGATGGCTCCATCATTCAGAGTAAAGATATATCCCGACATACTTCTACTGTCATCATGGTCAGATTAAAAGTTGGAGTCTGTAAATTTTATAAGTTTCAAATCTGACTTGCCATAAACCAACCATTGGTCCTTAGTATTTCTTAAATACTTAAGGATGGCTTTAACCACTTTTTAGTGGTTTTCTCTAGGATCGGACTGGTATCTACTCGCTACTCCTAGTGAGTATGCCACGTCTAGTCTCGTACATATCATGGCATACATGATAAATCCCACTACTGAAGCATATGAAACTCTACTCATACACTCTCTCTCTTCAGAAGTTATCGAACAATCCTTCTTAGAAAGAGAAATTCCATAGCCTATCGGGAGATAGCACTTTTCGGAATTCTTCATGCTGCACAATATTTATGTACGTGTACTAGGATAACCCAAGCATCTTTTTAGATCTATTCCTATAGATCTTCATCCCTAAGATGTAGGATGCTTCACCCAAGTCCTTCATGGAGAACTGAGATAACAACCAAACTTTTATTTTCTACAGTGCGGGGATATTATTCTCGATTAAGAGAATGTCATCCACGTACAAGACAAAGAATACCACTATTGGACTATTTGCCTATTTGTAAATACAAGGCTCTTCTCCATTCTTAACAAAGCTATACATTTTGATCACCTTATCAAAATGTATGTTCCAATTCCAAGATTCTAGCTTCAATCCATAAATGGATCTTTGAAGCTTACACACCTTGGACTCATCTATGGATATGAATCCCTCAGATTGTATCATATACATCTCTTTGATTAACTCTCCATTCAGGAAAGCTATTTTCACATCCATCTGTCAGATCTCATAATCCAAATGGATAGCTATCGCAAGCATTATCCAAATAAATTTGAGCATTGCCACATGAAAGAACGTCTCGTCATAGTCAATACCATAATGTTGACAATATCCCTTGACAACCAAATGGGCTTTATAGGTCTCCATCTTTCTATCTGCGTCCCTCTTTCTTTTGAAGACTCACTTACACCTAATGAATTTAACCCCTCAAGTGGGTCAATCAATGTCCACACATCGTTGGCCTTCATGGACTTTATTTTGAATTTCATGGCCTTAAGCCATTTCTCGAAATCAGGTCTCTACATAGCATCCATATAGATGATCGAATCTTCATCGTTCTCATCGAGTTCGATGAGATCAACATCCTGGATCAAAAAATTATAGTATTTATTCAGGTGATGCGGTACTCTATCAGATCACCTTGATGGTGCAGGGACACTGAGCTTCGAATTTGATCTAATCAAATTCGACTCAGGTTCAGTTACAAGTGTCGGTCTTTCTACCTATTGAACTTCATCAAGTTCAATCTTAGAGACAACAGTTCCTTCACCAAGAAATTTCTTTTTCAAAAAGGTTATCTTAAGGCTGACGAAAATCTTTTATTCATCAGCATGGTAGAAAAAATATCCTTTGATCTCTTTTAGATACCCTATGAATGCATACTTGCCAGACCTAGGTCTAAGTTTATCTGTAACTAACCATTTGATATAAGCCGGGCACCCCCAGATCCTAAGGTGTAAAAGTGTTGGCTTACGCTTTGTCCATATCTCATATGGAGTCTTAACTACAGACTTACTTAAAATTCTATTTAAAAGATAGCAAGCCGATTCGAGTGCATATCTCCAGAAGGATATCGACAAGCTGGCAAAATTCATCATGGATCAGACCATATCTAATAGAGTCTGATTTCTTTTTTCAGACACACCATTATGTTATGGTGTTCCTAGAAAAGTCCATTGGAAGAGAATCTCATTCTCTCCTAGATATGTAAGAAACTCATCGAAAAGGTATTACTTTCATCGATCAGACTGAAGAGTTTTAATACTTTTTTCAGTTTATTTTTCTACATCACTTTGGAATCGTTCAAACATTTCAAATGAATCTGACTTATGTTTCATCAAATAGACATATCCATATCTGGATAGATCATATGTGAAAGTGATAAAGTAGAAATATCTATCTCTAGCACTTGTGCTTATTGTTCTACATACATCAATATGTACTTGACCTAAGAGCTCAGTAGCTCTCTCACATTTTCTAGTAAAAGGTGACTTAGTCATTTTATCGAGAAGACGGGACTCATAGGTTGGAAGTGATTCATAATCACTGACTTAAAAGATTTTCTCTTGAATCAACTTGTTTATCCTGTTATTATTTATATAACCTAGCCTATAGTGCCATAGTAGATATCTAACACACTATCTAATCTAGGATGCTTGCCAGTTGAATAGACTATGTTAACAAGTTATGATAGCATATACACATCATTATTCAAATATCTAGAGAAAACAGTAACACCATTCATAATGACATTACAAAATTATTTCTTTATTAAAATTTTATATTTCTTTTTGCCAGAAGGCCTATAGAAATAATATTTAAAAAAAAACTTGGACAGAAATGATAATCATCAAGAATAATAGTATGGGACTCAAATACAAGTTTTAATACTCATAAAGCTAGAACTGGAACTGGTCTTCCATCACCAACGATCAGGAACCTCTCATCTTGTTCGAATCTCCTACTAACCTGCAATCTCTGTAATGAATTGTAAATATGATAAGAGCTACCGGTATCCAATATCCAGTTAGTATAATCACAAATAAAGAAATTGCAAGAAGTTATCATATAAATATCTTGCCATGCAACTGCTTATTTCTTTCTTTGCCTATTCGAGTCTAGGGAGGTAATGTATTGAGGATAGTTTCTCTTCCAGTGCCCCCGCTTCTTGCAAAAGAAGCATTCAGCTTGACTCTTATCAGGCTTGATATTCCTGATCTAGCCCTGTACAGATGTCCTAGCCTGAACTTGCATCTTCTTGCCCTTCTTCTTCTTGTTCTTCTTCCCTTTTCTAAAGGATTGAGAATCAGAAGATGAACCTTCCACTAAGTTTACCGACTCCTTATGGAGTTGGTGATCCTTCTCAAAGTTCTGAAGCAACCCCAGTAACCCATGATAGTCAACTTCAGGCTTTATCATTCTATAATAAGTAAGGGATGGGAGATAGGTCTTGGGCAGCGAGTTCAGTATTGCATCTTTTTCAAGCTGCTTATATAAGAAAAAGCCAAGCTTGCTCAATCACTCTATCAGCTCGATCATATACAGTACATGATCAGTGATAGAGGCTCCATCCTGCATCCTGGCATTAAAGATGGCACAACTAGTCTTATGCCTTTCAACGTCATCGAGTATGCCAAAAGAATCCTCCAACACTTGAAGTATATCTTTTGACTGAGCCATCTCAAATCTATAACTGAACTCATCGCTCATGGCAGCCAGTATAATGTAGTGCACCATGGTTCAGTCATTGAGCCATTCTGGTAAGTGTCTTTAACTATTTCACGTGCGTTTAGAGCTGGCTCCTCAGGTGCAGGATCCGTCAACACATATAAGATCCATTCATGCTTCAGGACTATCTTCAACTTTCGGTACCAGCTACCAAAGTTGGATCCCACCAACTTATCATTGTCCAACAATGATCGGGGTAATAAAAAAGTGGCCATATCTGTACAAAGAAAAATCAAAATCTAATTAGTAATTGATTTATTAAACCTAAAGATTTGAAATTTAACCAAAAAATTCTTTCACTATTTTATTCAAATTGGTAGCCTCTACCTCCAATTCAAGAAATTATCATAATTTCTTAGTGGATACTAAAATTCACATAGACTACACACGAGTCCAACTTTGGTTGGCCAACCCATGTACATTTAAGGATAGGTTCATAACCAATTATTTCTTCAAATAATTTTTAGTAATTAAATTTTTTTTCCAATTTCTAATCAGTAGGCTTTGGCCTCCACTGAAAAGATTTGATTAGGTCTAACCATTAACATGACCAAAAGGCCCAACTTTGGTTGGATAACCTAACCACCATTTAGAAAGATGTGGCCAAGAAATCATATAATAAATGATAATTTCATTAGCCGATAAGCAACAGGCCTTTGGGCCTACAATGATTATCTAACTAATGGATCCATTATTACCCACTTAATGGGAGGCTATGATCTAGTTATCATAATAACTATTTTATTTTAGGAACCTAATAATTTTAGATAATTTAATTTTTAAAGAAGATAAAAGATCAGATGATCCAGCTTGTCATGATCCTCTCATTGGCTTCACCAAGTCAGCTTAAGGGAGACCATTAATAGGCTGGTCTAGGAGCACCTAAATCAATCACACTGATTTACTTAGTTGACATGGGTCAGCTCGAATAGTCAAGTGATCCGATCAAAATATAATTTCACCAAGAGGTCAAGTAAGTTCGATCATTAGAAAGGTCTGCCAAAGCTTGCCTTAGACACCATCAGAAATGGCTAAGTAAGTAGATAGCCAATTAAAGACCACCGATCTGGTTTATCTTAGACATCAACTGGTTCAATTAGTCTCGATTAGATCAACCTAACCGTTCGTGCTAGACCATGTAGCCAAGAATCAAGTCCATCTTGGATCTCGTTAAAAACATGGACTTGACCAACTATAACTATTGTAATTGATCTAGAGAATTCTTGGCATAATCTAAGATAATAATTGATTAGATTTAGTCAATTCTCTAATTAAGTCTATTCTTTAATCTAACTCTAGATCTAACTCAATTAATGGACCTAATTTTTACTAACCCATTTAACCCAATGCGTTATGATTTGTGTCTTAGGTTCTTCAATTCACAATCCTAGATTCTAATCAAATAACTTCTTAATTCTTAATTAAGTTTTGGACTGAGGATTGGGGTTCGACTTTTCAAAATTAATTTTCATATTTATAAAATATTTTTATAATATGGTTCTACCAACCAAATTGCGTGTTTGATTCATAATCAAAATACAAATAAGATAAGCATGAAACTACTTTAGATCTAATCTAAATAAGTTCATGTAATTAAAACAGTTTCAAATTCAATCAATCATAAATTATCTTAGATCAAATCTAACATATTTATGATGATTAAAATTAGATTAAAATATTTTTAATTAGTCATAAGATCTCTTTGATCTAATCTAAAATTTTATAATCAATGTTTTATATTAGCACGTACTAGGATAATCTTTTCATTGTAAGGGATAAACCTTATAGCAAAACAATCTTATAATCAGTCCATATAATCTAAAACTTTTATTTTTAGATCTAAATTTTTTTTAAATCTAATAAATCATAAATAAAATTAGATCATATCTAATAAATTTATGATAAAAAATAGATCTATACGAACTAAGACAATCTCTCCATTATAAGGGATAAACCTTACAGCATGACAACCTTATATCAGTTCGTATGATCATAATTTTTTAATTTTAGATTTAGTAATTAGATTATAAATTAGATCTAATCTAAAAAATAATCTAAATATATAAAAATAATTATATAATAATGAACCTAGGCTCTGATACCAATTGAAGGAACTAGATCTAGGATTTCAGGACTAGATCTTGAAATTTTTTCAAGATCAGAAAGTGAAAGACTAAAATAAATTAAAATTTATTCATAAAAATTAGAGAATCTCTAGATCTAAGATTCTATTATATGATTATAGTATGATATTAAATCAAAAATTAAAAATATTAAACAGAAAAATATGTTTATCATATCAACATGCATCTATACTATATCTAATATAGTTATATAATAATAGATCAGATCCATATTACCTATACAAGTTAGATGTTCTAACTTGCTGATCCAAGCTGAAGGATGAAGCTCCAAGCTGCATACATGTTTGATCTCTAAAATATATCCACACGAGCCCACGAACCTTGATCAAAAGTTCGATGTAGGAAATCAGCACAATATGCTAGTACTGTACTGATCCTTCTTCAACGATCGATCCGATGCTTCCTTTTTCAAGACTTAGACACTCAAAAAAATTAGAAAAAAAGAAAAAGACTTTCGATCTAAAATAACACTCAAAAATCTTTATGAAAGTGGAGGAGAAAGAAAGAGCAAAAAAATCCTAAAAGAAGGCCCTCTTCTTCTTCTCTTTTCTCTCACCTAGACACCTAGATTGGTATCTATAAAATCCCCACACCCCAAGGATCTCTCTCTCTAATTTTTACATGCCCAAGAGCCCTCTCAATGATTTGGAATCAATATGAAATTTAGCTTAATTTTTTTTTAAAATAAAGAGTTAAGACAGACTCCTTGTCTAGGTCAAATATCTAACAAGGAATGTCCAAAAAGGGAAAAACTTGGGGCACCCAACTCTTGGGCGCCCCCTCCTTTTTCTTTAGCGTGGACCACCACAATTTATCACACAAAACTTCTCTAATTCTCATGATAAATCTAGAAAAAAAATAGGAGTATGGGCAGCATAAGGGAGGAGGAATTTTTTTTGCAACAAACTCTATCAAATAGAATTTGATTTCAAAACAACTTTCCAAATTTGACTTGGTCCATAACCACTTGCCATGTAAGAAACAAGGGAGGGAATTGGGTGCATGTGAAGGCCTGGGGAAAAGAAATTTCCATGCACAAAACAAAGAGAGAAAGGGTATAGGGGCATGGGATATAGGTGATGCAAGCAAGATGAATCCTAGTCTTACTAGGATTCCACATTTGACTTGGTCAAATATGGTTTCTCAAATCATATCAAATCAAAAGTAAATTAATCTAATTAAATTAGATTCTAATTCAATTAAAAATTAAATTAAATTAAATTAAATTCTAATTTAATTTTCTAATCAAATTAGAAAATTAGATTGATCCAAGTTCTAGTTGAACTAGGATTAGTTCTTCCTTGCACTTGACTTATCCAATAAACTAATTGAACTTGATCCAATCAAGTTCAAATTAAATTTAATTAAATTATATTTAATTAGAATTAATCTTAATCCTTTGATTTAATCAAATTAAGCTAATTAGCAATCAAATTACTAATCGATCCTCCTGCAATATTTGCACTAGGTTAAACATCAATCGTATTGATCGTTTAACCTTAGAACGATTCTCAATCATTGATCAACCATCCGATTGGATTATGAACTCTAATGTATGTGATCTCATAAGTTTGAACCTAATCGATAGCATAGAAATAAATTTTTATACCAATCGAAGCGACCATCTAGTAATGATACTCGATGGCCGAATAGGTTGAATGTATAGAGCAACATTCTTAGAACCTATATGAATATGTTTTCATATAATTCATCTTTTTGATCAAAATGCTTGTAGGATTTCTCAAAATTCAACTGTCAACTCTAATCAGGCTATCCACAATGTATTTTAAAATATCAAATCCATCTCATAGATTATCCTGACCAAGATTTTGCTATATTGAAATATAGTGATACATTCTTCTCCAACTCTTAGAGTGATCAATCCCATTTTGATCACACACCAACTTCGCAAGTATTTGACTATGCTCAGAAATCTTCTATTATTGAATTAAAAATTCAGTTAGTCTGATATCAAAGCATAGTGAGTTGCTTGCAAGCCACTAAAGTGATCTCAGGTCTAAGGAATATTTATACCTATATCCCATCATAGACATTCTCAATAGTAGAATTCTCTGAAGTTGGTCACGTTCAGTAATAATGTACCCCTACATCTCATCTATATGCCATATCAGTATCTCCATACTTTTTGATTAAGAGAACAGCCAACGTATATGGCATACAGCGACCTATGCTCGATAGATGCTGTTGTCCTTATTAATAGCCTATTATTTGATCGTGAACAGTTTTAAGGATAAATCGATAAATTCTCTCTTTATCAAATCTAAATAGTCCTAAAGACTTCATCACAACAATGAAGTTCGTTAGAAGATCAAAACTTATGATGAAAAATGCTAAAAATATATATTATTAATTAATAAATCAATTACAATTATAACTATAATGCAGCATAACCGTCAATAGACTGATAATTGACTTTGGGATATATTTTTCAATATGGAGATGGTGTAGGAAACAAGCTCTTTTTTTCAGTAGCCTTTGTCTTGAAGCATCCTTCAACTCAAGCTTACCTCCTACCTTGTACTATACCCCTTTTCTCAGATCATACATACCCCTTTCATTCTACTTGGGTCTTTAAATAGAGTGGAGAGGACATTTGCGAGGAGTTCACATGTAAATAGGATTAAAACTCGGGAGGAGAGGACCATATGCTACCAAGATCCCTGCTGACCATCAAATCATGATCAAATGCTCCAAAAATCATCTAAAAACTCTTGTTAAAAGCTCTAATCGAGTTGAATTCGATTCTGGCCATTGGATCATGCTTTTTGGAGATTTTGGATTGTCGGATCATGCAAAAACTTCTCCCAAAATCCTTCCTTAGACCAACTACAATTTTGGCTGCTTGATCATGCTCAAAACCGAGCTCCAGCCGTCTGATCGTGCCTAAGCTGCGAGCCACCACTGCAACATATGGTAAACATCAATCCAGGCCATCTGATCAAGTGTATCACTACGTTTCAGCCGTCCAATGGTGCACAAATGAAGGCCACCTGTTGTGAACCATGACCACACCGAAAAATACTATGTTGTGGACCGTGCCTAGGTTCTGTGGATCGAACGGGCGGGTTGTTTCTATGCACCATTGTAGACCGAGCGGCTTAATGGGCTAGGCAAGTTTATTTTAGGCCAATTTTTGGGTTGATTTGGGCTTCAATTTATCTCCAATTTAAGTCTGATTTACTCTCAATTTTCTTCCTTTTAATCTATGAATCAAGCTCTTTGTATTGGCAATCATCTTTTCTACCAAAGATAAAAAAAATATTAATTCTTAAAAATAAAGATGAATTAATCTATAAATTAATACTTTTATTGATATATTTATATATTTTTTAAGACTACAATAAAATAAAAGAATATAATCAAATACGTAGATCAAACCAAGGCTTGCCTCCACAAGGCATGCAAACTTTATTATGAGAAAAAAAAAATTTATAAGAGAAGATCGCATCCTCTCAACTCTCATATATCAATTTCTCTCTCTCAACAAAAAGCACAGTATCTTACAAAGCTCTCTCTTATAAGAAGACCCCCTATAGCTTTGGCCGCTGCTTGGTAGTTTGCCCGAAGCACTACTATATCTCTCCTCTCTACTGCTCTTGGCTGCTACACTCTGCTATAGTCCACAGGCTGTCGACCTTTTTAAAGGGCTTAAAATCAAGTCTTAATATTTTTAGATCTCCTAACATGACCCAGATAAGACTATCTGACCATCAGATCAAGACCGCAAGCATCCCAGGCCATTAGATCTCGTCCACACGCTCTCTCGATCATTGGATCACACAAAGCATAGCCTATGCACCATATATTCATGCCATAGACCCTTAAATAGTCTATGTGAGTGCCGTGGACTGCATGAGATGCTAGGTGGCACCCATGGACCATGGTGGACCATGTGCATTGGGCCGCGCATGGACCCGCACGACTTGGCCTTGCGTATATACTAGGCACAACCTGTGCATTGGGCCGCGCCCTACTGCAAGCCACGGATTGCTATGGGTCGGTGCTCTTATGGGTGCCTCCATCATGATTTTTCTACTATTGTAGATTGAATTTGAGGCATTTTTTCAAGCAATCTCCATCTTGACTCCTTCTAACTTTGAGAGCTTCTGGATGATCTTGTCCCAATTAGAAAATGTCTCCCAAATCCAATCGTCTAGCATGTAGAAGATTGAGATCATTTTTTATAAAAGTATATGAATCATTCATTAATAAAAATTATTTAGCATATTTCATCATAATATTGTACATCTTCTTAATCGAACTCCTTTGTTATGATAAAAGTGTTGGGAATTGTATTTTAAAGTTAATCCTCTAGTTTATAGATGGTTAAGCTAAATATAATTTATACTTGAATTACAAATGAATAAAATTATTATTTTGATATTTCATCATATTTTTACATCTTTCTATAATGAACTCTTCTGTGATGAAGTTCTTAGGACTATTTAGACTCGACAAAGAAGGATTTATCATTTAGTCCTTAAACTTGTTCGTGACCAAATGATACGTTGTTATCAAGGACAATAAGATAATCGAGTGTAGGTCGTTGCGTGCCATATTTGTTGGTTGTCCTCTTAACCAAGAAGTATGAAGATACTGATATAGATGCAAGTGAAGTGTAGGGATACATTTCATTGAATATGATCCAACTGCGGAACTCTCTACTGCTAAGAGTTGCTCGCAAAGGATATGGATATAAGTGTTTCTTAGACCTGAGATCACCATAGTGACTTGCAAGCAACTCACTGCACTTTGGTACTGAACTATCTAAATTTCTAATTCAGTGATGGAAGGCTACTGGGTGCAGTCAAGTACTTATAAAATTAGTGTGTAAGTCAAGATGGGATTGACCCCTTCAAATATAGGAGCAAGTGCAATTTAGCAAAACCTTGACCAGAGTAGTCCAAATGATGGACGTTGAAATTTTGAAATACAATGTGGATGATTTTTAGGATTGGCAATAAACCCTAGGTTGTCCTTTAGCATTAAGGACAAGGGGATAAATTATATGGTAACCATATGGCATAGGTTCATCGATATTGCATTGCGACTATTCGACCTATCCGGACGTCGAGTATCATTGCTAGATGATCGCATCGATTGGTACAGAAAATTTATTTCCATGCTACTGACTTGGGGTTTGAACCTATGGGGTCACACATAATGAGTTTCTATCTAATTTGATGGCTGATCAAGAGTCTCAATGGTCTGGGACTCTATCGTCAAGAGTTTCATTGGACTGAGACTTTGTGACCAGAAGTTCCACTAGACTGGGACTCTACCTTCAAGAGTTTCACTGGACTGAAACTTTGAGTCCTACTTGTCTAAGACTCTATGATCAAGAGTTCTATTAGTCTGAAACTCTATGATCATGAATTTCATTCATTTGGGATACTTCAATCAAGAGCCCCACTAGTTTGGGACTCTTCGATCAAGAGTTTCATACAAATGAAACTCTATTGTCCAGACACCCATCCGATTGGGACTCTATATTTATTAAAGATTTTATTAGCAATTAGATTTCTAGTTAGCTTAATTTTATTAAGTAATGAAGATTCGATCAAATCTGATTGAATTTAATTCGATTAGATTTGATCCGATCAAGTCATGAAATAACCTAATCGCTATAGGAGATTCGATCCTAATTTGATTAGGACCTGAATTCAATTAATTTGTAGTTTGATTAAATTTTAATTGGATTGGGTTAAGCCTAATTTGATTAGATTTTATCTAGTCTAATTGGGTCTAGAAAATTAGTTTGGTTGAAACCAATTTGGACTAAGTCAAATAAGTTTTGAATTTCAAATCCTAATCTCCCTGTGCCACCTCATTTTTGACCCATGCCTCTCCATGCATCTTTTGTTTTTGCATGAGAGTTTCTCATGCCATAGAGTTGAGCATCTCCTCTCTTTTTTCTCTTTGACCTAGTCCAAGTGTTGGACCGGTTCACACGAAATTAAATTTTGAATTCAATTAATGGTTGTTTACTTGAAACCTCCTAACCCTCTCGATCTTATCCACTTGTCACGCCCTCTTATGATTTCTCACACATATTTTTGTACATTTCTGAGTATGGGCATGCAGAAAGAAAGTCCTTCCATGCATTAATCACCTAGAGGTGGGTGATGGAGGTGGATAAGAATCAAATTGAATTTTGAATTCAAGTTTAAACCTCTTATCTGATTTATATGCAATAGCCATAGAATAGCACCCATTTAAAAAGTGTTTTTTCATGCGGGCATGAGGGGGTTTGCATGAGATATCTAAGAGTGCTGAGAAGGGATTTCTTAGAGAAAGAAAAGTAGAGAGGGGCAAACTCTGGGCATGGAAAATTCAAAGGAAGAAAGTTTCTTGTGCCACTTTGGTTCTTTCTTTCAAATGCAACACTTTAAATTATTTAAAGTGTGTGTGTACCATTTAACTAAGAAAGGAGTTTCTCAGTGAGTGTGGCGTGAGCTTCTCTTGGACGTGAGGACATTCGTTGGTCACAAAAGCTCTAAGAGGGGTTTTTATGGTTTCGGGTATGGGAGGTTCTAAGGTATCAATCCAAGATTCGGGTGGTGAGTTTGAGAGCTCTAACCATCGTCCCTCCACCAAAACCTCCACACCACTTCATCATCCTCTGAAGTACACCTTCTAACCTTCTAGAGCATTCAGAAGATCAGGAGTAAATCATTGATTTGATTCATGAAGATCAATTGTTGAAGGCTTCAGCAAGAAGCTAGCACTCTGATGGAGCTGGTCAGGATCAGAAGCTCCACGTGGACTCATCGTAGAGGCCGAATGATTGTGCGGCTACAGTGTGATGCGAGGGCTTCCTTCTATAATTTTGGATTATGGAAATCATCTACTCGCAAATAGGTATCATGTTTTGAACACAAATTGATCAGCAAATATGATTTACTGATCAAGTGCATTTAATTTTTCATTGCATATATACATGTCTAGATCCATGTGTAGGATTATATGATCTAATCATAGCATGCCTTAAATTAATATTAAATTAATTTTAGCTTTCACGATATATTTATTTTGAAAAAGTTTCAAAAAGCATGCCTTGAACCTTGCATGATTTCCATCATTGATATCACAGCAAGGGTTGCTTGACATGTTTATATATTAATTAAAAAAATTAAATGCTAGCATATTTGATATATTTTGATCCAGATAACTTAGTAATCGAGGATGAATGAGCTACCAAGCCATCCAATCATAAGGGATAAGTATGGTTTAAAGGCCATCTCCTTCCATTCGATGAAGATCCTTTATGGCGGTAGGGGTGCCACCGTGAACTCTTCATTAAGATGAATGATAAAAAAAAAATTTATTAAAATTATTTTAATATGAAAGTTAAATATGAATGTATTTAGATTAGATCTAAAGAGTATATTTATGGTTTAATTTTTATTATGCTTTATTTTCTATTATGAAACAAGCAATAGAATTGCTGTTTATGAAATGAGCCGATCCATTTATAAAATTAGTCAATCTATTTAATGAATAAAAAATATAAAAAAAAATCTTTTAAAATTTAAAAATTATTTTTGAAATGCCAAACCCTGATCCATCAACCCAAAACTTGTAGGGTCTAGAATTATGAATTAAAGATCTAAGATAAATCCATAAAACTGTGGGTCAATGGATTAGATGAATTAGATCCATTAATTAGGTTAGACCTAAGGTTAGTTAAAGAATGAATTAATCTAGAGTAATTGATCAAATCTAACCAAATATTGAATTAGATTAGGTTAAGAATAATCTAGATTCAACTTTAATAGTTGTAGTTGGACAAGTCCATATCTTTAATAAGGATCAAGATGGACTTGATTCATGGCAAGTGGTCCATCCTGAAATTACTAGGTTGATCAGATTAAACCTAATTAATCAGTTAGTGTCTAAGGTAAGTTTGGTAGTCTAGATCAGTGATTTTTAATTAGAAGCTACTCACATGGATTCGATCTTTGATGAGTTAATGGCATATCTCTTTCACTGATCTCACTTATCTGACTGATATGATCGATTAGAATTTGATTAGATCGCTTGATAATTTGAGCTGATCTATGCCACTAGAAATCAGTTTGATTGATTTCAATCAATAAGACTGAATTAGATGCCCATAGATCGAAAATTGATCCTAGTCCTCATCTATTGACTTGGTGAAGTCAGTGGAAGGATTTAACTTGTTGAAGTCAGTGGAAGAAAATTGATCCATATCTTTTCTATCCTTAAGTCATATGTAACCTAAATCCTCTAAATTATTAGATCCTTAAAAATAATAAAGTTATGAGGATAACTCAATCATAGCCTTCCATTAAGATGAATAGTAATGAGTCTAATTTTCTATATGGACATTGGAGGTGCCTTACACCTAGTATTCATTTGGATATTAAAATTACTATCCATCAAATGATGATTAGGTCACACTCTTTGAACAACGATCAGGTTGGTCAGAGCTTTCCTCGAGCCTAGTTTTCGTTCGTTTGATGCACTGAACTCAATCATGTTAATGGTTGAACTTAATCAGACCTTTTCAGTGGAGGCCATAGCCTACTAAATTAGCTTTTAGGATAAAATAAAATTATTAAAAATTATTTAGAGAAGTAATTAATTATGAACTTACCTGTAAATACACACGGATTGGCCAAAGCTTTCCTCGAGCCCATTTGTAGTCTATATGGATTTCAGTATCCATTAAGAAGTTAGTGTAATTTCTCGAATTAGAGGTAGAGGTTACCAATTCATAAAAATAGTAGAAGAACTTTTAGACTAAGGTCCAAGTCTTTAGAATTAAATAATTTGAGTATTAATATGGTTTTATATTTTTCTTTTCAGATAAATAGAATGGCTAGTTTAAGTCCACTCAGTTCACTATTGGATGGTGACAAGTATTTAGGATCTAAATACGAAAAGTCTAGTATTGATCCTAATAAGGCAGACTTAAAGAGGAATGATCCTCTTAACTCGAATAGACTGAATAGAAAAAACCAATAAGAAATTGCCGGACAAGGTTGTTATATGATAACACCTTGCAATTTCTCTATTTATGATAAATCTACCTGGGTATTAGATACCGAGAGTTTAGTTCACATATGCAATTCATTGCATGAACTTCAAATTGGTAGAAAGTTTGAGAACGGTGATAGATTCCTGAATGTTGAGGATGGAAGGAATGTTCCAGTCCTAGCATTGGAAACTCTTGAGCTTAATTTCAAAATAAATAATATTGGTTTTAGTGACTGTCACTATTATCCATTCTTTATAATGAACATAATATCTATTAGGCTTTTGGCTCAAGATGGTTATAGTTTGTCAATAAAGAAAAATTATTGCGATATCATTATGAATATTATGTCACAATAATGCAAGGATAATTAAGAAATAGCATTTATATTATATCACAACCTATTAGTATAATGTACACATCAAATAAATATCTAAAACTAGATAATATCACTGATGCTTATCTTTGGGCGTGTCTACTTGGTCATATAAACAAGAATAGGATCAATAGGTTAGTCAAGGAGCGTATTCTTAATATCAATGATTGTGAATCATTGACTATCTGTAAGTCTTGTCTTCTTGATAAAATGATCAAATCATCTTTTATTGGAAAGGATGAATGGGCCACTGATCTTCTGGGTTTAGTACATAATGATGTATGTGGACCTACGAATATATGTGCTAGAGGTGGGTATTACTACTTCATTACATTTACTTACGATCTATCTAGGTATGGATATATCTATCTTATGAAGAATAAATTCGATTCGTTTGAAATATTCAAATGATATCAAAATAAGGTAGAAAAATAACTTGGAAAGAGTATTAAAACTCTTCAGTCAAATCGAGAAGGTGAGTATCTTTCTAATGAGTTTTTGATATATCTAAGAGAGAATAAAATTTTCTAACAATGGATCCCTCATGAAATACCACAGCATAATGGTGTGTCTGAAAGGAGGAATTGAATCCTGTTGGATATAGTTCGATCCATGATGGGGTTTGCGAGTTTATCAATTTTTTTGGAGGGTGATGCACTTGAGACTGCTTGTTATGTTTTAAACAATATTTTGAGTAAGTCTGTTGCAAAGACTCCATATGAGATATGGACTGGGCATAGGCCGATACTCTCTGACCTTAGGGTTTGGGGATGTCCAGCCTATATCAAATATTTATAGCCAAAAAAGCTTAGACCTAGGTCCAATAAATGCTTGTTTATAGGGTATCCTAAGAAAACTAGGGGATATTACTTCTAGTTTGCTGAAGAGCAAAAAATGTTCGTCAGTAATAAGATGGCCTTTTTGGAAAAAAAGTTTCTTATGAAAAGAACAACTACCTCTAATATTGAGCTTGGTGAAGTTCGATAGATGAAAGAATCAATACATTCTAGTGAACCTACAAAACTAGATTTGATAAGATTAAACCCAGAGCCTGTTGTTGATACACCCTTGAGGATATCTGGTAGAGTACCACGTCAACTGAATAGATACTATAGTTTCTTGATCTAGGATAGTGATTCTATTGAACTCGATGAGAACAATGAGGATTCGATCATCTTCATGGATGCCATGTAGAGATCCGACTCTAATAAGTGGCTGAAAGTCATGAAATCCGAAATGGAGTCCATGAAGGTCAACAATGCATGGACACTAGTTGATCCATCTGAAGAGATAAAATTCATTGAGTGTAATTAGATTTTCAAAAGAAAAAGGAGCGCAGATGGGAAGGTGGAGATCTATAAAGCCCATCAGGTTATCAAAAGATATTGTCAGCATTATGGTATTGACTATAATAAGATATTTTTTTTTGGTAGCAATGCTTAAGTCTATTCGAATTATGCTTGTGATAGCAGCATATCTAGACTATGAGATCTTGCAGATGGATGTGAAGATAGCTTTCCTAAATGGAAGTTGGAAGAAGAGATATATATGATACAGCCTGAGGGATTCACATCCACAGACAAGTCCAAAGTATGCAAGCTTCAAAGATCCATCTATGGATAGAAGCAAGCATCTTGGAGTTGGAACATGCATTTTGATAAGGTGATCAGAACGTATGGCTTCATTAAGAACGGAGAGAAATTCTACATGTATAAATGGGCTGATAGTTCTATGGTCATATTTCTTATTTTGTACATAAATGATATTCTCTTAATCAGAAATGACATCCCTACATTATAGAAAATAAAGATTTGGCTATCATCTCAATTCTCCATGGAGGACTTGAAAGAAGCTTCCTACATTCTAGGAATGAAGATCTATAGAGATAGATCTAAAAGATTACTTAGATTATCCTAGTTCATGTACATCAATACCATGTTGAAGTGGTTCAGCATGGCAAATTCTAAGAAAGACTATCTTTCGATAGGTCATAAAATTTCTCTCTAGAAGAGGGATTGTTCGACAACTCCTTAAGAAATAGAAAGTATGAGTAGAATATCATGTACTTCAGTAGTAAATTCTATTATATACGTCATGATATATACGAGACTAGACATGGCATACTCACTAGGGATAGTGGATAGATACCAGTCTGATCTGGATGAGAATCACTGAAAGATTGTAAAGATAATCCTAAAGTATTTGAGAAATACCAAGGACTAGTGGCTTATTTATGAAGATACTGACTTGAAACTTATGGGATATACTGATTCCAGTCTTCAATCAAATTAGGATGATAGCAAGAGGGTGTTATGTTATGTGTTTATCCTGAACGGTTGAGCGATCTGCTAGAAGAGTTTCAAGCAGTATACTATGGTCGATTCTGTATACGAGGTAGAGTGTGTCACGACATTCGATACTGCAAAAGAAGCTGTGTAGCTACAGAAGTTCATTGATGAGCTAAAAGTGGCACCCTCCTTGGATGGTCCGATTCTGCTTTACTATGATAGCACTGGAGCCATAGCTAAAGTGAAGGTGCCAAAGGCACATCAATGCACCAAGCATATTCTACATCACTACCATCTTGTATGAGAGATCGTGTAACAAGGTAACATCGATCTTCAGAAGATTGACGAAAAGAAGAACATGGCCGACCCATTAACTAAAGCCACTAGAATCAAAGAGTTCGACAGTCGTAAATGGAAAATGGATATTCGATACTGTTATGAATGGCTTTAGTCTAAGTCAGAGATGTTGGAAATTATATTCTAAAGCCAATCATCTAGGTTATAGATGGTTGATCTGAATATAATTTGTATGAGAATTAGAAATGAATAAAATTATTATTCTGGCATTCTATCATGTTTTTACATCTTCTTGTAATGAATTCTTCTATGATGAAGTCCATAGGACTATTTAGACTCGATAAAAAAGGATTTATCGTTTAGTCCTTAAACTTGTTTGTGATCAAATGATACGTTATTACCAAGGATGATAACATAATCGAGTGTAGATCCTTGCGTGCCATATTTGTTGGTTGTTTTCTTAACTAAGGAGTATGAAGATATTAGTATGGCATGCAGGTAAAGTGTAGGGGTATATTTTACTGAACGTGATCCAACTATGGAGCTCTCTACTTCTAAGAGTTGCTCGCAAAGGATATGAGTATAAGTATCCCTTAGACCTAAGATCACCATGGTGACTTGCAAGCAACTCACTACACTTTAGTACCGGACTATTTGAATTTTTAATTCAGCGATGGAAGGCTACTAGGTGCAGTCATGTACTTATGAAGTCGGTGTATGAGTCAAGATGAGATTGACTCCTCCAAGTGTTGGAGCAAGTACATCACTGTATTTTAACTTAGCAAAATCTCGATCGAGATAGTCCATACGATGGATGCTGAAATTTTGAAATATAATATGGATGGTTTTTAGGTTGGCAGTAAACCTTAGGTTGTCCTTTGAATATTGAGGTCAAGGGGATAAATTATACGATAACCATATGCCACAAGTTCGTCGATGTTGCATTACGACTATTCGACCTATCCGGACATCGGGTACCATTGCTAGATGATCATATCGATTGATACAAAAAATTGAATCCTATGCTACCGACTTAGAATTTAAACCTATGGAGTCACATATAATAGGAGTTTCTACCTGATATGATGGCTGATCAAGAGTCCTAATGGTCTAGGACTCTATGGTCAAGAGTCCCACTAGACTGAAACTCTATGACTAGTAGTTCCACTGGACTGAGACTCTACCTTAAGGAGTTTCACTAGACTGAGACTCTTAGTCCTACTTATTTGAGACTCTATGATTAAGAGTTCTACTGGTCTAAAACTCTATGATCATGAGTTTCATTCATTTAGGATACTTCAATTAAGAGTCTCACTAGTTTGGGACTCTTCGATCAAGAGTTTCATATAGATGGGACTCTGTTGCCCAGATATCCATCCAATTGGAACTCTATATTTATTAAAAGTTTTATTAGTAATTAGATTGTTAATTAGCTTAATTTGATTGAGCGATGAGGATTCAATCAAATCTGATTGAATTTGATTCGATTGGATTTAACCCAATCAAGTCATGAGATGACCTAATCGCTATGGAAGATTCGATCATGAATTAAATAGGACCTAGATTCAATTAATTTCTAATTTGATTAGATTTTAATTAGGTTGGGTTAAGCCTAATTTGATTACATTTAACCTAGTCTAGTTGGGTCTGGAAAATTAGTTTGGTTGAAACTAATTTGGACCAAGTCAAATGAGTTTTGAATTTTAAATCCTAATCTTCCTGTGCCACCTTATTTTTGACCCATGCCTCTCCACGCATGTTTTGTTTCTGCATGAGAGTTTCTCATGCCCTAAAGTGGTGTGTGCCTCCTCCCTTTTCTCTCTAAGACCTGATCCAAGTGTTGGACCGGTTCAAACAAAATTGAATTTTGAATTCAATTGATGGTTGTTTAGTTGAAACCTCCTAACCCTCTCAATCTTATCCACTTGCCATGCCCCCTTGTGATTTCTCATGCACATTTTTGTGCATTTTTTAGTGTGGGCATGCAGAAAGAGAGTCCATCTACATGTCAATCACCTAGAGGAGGGTGATGGAGGTGGATAAGAATCAAATTGAATTTTGAATTCAAGTTTAAACCTCTTATCTGATCCATATGCAATAGCCATCAAATAGCACCCATTTAAAAAGTGTTTTTTCATGTGGGTGTGAGGGGGTTTGCATGAGATATCTGAGAGTGGTGAGAAGGGATTTCTTAGAGAAAGAAAAGCAAAGAGGGGTGCACTCTGGGCATGGAAAATTCAAAGGAAGAAAGTTTCTTGCACCACTTTGGTTCTTCCTTTCCAATGCAACACTTAAAATTGTTTAAAGTGTGTGCATACCCTCTAATTAAGAAAGGAGTTTCTCAATGAGTGTGGCGTGAGCTTCTCTTAGGCATGAGGATATTCGTTGGTCATAAAAACTCTAAGAGGGGTTTCTAGGGTTTCGGATGTGGGAGGTTCTAGGGTATCGACCCAGGATTCGAGTGGTGACTTTGAGAGCTATGAGCATCGTCACTCCACCAAAACCTCTACACCACCTCATCATCCTCTGAAATACACCTTATAACCTTCTAGAGCATCCAAAAAATCAGGAGTAAATCATCGATCGGATCGACGAAGATCGGCCATCGAAGACTCCAACGAGGAGCTAGCACTCAAGTGAAGCTGGTCAGGATCAGGAGATTCGTATGGACTCACCATAGAGGTCGGATGATTGTGTGGCTGCAGCATGATGTGAGGGCTTCCTCCTACAATTTTGGATTGCATAGATCATCTACCCATGAATAGGTTTTATGTTCTGAATATAAATCAATAAGTAAATATGATTTGCTGATAGAGTGTATTTAATTTTTCGTTGCATATATACATGTCTAGATCCATGTGTAGAGTTATATAATCTGACCATAGCATGCCTTAAATTAATATTAGATTAATGTTAGCTTTTTTTGCATATTTATTTCAAAAAATTTTTGAAAAGCATGCCTTGAATCCTACATTGTTTCCATCAAAAAGTCCTTAAAACTACATGTAAAGTGATAAAAGAGAATTTATTGTGTGGTTCTTAAACTTGTTCATGATCAAATGATACATTGTTAATAAGGATGATAATTGTATCAAATATAAATCATTGTGTGCCATATGGATTGATTGTCCTCTAAACCAAGGAGTGTGTTGACACTAGTATGGCATATGGGTGGGATATTAATATGCACTAAATGTGACCATTCTAAAATACTCTACTGTCAAGAGTGTTATCCGAGAAAATATGGATACAAGTATCTCTCCAACCTGAGATCACCATGATGACTTATAAGCAACTCACGATACTTTGGTACTGGACTATCTAAATTTCTAATTTAGTGACGGAAGATTTTTGGGTACAGTCAACTACTTATTAAGTCAGTGCATGAGTCAAGATGAGAATTGACCACTCTAAGTAGAATTGGAGAAATTATCTCATTGTGTTTCAATTTAGCAAAATCTTGGCTAGGATAATCCTTATGGGATTCACAAGATTGAGTAAGTTGAGATATTATAAGGATTACTATTCAAAAATTGACAGTAAACTCTGATGTTTTTTTAAGCATTATTGATTAAAAAGATGAATTATATAGTAACTATATTCTAGTAGGTTATAAATGTTGCTTTGCTATATTCGACTATATCCAGTCATCAGGTATCATGGCTAGAAAGTCACTTTAATTAGTACAGAAAGCTTGTTTCTGTGCTACTGACTTAGTGTTCGAACCTATGGGATCACATATATAGAATTTTTGATTCGATAAGGTGGCTAATCAATGATTATGAATTATTGAGGGCTTTAATTATCAATATGATTGATAATTAACATAATATAATTAATTAACTAAAAAAATAATTAATAATTAGATTGTTAATTGACTCAATTTAATTGAGTTATGAGGATTAAATCAAGACTAATTAAATTAGATTTAATTAGGTCTGACTCGATTAGATTATTAGATGACCTAATTACTAAGAAAGATGAGAATCTAATTTAATTAGATCTTGGACTCAATTAATCCTTGATTTGATCAAAAGATAAAAAGCTTAATTAGATTAGGTCAACTCATGTTTGGGTTTGATCAAATGAGAATTGAAGAGCCAAATTGGATAACCAAAGAGTCCAATTGGACTGCACTTGCTCCATTATGCCTAACCCTAGAACTCATTAAGACCTTGCTGCCCAATCTGATTATGCGCCTAGTCTTTGGATGCCAAACACCCTAGTGGCTGCCCCATATGGATAGAGTTACAATTTGGGAAGTTTCCAATTCAAAAAGATTTTAAATTGGACTTTGTTCCAATCTCCAACTCTATATTTTAGCACTCTATATAAATAGTCCTTTGTAAGTCAAAAGTACAATCAGAATATTCAGAATTTTTTAGATGTCAAAAACCCTAAGAGAGAGGCTTGGGCATGATGCTTTTGGGGTCCAAGCATGTGAGTTTTAAAGAAAATTGTTCCTCTATTGGGAAGAAAGCTAGGATTTTGTGAGAGCAACAAGCGTAGGCTATTCTTTTGTTACAAACCATGCTCTTCTTTCTTTATTGTTCAGCCATTAAGAAGATTTTTGCAAGAGGCTAGCACTCTAGGAGCTGATGGATCAAGCTTCGTGTGGATATTCTTAGAGACCGTTCGTGTGCGGGGCTAAAGCAACGAATGTGATCTACACAAGCAACGATCATCACATCAAATTTAGGTATGAGATTCGATCTCATAATCTTTTATTTCAAATTTTATATACATGATATCATATCATAGGTCTTGTTAAAAAGTGTTTATAGATTAGATTAATGCATGTTTAGATTAAAAGATTTAATCTAAAGTCTTTCGCTGCTATATTTTTAAAAAAGTTTTGAAAATCATGCATAAAACCTCCATGCTTCTTCAGCAGTATCAGAGTAGTTGGTTTCTTATATGATATGATATGCATGTATAGAATTTAAAATTTGAATTTTTGATGCATGAGATACATAAGACATGATGTAGATGAGATCTAAATTTTTTAATCAGATCTGAATATGATTAGATTAGTTTATTTTCTTATAACTTAGTATTTGGATTGGATAAATCACCAAGCCATCCGGTCATAAAAGAAAGTAGGGTTTAAAGGCCCTCTTATCCTATTCAATAGGATTCTCTTATGGCATGTAAGGATACCACTATGATTTCTCATGAAAAAAAAATGTGAAAAGATCAAAATTTATTTTTCTGCAAAATCTTAAATTCATAAAATCCTAGGATTATTTGTATTTGATATAAAAATTGCATGAAAAGATAAATCTAACCACTAAGAATAAAATATGGAATCATAAATATGTTTAGATGAGATTTAAAATTGATTTATGATTGATTTTATTAGATTTTATGCAAAAATCAGAAAGTTTGAAATTCTATAATTGTTGCTGGCATGCCTGCAGGGGTTGACCCTTTTCCCTATATGAGTCGACCCCAAGACACCTTTCATATTGGGGTCAATCCATTTACTACAGATGAAAATTTTTAGCTTTCTGTTTCCTCACAAAGGTCGACCCATGTCGTGAGGAGTCGACTCTTATCAAGGAGGGGTCGACCCCAATTATAAAGCAAAAAATTTTTATATAAAATTTATGTAAATTTATTTTATAAATTAAAATTATTTTAATGTTCATAAACTTAATTGAGAATTAAGCTATGAAACTAAGAGATCTAGATTGAAGAATCAAAGATCTAAAGGCCATGTTTATAAACCTTGAAAGTATGGGATTAGCTCAGATTAGGATCTATTAACTGGATTAGACCTAGGGGTAGAAATCATATAGATGATGGATTAAGTAATTGATCAAATCTAATTAATTATTAATTTATATTAAATCAATTCTTTTCTTGATCAATTCTCAATAGTTGTAGATGATCAAATCCATGTTTCTACCAAATGGATCTTGATTGTGGCTTAATGGCCGAGCCTAAATTATTAGATGAATTAAATTAAAACTAATTAATTGGATGGTATCTAAAAGAAGTTTGGTAGTTTAGACTGATGGTTTTTTATTAGGAAGTACTCATATTGATTAGTCTTTGAGGAGTTATTGGTATATCCCTTCCACCGATCTTACTTACCTGGCCATCCTGGTAGATTATATTTTGATTAAATCACTTAATAAATTTGAGTTGACCCATATCACTAAGGTTGATCGGTGTGACTAATTTAGGTACTAATCAATTAGTTTAATCACAAGTCCTTTTTATGACTTGGTGAAGTTAGTAGGAGGATTGTTGATTATGGTTGATCTTCTCTCTTCTCTTCTGAATAATTAATTAATTTTTTTAAATTATTAGGTCTATAAAATAAAATTATTATAGAGATAACAAGATCATAACCTTCCATTAAGTTGAGTGATAATGGGTCCATTAGTTTGGTGATCATTGGAGGTCTAAAGACCTGGTGCTCATCTACTATTGGAATTATCATTCATAATATGATAATTTAGTTGCCCTTTCTGATGGATGGTTAGGTTGGTCGGCTAAAGTCGAGCCTAATAATTTATTTGTTAGATGCTTTTAGTTGATCATGTTAATGGCTGGACCTAATCAGACCTTGTAGAGAAGACCAAAGTCAATTGAAAAGGCTCCTAGGGCAAAATCAATTACTAGAAGTTGTTTGAAAAATAATTGGTTGAGAACCTCCCTACTGATGCACATGGATGGGTCGGCTAAAGTTGGGCTGGTGTATAGTTGGTGTGGATTCTAGTACCACTAAGTAATTAATGCAATTTCTCAAATTGGAGGTAGAGGTTATCAATTTATATAAAATAGTGAAAAAATCTTTAGACTAAAATCCATGTCTTTAGGATTAATTGATTTATATACTTATAAGGTCTTTGTTTTCCTTTTAGATATGGTCAGTTCTTTATCTCTCCATTCATTATTAGATAATGAAAAGTTATCGAGACCTAACTTCGATAGCTGGTATCGAAAGCTCAAGATTATCTTGGAGCACGAGCAGATCCTTTATATGATAACAGATCTGGCACCCGAGGAGTTTGCATAGAACATGCATGGTACGATCTGAAAAATTTATCAAAAATGGGTCAACGATTGAATCAGTATTCGTTGCATCATGCGAGTGGCCATGAGTGATGAATTTCACCGCAAGTTTGAGGATGCTCAGCTTGAGGACATGTTGCAAGTATTGCAAGAATCCTTTGGCACTCCTGATGACATTGAGAGGCACAAGACTAGTTGTGCCATCTTTGATACCAAGATGAAGGAAGGGGCATCAGTTACAGATTATGTATTGTATATGATCGAGATGATCGAGTGCTTGAGCAAGCTCAGATTTTTCTTGCAAGAGCAGCTAGAGAAGGATGCGATACTAAATTTGTTGCCCAAGTCTTATCTTCCTTTTCTCAGTCATTATAGAATGACGAAGCCTGTAGTGAACTACTATAGGCTGCAAGAGTTGCTACAGACTTTTAAGAATGATCACCAGCTTCAGAAGAAGATGGTGAATTTAGTGGGAAGACCTTCTTCTAGTTATCAACCCTTTAAGAAAGGAAAGAAAGATAATAAGAAGAAGGAAAACAAAAAGCTGCAGAGTATTGTGACATCTAAGCCAGGTTAAATCAAGAAGTTCAAGTCTGACTAGAATCAAGCAAAATACTTCTATTGTAAGAAGCAGGGATATTGAAAGAGGAACTATCCTCTGTACATTGCCTCACTAGACCCAAACAGGCCGAATAAGAAAAAAAGTAAGCTATTGCTGGACAAGGTACTTATATGATAATACCTTATAATTTTTCTATTTATGATTCTACTTTCTAAATATTGGATACCGATAGTTCTATTGATATATGCAATTCATTGTAGGGACTTCAAGTCGATAGGAGTTTTGAAGACAGTAAGAGATTCCTGAATATTGGAGATGAAAGATCAGTATTAATTCTAGCTTTAGAAATCATTAAGCTTGTATTCAAATCAAATATTGTTGTTCTTAATGATTATTATTTTTGTCCTAGTTTTTTATTGAATGTTATTTCTGGAGGTCAATTGACCATGAATGGTTATGAATTTTCAGTAAAGAAAGATCATTAGGATATCATTATGAATGGTATTAATATGATGCATGGATAAAGGAACAATGGTTTTTTATTTATTATCATAGCCTGATAGTATAGTGTATACATCCAACAAACATCCTAGAATAAATGATGTCTCAGATATCTATCTTTGGCACTGTAGGCTAAGTCATATTAATAAGAATAGGATAAATTAGTTAGCGTAAGAGGATATCCTTGAAGTTGATGATTGTAAATCATTGCCAACCTGTGACTCCTATTTGCTTGGAAAAATGACCAAGCCATCTTTTACCAGAAAAGATGAGCAAGCTAGTGAACTTCTGGATCTATATATATCGATGTATGTGGACCTATAAATATAAGTGCTAGAGATGGATATAACTATTTCATTAGGTTTATAGATGACCTATCGAGATATGAATGTGTCTATCTTGTGAAGCATAAGTCTGAGTTATTTGAAATATTCAAACGATTTCATATTGAAGTAAAGAAATAAACTAATGAGAGTATTAAAATTCTTTGATCAAATTGAGAAGGTGAATACCTTATTTGTGAGTTTTTAATATATCTAAAAGAGAATGAAATTCTCTTCTAATAGACCCCTCCTGGTACATCACAGCTCACTAGTGTGGCTGAAAGGAGGAATCGAACTTTATTGAATTTGGTTTGCTCCAAAATAGGCTTTGCAAGTCTGCCAATCTTCTTTTGGAGATATGCACTAGAGTCGACTAGTTACTTATTAAATAGAGTTCTAAGTGTATAAATAAGAGATCATATGAGATATGAATAGGATGTAAGCTGGTACTCTCATATCTTAAGGTCTGGAGTTATCCAGCTTATGTCAAGCATTTGAAAATAGACAAGCTTAGACCAAGCTTTGACAGATATCCAGCTATTTGTTGGGTATCCAAAAGAAACAAAAGGATATTACTTCTACTAAGTTGAAGAACAAAAGTTGTTCATCAATAATAGAGCAACCTTTTTAGAAAAATTCTTTGGGGAAGGAACTAGTGCTTCTAAGATTGAACTTAAGAAAGTTCAACAGGTAGAAAAATCGATACTAGTGACTGAACTTGAACCAGATTTGATAAGATCAAATCCAAAACCTAGTGTAGAGCTATCCTTAAGGCGATTTGATAGGGTACTACATCAATCGGATAGATACTATGATTTTTTTATCCAAGATGGTGATCCTATTGAGCTCGATAAGAACGAAGAGGATCCGATCATCTAAATGGATGCAATATATAGGTTTATTTTTGAGAAATGGTTAGGAGCCATAAGATCCTAAATGGAATCCATGAAGGTCAACAATGTATGGAGATTGGTTGATTCAGTCGAAGAGATAAAACCCATAGAGTGTAAGTGGGTCTTTAAAAAAAAAAGAGACACGGATAGTAAGGTGGAGATCTATAAAGCCTATCTAGTTGTCAAGAAATATCATCAACAATATAGTATTCAATATGATGAAACATTTTTTTCTATAGCAATGCTGAAGTCCATTCAAATCATGCTTGCGATAGCTGCACATTTGGATTATGAGATCTGACAGATGGATGTAAAAATAGCTTTCTTAAATGGAGAGCTGGAAAAAGAAGTATATATGATATAATCTGAAGGTTTCACATCTACATACGAGTCTAAGATATGCAAGCTTCAGAAATTCATCTATGGATTGAAGCAAGCTAGTTGGAGTTGGAACATGTGTTTTGATAAGGTGATCAAAACATATGGCTTCATTAAGAATGGAGAGAAACCTTGCATCTACAAGTAAAAAAATGATTTAGTGATTGTATTTTTTATTTTATATGTGGATGACATTCTTTTAATTGAAAATAATATTCCTATATTAAAAGAAATAAAGGTATGATTATCATCACAGTTCTCTATGAAAAAGTTGGGAGAAGCATCCTACATCCTAGGAATGAAGATCTATAGGGATAGATCTAAAAGGCTACTTAGATTATCTCAGTCCACGTATATTAATACTGTGCTAAAGTGATTCAGCATGGTGATTTTCAGAAAAGGCTATCTTTCGATAGGCCATGGACTTTCTCTCTTAAAGAAGAATTATCTGACAACTCCTCAAGAGAGAGCATACGAGTAGAATATCATATACTTCGATAGTAGATTCTATAATGTATACCATGATATATACGAGACCAAATATGGCATACTCACTAGGGATAGTAAGCAGATACCACTATAATCCAGGAAAAAATCATTAGAAGGTTGCTAAAATCATCCTTAAGTATTTGAGAAATACTAAGGTTCAATAGTTAGTTTATGGAGAATCTAACTTGAAACTTGTAGGATACACTAATTCCAGCTTTCACTTAGATAGTGATGATAGCAAAAGTATGTCAGAATTTATATTTATCCTCAATGATGGTGTGGTTAGCTGCAAAAGTTCCAAACAGTACACCATAGTCGATTTAGTATGCGAGGAAGAGTATTTTACTGCATCAGATACTACAAAAAAAGTTGTATAGTTGAGAAAGTTTATTGGCGAGCTCGGAGTACCACCCTTCATTGATGGTCTAGTTTTGTTGTATTATGATAGTACTGGAGCCATAGCACAAGCAAAAGAACCGAAGGCCCATCAGCATACAAAGCATGTCCTACATCACTACCATCTTATGCAAGAGATCATGGAACGAGATGACGTCGACCTTCAGAAGATCAATAGAAAAAAGAATTTGGCTAGCCCATTCATTAAAGTCCTCTTGCGGTCAAGAAGTTCGAAAATCATAAATCGAAGATAGGTATTTGATACTATACCGATTGGCTTTAGTCCAAGTGAGAGTTGTTAGAAAATATGTTCCAAATTCAATCATCTATCTTGTAGATGATTGAGATCATTTTTTATAAAAATATATGAATCATTCATTAATAAATATTATTTAGTGTATTTTATCATAAGATTATGCATCTTCTTAATCGAACTTCATTATTATGATGAAAGTCTTTAGAACTACATATAAAGCAATAAAAGAGGATTTATCTTGTGATTCTTAAACTTGTTTGTGACCAAATGATACATTATTAATAAGGATGATAATTGTATCAAGTATAGATCATTATGTATGATATGGATAGGTTGTCCTCTTAACCAAGGAGTGTATTGACACTGGTATGACATATAGGTGGGATATTAATCTACACTGAATGCGATCATTTGGAGCACTCTATTGTCAAGAGTGTTATCCAAGGGGATATAGGTATAAGTATCTCTCCAACCTAAGATCACCACAGTGACTTGCAAGCAACTCACTGTACTTTGGTGTCGGACTATCTGAAGTTTTAATTCAGTAACGAAAGATTTTTGGATGCATTCAAGTACTTGTTAAGTCAGTACGTGAGTCAAAATGAGAATTGACCACTCTAAGTAAAATTGAAGAGAATGTCTCAATGTATTTCAATTTAGTAAAATCTTGATCAGAATAATTCTTGTGAGAGTCACAGGATTGAGTAGGTTGAGATACTATAAGGATTATCATTCAAGATTTGACAGTAAATTCTGATATTTTTCTAAGCATTATTGGTCAAGAGGATGAATTGTATGGTAACCACATTTCAATAGGTTATGAATGTTGCTTCACTACATTCGAATCCATCCGATTGTCAAATACCATGGCTAGATAGTCATTTTGATTGGTACAGAAAGCTTATTCCTATGCTACTAACTTAGTATTGGAACCTATGGAGTCACACATATAGAAGTTTTGATCTGATCAGATGGCTGATCAATGATTATGAATCATTGAGAGCTTTAATTATCAATGTGATTGATAATTAATCAATATAATTAACTAAAGGAAGATTAATTAATAATTGGATTGTTAATTGATTTAATTTAATTGAGTTATAAGGATTAGATCAAGACTAATTGAATTGGATTCAATTAGGTCTGACCCAATTAAATTATTCGATGACCTAATTACTAAGAAAGATGAGATTCTGATTTAATTAGATCTTGAACTCAATTAATCCTTGATTTGATCAAGAGATTAATAGCCTAATTGAATTAGTTCAACTCATGTTTGGGTTTGATTGAATGAGATTTGATTAAGAGCCAAATTAGATGAGAACCAAAGAGTCTAATTAGACTGCACTTGCTCCTTTGTGCCTAACCCTAGAACTAACCAAGACCGTGCCGCCCAATCTGATTGTACACCTAGTCTTTTGATTGCAAACATCTTAGTTCCGCCCCATATGGATAGAGTTAGGGTTTGAAAAGTTTCAATTCAAAAATGTTTTAAATTTGACTTTGTTCCAATCTCTAACTTTATGTTTCAGCACTCTATATAAACAGCCTTTTGTGAGCCAAAGTAGTAATCAGAATATTCAGAGTTTTTGAGACATCAAAAACCCTAAGAGAGAGGCTTGGGTGTGAGGCTTTTAGGATGGGCTTCCAACTGTGTGAGTTTTAGAGAAAATCGTTCCTTTATTGGGGAGAAAGCTAGGATTTTGTGAGAACAATAAGAGAAGGCTATTCTCTTGTTACAAACCATCCTCTTCTTCCTTTATTGTTTAGCAATTAAGAAGGTCTTCATAAGAAGCTAGCACTCCTGGAGTTGATGGATCGAGCTTCATGTGGATACCCTTAGAGATTGTTCATGTGGGCAGCTGAAGCAACAAATATAATCTACACAAGCAGCGATCATTGCATCAAGTTCAAGTATGAGATTCAATCTCATAATCTTTTGTTTTAGATTTTATATGTATGATATCATATCATAAGTCCTAATAAAGAGTATTTATAGATTAGAGCTAATGCATGTTTAGATTAAAATGTTTAATCCAAAGTCTTCCACTGCTATATTTTCAAAAAAGTTTTAAAAATCATGCATGAAATCCCCATACTTTTCCAACAGCCCCCTTGCCCTAAGGCATATATTTGTCAACTCATAAATGAACAAACATGGAAGTTGAGCCAGAACACTCGATTCTATCTCTATCATATGCTGTGATCTACCTGACCTGAGATCTACTCGGGATAGCCTCCTGTAGCAATAGAAACTTTATCTTGCGACGTCACCTATCATTCTCCTGAGTCTTTAATCTTGTGCCCAAACCTCCAACACATGGAGCTCTACCTCACTCTGAGCTCCCACTGGCACCTGAAGCTCTACCACACATTGAGCTCCTTGCTAAGAGGTAGTGTCCTTCATACTTTTTTCCTTCAAGACAATCCTACTACCATGCATGACCTTCAAGATTCTATCATTAGCTCTCTATCTATCACTGCTTGAATCCAATCTACTCAATGAAATTAGATTCCTCTTGGAACTAGGTATTTATCAAATCTCATTAATTTTCTAACTGTTGCATTATATGCCTGCAAGCTGATGGTCTCGATGCCCTTGATCGCATATCTCGATTCATCTGACAATGAACAGTGCCCTCACTATTCTTCAGAGAGTCAAACAGCTTCCCTCTATAATAAACATGATGTAAATATGCAAAATCTAAAATCCAATACTGGAAAGAAGTAGATACCTCATTAGAAACCATAAGCACACAATCATCCGTCTCATCTGTGTTGCTAGCTAGGATCGCCTGTTAGGATATCAACTCGCTCTGATATCAATTATTATGGGAGTTAGGCCAGGACACCACCATATCAAGACCTTTTCAATACTACTTACATTGCACTCGATCACATATAGATACCATAAAAGAAAAAAAAATATAAGATAAGAGATGGTACACAATCAAGTACGTGGACTAGACCAAGGTCTACTTTTAATGGATGTGCAAACTTTATTATGAAAAAAATAAAATCAATAAGAGTCTTTCGATAAGAAATCCAAAAAGTCTTACAAAAACTCTTTAAAATCTTTTAAAAAGTCTCTCAACACCTCCAAGACGTCACTGGCTCTTTGATAAAATAAACGGTTCATCAATCGGAGTTATATAGATTCCAAAAATTCTAAAATAGTATTTTAATAGAAAACCCAATCCCAAACACACTCAAAAAATATTCTGGACCATCTGATCATAATCGGCTTGAATCAAAACCATCCGATCATGCAAATCAATCCAAATCAAGCTCAGATTAAGTCTGGACTATTGAATCACAATCAGCTCGCTCCAAAGCCATTCGATTGCATAATCGGTCCACTAAATCTCTTATGAGCCGTGAAAAGCATGGGAAACACCCGGCTAGTCTATTGGATCATGCAAAACCAGGGGAAATGGACCGCTGGCCCATGTTGTGTGCATGGACCACATGATGGGCCTGGGCATCTATTGGGCTTGCATGCCCATGCGGCCTGTGCCGGCGTGGCCCGCGCCCTTATAGCCTACGCATGCAGGCTTGTGTGCCTGGGCTAGCCCAACATGCGGTATGACTAGCCTAGTGTGCTGCATGCTATCAGGCTGGGCCCATGCCGCTGCAAGGCTACACTGGCCCATGGGCTCCTCTAGTATCCCACGGGCTGTGCCACTCGCTCCGACGTTCCCTTATGCATATCTTCTCCATCTACACTCTGTTTGGACTACTTTTAGACTCGTTGGATTTCATTCGTTGTCCTAGATCTTGTTCTAGACTTATTATGGATTGAATTTTTAGACTTTTTTCTTAACAATCTCGACTCTCTATATTTGGTCTCCACCTATTTGTGAAAGCCTATGATTTGGCTCGCTCCTACATCCTAGGGCACATCTATTATCTCATGGATGAGCAAACATGAAAGTCAAGCCATGCCACTAGATCCCACTTCCATCATGGGTTGTGTCCACTCTGATTAAAGATCTGCTTAAAAAAATCTTCTATGGCAATAGAAACTTTACTCTACGACGTCGCTTGTCATCCTCCTGAGTCTCCTATCTTATGCTCAATCCACCTTCTTCTGAAGCTCCACCTTGCACTAGACTCCTTGCCATAAGGTAGAATCCTCCTACTTTCTTTCCCTAATCACTATCCTACTACCATAAATGATCTTTAGGATTCCTCCATCAGCTTTCCATCTAAAGCCGGTCGAATCTAGTCTGCTCTGTGAGATTA
Source organism: Cocos nucifera (assembly GCA_006176705.1). Classification (NCBI taxonomy): domain Eukaryota; kingdom Viridiplantae; phylum Streptophyta; class Magnoliopsida; order Arecales; family Arecaceae; genus Cocos; species Cocos nucifera. Next base: position 544,644 of record QRFJ01000442.1, on the reverse strand, counting down.
GATTCTTCTTAAAGCTGGATATGTATCAAACCTCATCTAACTTCTTCACTGCTCTATTATAGATTTTCATGCTAATCATCCTGCTACTCTTGATCTCATAGCTCGATCCGTCCGACAAGTGATAGAACTAGATCTAGAATTTCAGGGCTAAATCTTGAAACTTTTTCAAGATCAGGCAGTAGAAGAATAAAATTAATCAAAATTAATTTTAAATTTTAGAAAATATTATAGATCTAAGATCTATTACATGATCATGGCATGTTATTAAATCAAAAATTAAAAATCTAAAGAAACTAAAATATGTTGATCACATCAACATGTATGTACACTACATCTAATGTAGGTATGAAAATAATAGATCAAATCTATTATCTATGTAAGTTAGACATTCTAACTTGCTGATCTAGGCTTGAGGATGATGTTACGAGTTGCACATATGTCCGGCCTCTAGAAGTCATCCACACGAGCTCACGAACCACGAGCAGAAGTTAGATGTAGGAAATTAGCATAGTATGCTAGTACTATGCTAATTCTGCTTTGACGATCGATCTGGAACCACCTTCTTTAAATCTTAGACTCTCCAATTTTCAGAAGAAAGGGAAAGAGATTTTGAACCTAAGACACCTCTCAAAAATCTCTAAAGAAGAAGGAAAAGATCAAAGAAAAAATCCTAGAAGAAGAACCCTTCTTCTTCTTCTTTGTTCTCTCACCTAGACACCTAAATTGGTGTCTATGAAATCCCTACGCCTTAATACTCTTTCTTTTTGATTTTCACACACCCCAAAGATCTCTCAATGATCTAGAATATATCCAAAAATCAGTCTAAAATTCATCCTATATATAAAGATATAGAGGAGTCCTTTTCTAGATCAAATACCTAGATAAGGAATGTTCAAATTGGGCAAGACAAGGAGCGCCCAACTCTTGGGCACACCCTCCTTCTTTTCCACTATGGACCATCAAGTTTTATCATACAAAAACCCCTCTAAAAGCCATGAAAATTCTAAAAAAAATCTAAGTGAAATCGGTGCACTATAGGAAGAGTTTTGGTTTCCTAAAATTGTATCTCATAGAATTTGAAATCAAAACCAATTCCTATTTTGACTTAGTCCATACTTAATTTGTCATGTAAGAAAGAAAGAGAAGGACTTTAGGACGTGGTGGGCTTCTCTTGGGTATGGAGAATTCACTCAAAATCAAAGGAGGCGTGAAGGGTGGGCGTTGGGACTAAGGTGGTGCAAGGAGGGAAGTTCCTAGTCTTACTAGGATTCTTATTTTGACTTAGTCCAACATGGTTTCTCAAACCAAATCAAATCAGAATTAATTCAATCTAATTAAATTAGATCTTAAACTAATTAAAAATTTAATTAAATTAAATTTAATTTTAATTTAATTTTTTAATCAAATTAGAAAATTAGGTTAATCTAAGTCCTAGTTGAACTAGGACTAGTTCTTTCTTGCACTTGGCTTATCCAATAAACCAATTGAACTTGATCCAATCAAGCCAAAACCAAATTTAATTAAATTATATTTAATGAGACTTAATCTTAGCTCTTTGACTTAATCAAATTAAGTTAATTAGCAATCTAATTGCTAATCGATCCTCCTGCAATACTTGCACTAGGTTAAACATCAATCGTATTAATCGTTTAACCCTACAACGATCCTTAATCGTTGATCAACCATCCGATCGGATCATGAACTCTAATGTATGTAACCTCATAGGTCTAAACCTAAGTCGGTAGCATAAGAATAAATTTTTATACTAATCAAAGTGACCATCTAGTAAAGATATCCGACGGTTGGATAGGTCGAATGTGTAGAATAACATCCTTAGAACCCATACAGATATAGTTTCCATATAATTCATCCCCTTAACCAAAATGCTTGTAGGACACCTCAGAATTTAACTGTCAACTCTGATAAGATTGTCCACATTGTATTTCAAAATATCAAATCCATCTGATGGATTATCCTGACCAAAATTTTTTTATATTGAAATACAGTGATACATTTTTCTCTAACTCTTGGAGTGGTCAATTCCATTTTGATCACACTCTGACTTTGCAAGTACTTGATTATGCTCAGAAACCTTTCATTATCAAATTAGAAATTCAGTTAGTCCAGTATCAAAGCACAGTGAGTTGCTTGCAAGTCACTAAGATGATCTCAGGTCTAAGGGATACTTATACCTATATCCCATCAAAGACATTCTTGATAGAAGAATGCTCTAAAGTTGGTCACATTCAATGATGATGTACCGATACTTCTGACCTATATGTCATACTAGTGTCTCTACACTACTTGATTAAGAGGACAACCAACCTATATAGCATACAGCGATCTATGCTCGATAAACACTATCGTCCTAATTAACAACCTATCATTTGATCGTGAACAGATTTAAAGACTAGTCGATAAATCCTCTCTTTGTCGAAGCTAAATTAAATAGTCCTAAGAACTTCATCATAATAATGAAGTTCATTAGAAGATGAATATTTTATAATAAAAAAATATCAAAAATATATTTTATTTATTAATGAATCAATTATAGATACAATGTAGCTCAACCATCAACAGGCTGATGATTGACTTTGGAACATATTTTCCAATAAATTCTACTTATCCTAAAGCCACTAGGCACAGTATCTAACATCCATCTTCAACTCTTGGTTGTCAAACTCTTTTATCGCCAAGGCTTTAGTGAAGGGGTCGGTCAGGTTCTTTTTTTCATAGATCTTCTGAAGGTCGACGTCACGTTGATCTACAATCTTCTAGACCAAGTAGAAGCAGCATAAGATGTGCTTCGTCCACTGGTATGTTTTTGGTTTCTTTGCCTGAGCTATGGCACCAATACTGTCGAAGTAAAGCAGGACTGGACTATCTAAGATGGGTGCTACTCCACGCTCGGTGATAAACTTTCTCAGCTACACAGCTTTCTTCGTAGCATCTGATGCTATGATGTACTCTGCTTCACAAATAAAGTCTGCCATAATATATTGCTTAGAACTTTTCTAGTAGATAGCTCCATCATTTAGAGTAAAGATATATCCCGACATGCTTCTGTTGTCATCATGGTCAGATTGAAAGCTGGAGTTTGTAAATCTCGCAAGTTTTAGATCTGACTCGCCATAAACTAACCATTGGTCCTTAGTATTTTTTAAATACTTAAAGATGGTTTTAACCACTTTTTAGTAATTTTTTCTAGGGTCAGACTGGTATCTACTCACTACTTCTAGTGAGTATGTCACGTCTGATCTCGTACATGTCATGACATACATGCTAGATCCTACTATCGAAGCATATGGGACTCTACTCATATGCTCTCTCTCTCCAGGAGTTATTGGATAATTCATCTTAGAGAGAGAAATTTCATGGCCTATCGAAAAATAGCCCCTTTTGAAATTCTCCATGCTAAACCTCTTCAGTACAGTATCTATGTACGTGGACTAGGATAACCCAAGCATCTTTTTAGATCTCTTTCTATAAATTTTCATCCCTAGGATATAGGATGCTTCACCCAAGTTCTTCATGGAGAACTGTGATGACAATCAGACTTTTATTTTCTGCAGTGTGGGAATGTCATTTTCGATTAAGAGAATGTCATGTACGTACAAGACAAGAAATACCACTACTGGATCAGTTGCCCTTTTGTAAATACAGAGCTCTTCTTCATTCTTAACAAAGCCATACATTTTGATCACCATATCGAAATGCATGTTCCAACTCTGAGATGCCTGCTTTAATCCATAAATGGATCTCTGAAGCTTGCATACCTTGGACTCATCTATGGATGTGAATCCCTCAAGTTATATCATATACACCTCTTCGATCAGCTCTCCATTTAGGATAGCTATCTTCACATCCATCTGCCAGATCTCATAGTCCAGATGGGTAGCTATCGCAAGTATTATCCGAATGAATTTAAGCATTGCCATAGGAGTGAACGTCTCATCATAGTCAATATCACAACGTTGACGATACCTCTTGGCAACCAGATGGGCTTTATAGGTCTTCATCTTTCCATCTGCACCCCTTTTCCTTTTGAAGATCTATTTACACCCAATGAGTTTAACCCCTTCGGATAGGTCAACCAATGTCCACACATCATTGACCTTCATGAGCTCTATTTTGGATTTCATGATCTCAAGCCATTTTTCAGAATCGGATCTCTACATAGCATCCATATAAGTGATCGGATCCTCATCATTCTCATCGAGTTCGATAGGCTCACCATCCTGAATCAAGAAATCGTAGTATCTATTCGGATGATGCGGTACTCTATCGGATCATCTAAATAGTGTAGGTACACTTGACTCTAGATCTGATTTAATCAAATCCGACTCAAGTTCAGCGACAGGTGTTGGTTTTCCTACCTGCTGAACTTCATCAAGTTCAACCTTAAAGGCAATAGCTCCTTTACCAAGAAACTCCTTTTCCAAAAAGGTTGCTTTAAGACTGACGAATATCTTCTATTCATCAGCATGGTAGAAATAGTATCCTTTGGTCTATTTTGGGTACCCTATAAACATGCACTTGTCAGACCTAGATCCAAGTTTATTTGTAACTAACCATTTGACATAAGTCGGGTACCCCTAAATCCTAAATTGTGAAAGTACTGGCTTACGTTCTGTCCATATCTCATATGGAGTCTTAACTACATACTTATTTGGAATCCTATTTAATAGATAACAAGTCGATTAGAGTGCATATCCCTAAAAGGATATCGACAAGCTGGCAAAATCCATCATGGATCTGACCATATCTAACAGAGTCCGATTTCTTCTTTCAGATACATCATTATGTTGTGGTATTTTTTGAGGAGTCCATTGAGAAAGAATTTCATTTTCTTCTAGATATGTGAAAAACTCATCAGAAAGATATTCTCCTCCTTGGTCAGATCGAAGAGTTTTGATACTCTTTTCAGTTTATTTTTCTACTTCACTTCGAAATCGTTTGAACATTTCAAATGAATCTGACTTATCTTTCATCAGATAGACATCCATATCTGGATTGATCATCTATGAAAGTAATGAAGTAGAAATATCCATCTCTGGTACTTGTGCTCATTGGTCCACATACATCAGTATGTACTAGACCTAAAAGCTCAGTGGCTCTTTCACCTTATCCAATAAAAGATAACTTGATCATTTTACCAAGAAGACAGGATTCATAGGTTGGAAGTAATTCACTATCACTAACTTTAAGAATTTTCTCTTGAGTCAACCTGTTTATCATGTTCTTATTTATATAACCTAGCCTACAGTGCCATAAATAAATATCTGACATACTATCTAATCTAGGGTACTTGCCAGTTGAATAAACTATGTTAACAGGTTATGAAAGCATATACACATTATTATTCAAATATCCACAGCAAATAGTAACACCATTCATAATGATATTATAAATTAATTCTTTTATTGATATTTCATAATTATTTTTGGCTAAAAGGCCTACAGAAATAACATTCAAAAATAAACTAGGATAGAAATGACAATCACTAAGAACAACGGTATAAAACTCAAATACAAGTTTTAGAATTTTTAAAGCTAGAACTAAAACTGGTCTTCCATCTCCAATATTTAGGAACCTTTCACCTTGCTCAAATCTCCTACTAACCTGCAATCCCTGCAATGAATTATAAATATGGTAAGGACTACCGATATCCAATATCCAATTCGTAATATCATAAATAGAGAAATTACAAGAAGTTATCATATAAATATCTTGCCCAGCAATCGCTTGCTTCATTCTTTATCTATTTGGATCTAGAGAGGCAATGTACTAAGGACAGTTCCTCTTTCAGTGCCCCCGCTTCTTGCAAAAGAAGCATTCAGCTAGACTCTTATCAAGCTTGATCTTTCTGGTTTGGCCCTACACAGATGTCCTAGCCTAAACTTGCACATTCTTAGCTTTCTTCTTCTTATTCTTCTTTTCTTTCCTAAAGGATCGAGAACCAGAAGATGAACCTTCCATTATGTTCACCGACTCCTTGTGAAGTTGGTGATCCTTCTCAAAGTTCTGAAGCAATCATAGTAACCCATGGTAGTCTACTTCATGCTTTATCATTCTAAAATGAGTAAGAAATGGGAGAAAAGATTTGGGCAATGAGTTCAGTATTGCATCCTTTCCAAGCTGTTTATGCAAAGAAAAGCCAAGCTTGCTCAAATGCTCTATCAGCTCGATCATGTACAATAAATGCTCAATGATAAAGGCACCATCCTGCATCCTAGTGTTGAAGATGGCATAACTAGTCTTGTGCCTCTCCACATTATCGAATGTGCCAAAAAAATTCTCCAACACTTGAAGCATGTCCTTTGACTAAGCCATCTCAAATCCATCACTAAACTCGTCGCTCATAGCAACCAGCATAATGCAGCACATCTTGGTCTAGTCACTGAGCCACTTCTGATAAGTATCTTTAACTATTTCATGTGCATTGGCAACTGACTCCTCAAGTGCAAGATCCATTAATACATATAGGATCCATTCATGCTCTAGGATAATTTTCAACTTTCGGTATCAGCTACTGAAGTTGGGTCCCACCAACTTATCATTGTCCAATAATGATCGGAGCGATAGAAAAGTCATCATATCTGCACAAAAAAGAATTATAATCTAATTAGTAATTAATTTATTAAATCTAAAGATTTAAAATTTAATCAAAAAGTTCTTTCACTATTTTATTTGAATTGGTAGCCTCTACCTTTAATTCAAGGAATTATCCTAATTTCTTAGTGGGTACTAGAATCCACATAGACCGCACATGAGCCCAACTTTAGTTAGTCAATCCATGTACATCTAAGAATATGTTCATAATTAATTATTTTTTTAAATAATTTTTAGTAATTAAATTTTATCTCAGTCCCTAATCAGTTGGCTTTGGCCTCCACTGAAAAGGTCCAGTTAGGTCCAAGCATTAATATGACCATATTTGTCCCATCAAATCAATGAATGATTAGACCCAACTTTGGTTGGCTAACCTAACCACCATTTAGAAAGATGCAGCTAAAAAATCATATAATGAATGATAATTTCATTAGTCGATAAACACCAGGACTTTGGACCTTCAATGATTATCCAACTAATGGACCTATTATCATCCACTTTAACGGAAGGCTATGATCTAATTATCATAATAACTATCTCATTTTAGAGATCTAATAATTTTAGAGGATTTAATTTGAAGATGAGGGAAGGTCAGATGAACCAGCTTATCATGATCCTCCCACTAACTTCACCAAGTCAGCTTAAGGACGACCATTAATAGGCTGGTCTAGGAGCACCTAAATCAGTCAAACTAATTTACCTAGCTGACATGGGTCAGCTCGAATAGTTAAGTGATCCGATCAAAACATAATTTCACCAAAAGACTAGGTATATTCGATTAGTGGGAGGGTCTGCCAAAGCTTGTGTTAGACACCATCAAAAATGGTCAGGTAAGCGGGTTGCCAATTAAAGACCATCGATCTGGTTTACCTTAGATACTAATTGGTTTAATTAGTTTCAATTAGATCAACTTAACAGTTCATGCTGGACCGCATAGCCAAAAATTAAGTCCATCTTGGATCCCGTTAAAGATATGGACTTGACCAACTACAACTATTATAATTAATCTAGAGAATCCTTGACCTAATCTAAGATAATAATTGATTAGATTTAGGCAATTCTCTATTTAAGTCCATTCTTTAATCTAACACTAGGTCTAATCCAATTAATGGACCTAATTCTCACTAACCCATTTAACCCAATGTATTATGATCTCTGTCTTAGGATCTTCAATTCACAATCCTAGATCCAAATCAAACAACTTAATTCTTAATTAAGTTTTGGACTGAGGGTTCGGATTCAACTTTTTGAAAATAATTTTCATGTTTGTAAAATATTTTTACAACATGGTTCTATCAACCAAGTTGCATATTTGATTCATAATTAATATGCAAGTAAAATAAGCATGAAACTACTTTAAATCTAATCTAAACAGATTCATGTAATTGAAATAATTTTAACTATAATCAATCATAAATTTTCTTAGATCAAATCTAACATATTTATGATGATTAAAATTAAATTAAAATATTTTTAATCAAATCATAAGAGTACGTGGACTAGACCAAGGTTTACTTTCACTGGATGTGCAAACTTCACTATGAAAAAAATAAAATCAAATAAATATAAGAAAAACTTACCACTCAATTCTTGTATAAGGGTCTTTTAATAAAAAATTTCAAAAGCCTCACAAAAATGCTCTAAAATCTTTTAAAAAGCCTCTTAGCACCTCCAAGATGTCACTAGCTCTTTGATAAAATAAATAGTTTATCAATCAGAGTTATATAAACTTCAAAAATTTTAAAATAATATTTTAATAGAAAATCCAGTTTCAAACATATTGTAGAATCATTCTGGACCATCTGATCATGATCGGCTTGAACCAGAGCCATTTGATCATATAAATTAGTCCAAATCAAGCTCAGATTAAGTTTGGACTGTTGGATCACAATCGGCTCGCTCCAAAGCCATTTGATTGCATAGTCAGTCCACTAAATCCTACATGAGCTGTGAAAAGCATGGGAAACACCCAGCTAGTCTATTAGATCATGCAAAACTAGGGGAAATGGCCCGCTGGTCCATGCTGTGTGCGTGGACCACATGATGGGCCTAGGCATCCACTAGGCTTGCATGCCCATGCGGCCCATGCTGATGTGGCCCGTGTCCTTATGGCCTGCGCATGTAGGCTCATGTGCCAGGGCTAGCCTAGTGTGTGGCATGACCGGCCTAGTGTGCCGCACACTGTCGGGCCGGGCCCATGCCGCCGTGAGGCTACACTGGCTCGTGGGCTCCTCTACCAGCCCACAGGCTGTGCCACTCACTTCGACATTTCCTTACGCATATCTTCTCCATCTACACTCTGTTTGGACTATTTTTAGGCTTGTTGGATTTCATTCATCGTCCTAGATCTTGTTCTAGACTTATTATAGATCGAATCTTGAGACTTTTTTTTCAACAATCTCCATCTCGACTCTCTATATTCGGTCTCCACCTATTTGTGAGAAACTATAATTTGGCTCGCCCCTACGTCCTAGGGCATGCTTGTTGTCTCATGGATGGCAAACATGAAAGTCGAGCCATGCCACTAGATCCCACTTCCATCATAGGCTGTGTCTACTATAATCAAATATCTGCTCAGAAAAGTCTCCTACGGTAATAGGAATTTTACTCTACGACGTTGCTTGTCATCCTCCTGAGTCTCCTGTCTTGTGCTCGATCCACCTTCATCTGGAGCTCCATCTTGCACTAGACTCCTTGCCATAAGGTAGTATCCTCCTACTTTCTTTCTCTAATCATCATCCTACTATCATGTATGATCTTTAGGATTCCTCCATCAGCTTTTCATCTAAAGTCGATCGAATCTAGTATGCTCAGTGAGATTAGATTATTTTTAAAGTTGGATATTTATCGAACCTCATCTAACTTCTTCACTACTCTATTATGGAGTTTCATGATAATCATCCTGCTGCTCTTGATCTCATAGCTCGATCCATCCGACAGGTGATAGAACCAGATCTAGGATTTTAGGACTAAATCTTGAATTTTTTTTAAAATTAGACAGTGAAAGATTAAAATTAATCAAAATTAATTTTAAATTCTAGAAAATATCTTAGATCTAAGATCTATTATATGATCATGATATGTTATTAAATCAAAAATTAAAAATCTAAAGAAGAAACTAAAACATGTTGATCACATCAACATGTATATACACTACATCTAATGCAGGTATGAAAATAATAGATCAAATCTATTACCTGTACAAGTTAGACATTCTAACTTGCTGATCCAGGCTTGAGGATGATGTAGCAAGCCGCACATATGTCCAGCCTCTAAGAGTTATCTATACGAGTCTACGAACCACGATCAAAAGTCCAATGCAGAAAATCAGCACAGTATGCTAGTATTGTGTGATCCTTCTTTGACGATCGATCTGGATCCATCTTCTTCAAATTTTGGACTATCTAATTTTTAGAAAGAAGGAAAAGAGATTTTGAACCTGAGACGCCTCTCAAAAATCTCTAAAGGAGGAAAAGATCAAAGAAAAAATCCTAGAAGAAAAACCCTTCTTCTTCTTCTTTGTTCTCTCACCTAGACACCTAGATTGGTGTCTATGAAATCCCCATGCCCCAATACTCTTTCTTCTTGATTTTTACACACCCCAAAGGTCTCTCAATGGTATGGAATATATCCAAAATTTAGTCCAAAATTCATCCTACATAGAGAGATATAGAGGAGTCCTTGTCTAGGTCAAATACCTGAAGGAAAATCCTGATTTCCCGGTCCAGGTTCATCCAGATCTGATTAGATCAAGAGATATATTTCAAAAATTTTCTCTTGATCTCAATCAGATCTTGATATATTTCAGATCTGATTATTATTATTTTAATAAATAAAATAAAATAAGATAAATTAAATCAAATTTAATTTACCTGATTTGGGTAATCCTATTACCCTGTAGATGATCCTGATTGCAACGGAAGGTTCTGGATCTTAGCCACGCAAGCGCCTGGCCTCTACCGATATCCACTCGGGTTGGATCTGGAGATCCTCTTCTTCTCTATCACACCTCTAAAAATCAGATCTGGATCTGATCTGGAGGATCTTCAAAACTCTTTTGAAGATCTGCAGTCGTCCTTTTGCAGTAGCACAGCCATCTTGCTTTTGATCGCCTTTCCTTGATCTGAATCGCACCAAACTAAATCCAAAACACTTTTGGACGTGGAGAGCAAGGGGAGAAGAGACTATGGCATGGAGAAGGAGGGGAGAGGCAGCCTTGGGGCGTGGGAAATCTCATTAGAATTAGGGTTGGGCGCAGGGTCTTATTTATAGACCTCTTGTGATCCAACTCCTCTTCCTCTCAACCAATCATAACCCTTTGTGAAATCAGATCTAAATCTGATTGGTTGGAATAGAGACCCCTGTATTCCTCCTTAGAGGGCGCCTAAGACCAGTCAAACAAGATTCTTAGTAGAACTCTGATTGGAATCCAAAAGGGAGGTGGAGTCCTTGTCCAACAAGGACTCCTAGGCGCCTCCTACTTGGGCTCACGCCACCCTTGGCGTGCGCCCTTCTCCTTGCCAGGTTCTGGCAGGGGGACAGGCCCCCACCAGCTCTCCAATAGGTGCATGACATGTGGTCAAAAGTCAAAGGGTCAATGGTCAATGTTTGACCAGTCAAAGGTAGACTTTTGACCAAAGTCAAAGAACAAGAAATGGCAGGTGACCAAAAATGGCAGGTAATGTCTTACAAATAAGACAACCTATTCTGACTTGGACAACCTCCAGTCAGACCATATGAAGGCCTCTGATTGAGCACAAACTCCTTTGGCTCAGTCAGGACAACTTATTTGTGATAGTAAAAGAAGAACGTTAGGTTCAATCGAGTGCTAGCACGATTTCCTTGAACCTAATTGAATCTCATTCAGATCAATTGAACTAGATCAGTTCAATTGATGATCACCAGATTCAAACCCTTATTTGTGTGACCCAGTTAGGTTCAGTTCTGTATGGTAATGGGATATGTCATGATCTCTATCATAGACATCATCGAAACTCCTTTCGATGGATCAGAACTCTTCTGATTCGAACAGCTAGAATGATCGATCATCTAAATCATTCTAATTGCTCCCAAAATCCACCAGTGACACCTAGCAGTATATGGTGGCAACCCATCAGAGCTGAATGCGAACCTCTTGGTGCAGCTACCTGTGTGATTTAGTTCTTCTATCTTGAGCCCCGATCAGATTAGGGTTAAGGTGAACTCGTCAAACCCTAGTCTCTGTCATATGATGTAATCATTCGATTCGAGTCCAATGTGAAAATCTAAATAGAAACTCTTTCTATTATTTCACTCTACCATGGCCATGGATTTCTGGACTTGATTCTCATGATCATCATAGGGCTACTCCTCTACCACCGAGGTAGATAGATCCCATCTTGATGCAATCCAGTTCCTACAATGAACATGCTATAGCCAACATACACCTCAGGGTTCCATATGGCTAGGAGATCGAGTAATGGTGTAGTCAAACTATAACACCCTCAAGGTGAACTGCCGATGCATCTCAGGTCAAAGAACCAGACACACTACTGCAGCATCGAGTCAGTCATTGACGAGAAGGTAGACTCCCTAATGGCTACTCGAGGTGGTCACGCTCAGTGCCCTCGTTCTCTAACGAGTACCTGTACTCTCGCTCCGGTGTCTTCCACACCGTAGACTCAAGACTCATCTACTAAAGAGAAGCGATCGTACACCAACCTTCCGGATCAATCACCATCCTCGTGATGATCCTATGGTCGGGAGCTGTTTATGAGTTAATAATGATTATTCATGTCTTAAATTTTCAACTCTTGAAAATATGAATTATCATTACCATTAACTCAAAGGATGTATCACAGACACTAAATACACAGGTGTGATAGAAAATAATCCATTTTATAAATTATAGTCAAAATTATAATTTTGCCCCTAGAAGTGTATTACAAGTGTCAGCCAATTCTGGCTTCTAGGGCACATATATCTAACAATACCTAGACAAGGAATGGGCAAGACAAAGGGCTCCCAACTCTTGGGCACCCCCTCCTTCTTTTCTATAGTGGATCATCAGGTTTTGTCATACAAAAACCCCTCTAAAAGCCATAAAAATTCTAGAAAAAATCTGGATGGAATCGTTGCACTATAGGAAGAGTTTTGGTTTCCTAAAATTCTATCTCATAGAATTTGAAATCAAAACTAATTCCTACTTTGACTTAGTCCACACTTAATTTACCATGTAAGAAAGAAAGAGGAGGACTTTAGGACGTGGTGGGCTTCTCTTGGGCAAGGAGAATTCATGCAAAATCAAAGGAGGCATGAAGGGTGGGCATTGGGACTAAGGTGGCGCAAGGAGAGAAGTTCTTAGTCTTACTAGGATTCTTATTTTGACTTGATCCAACATAGTTTCTCAAACTAAATCAAACCAGAATTAATTCAACTCAATTAAATTAGATCTTAAACTAATTAAAAATTTAATTAAATTAGATTAAATTAGATTTAATTTAATTTAATTTTTTAATCAAATTATGAAATTGGGTTGATCCAAGTCCTAGTTGAACTAGGACTAGTTCTTCCTTGCACTTGGCTTATCCAATAAACCAATTGAACTTGATCCAATCAAGTCCAAATCAAATTTAATTAAATTATATTTAATTAAATTTAATCTTAGCTATTTGACTTAATCAAATTAAGCCAATTAGCAATCTAATTGCTAATCAATTCTCCTGCAATACTTGCACTAGGTTAAAGATCAATCGTATTGATCGTTTAACCTAAGAACGATTCTTAATTATTGATCAACCATCTGATCGGATCATGAACTCTAATGTATGTGACCCCATAGGTCCAAACCTAAGTTGGTAGTATAAGAATAAATTTTTGTACTAATCAAAGTGATCATCTAGCAATGATACCCAATGGCCGGATATATTGAATATGTAGAACAATATCCTTAGAATCCATGCAGATATAGTTTTCATATAATTCATCCTCTTTACTAAAATACTCGTAGGATAGCTCAAAGTTCAATTGTCAACTCTGATAAGGTTGTCCACATTGTATTTTAAAATATCAAATCTATCTGATGGATTACTCTAACCAAGATTTTGCTATATTGAAATATAGAATACATTTTTCTCCAACTCTTGGAGTAGTCAATTCCATCTTGATCATACTCTAACTTTGCAAGTACTTGACTATGCCCAAAATGAAGGGAAATCCTGATTTCCCGATCCAGGTTCGTCCAGATCTGATCAGATCAAGAGATATATTTCAAAAATTTTTTCTTGATCTCAATCAGATCTTGATAAGTTTCAGATCTGATTATTATTATTTTAATAAATAAAATAAAATAAGATAAATTAAATCAAATTTAATTTACCTGATTTGGGTAATCCTATTACCCTGTAGATGATCCTAATTGCAGCGGAAGGTTCTGGATCTTAGCCACGCAAGCGCCTGGCCTCTACCGGTATCCACTCGGGTTGGATCTGGAGATCCTCTTCTTCTCTATCACACCTCCAAAAATCAGATCTGGATCTGATCTGGAGGATCTTCAAAACTCTTTTGAAGATCTGCAGTCGTCCTTTTGCAGCAGCGCAGCCTTCTTGCTTTTGATCGCCTTTCCTTGATCTGAATCGCACCAACCAAAGTCCAAAACACCTTTTGGACGTGGAGAGCAAGGGGAGAAGAGACTATGGCATGGAGAAGGAGGGGAGAGGCAGCCTTGGGGCGTGTCTAATAGCATTGGAATTAGGGTTGGGCGCAGGGTCTTATTTATAGACCTCTTGTGATCCAACTCCTCTTCCTCTCAACCAATCACAACCCTTTGTGAAATCAGATCTAAATCTGATTGGTTGGAATAGAGACCCCTGGATTCCTCCTTAGAGGGCGCCTAAGACCAGTCAAACTGGATTCTTAGTAGAACTCTGATTGGAATCCAAAAGGGAGGTGGAGTCCTTGTCCAACAAGGACTCCTAGGCGCCTCCTACTTGGGCTCACGCCACCCTTGGCGTGCGCCCTTCTCCTTGCCAGGTTCTGGCAGGGGGACAGGCCCCCACCAGCTCTCCAATAGGTGCATGACATGTGGTCAAAAGTCAAAGGGTCAATGGTCAACGTTTGACCAGTCAAAGGTAGACTTTTGACCAAAGTCAAAGAACAAGAAATGGCAGGTGACCAAAAATGGCAGGTAATGTCTTACAAATAAGACAACCTATTCTGACTTGGACAACCTCCAGTCAGACCATATGAAGGCCTCTGATTGAGCACAAACTCCTTTGGCTCAGTCAGGACAACTTATTTATGATAGTAAAAGAAGAACGTTAGGTTCAATCGAGTGCTAGCACGATTTCCTTGAACCTAATTGAATCTCATTCAGATCAATTGAACTAGATCAGTTCAATTGATGATCACCAGATTCAAACCCTTGTTTGTGTGACCCAGTTAGGTTCAGTTCTGTATGGTAATGGGATATGTCATGATCTCTATCATAGACATCATCGAAACTCCTTTCGATGGATCAGAACTCTTCTGATTCGAACAGCTAGAATGATCGATCATCTAAATCATTCTAATTGCTCCCAAAATCCACCAGTGACACCTAGCAGTATATGGTGGCAACCCATCAGAGCTGAATGCGAACCTCTTGGTGCAGCTACCTGTGTGATTAAGTTCTTCTATCTTGAGCCCCGATCAGATTAGGGTTAAGGTGAACTCGTCAAACCCTAGTCTCTGTCATATGATGTAATCATTCGATTCGAGTCCAATGTGAAAATCTAAATAGAAACTCTTTCTATTATTTCACTCTACCATGGCCATGGGCTTCTGGACTTGATTCTCATGATCATCATAGGGCTACTCCTCTACCACCGAGGTAGATAGATTCCATCTTGATGCAATCCAGTTCCTACAATGAACATGCTATAGCCAACATACACCTCAGGGTTCCATATGGCTAGGAGACCGAGTAATGGTGTAGTCAAACTATAACACCCTCAAGGTGAACTGCCGATGCATCTCAGGTCAAAGAACCAGACACACTACTGCAGCATCGAGTCAGTCATTGACGAGAAGGTAGACTTCCTAATGACTACTCGAGGTGGTCACGCTCAGTGCCCTCGTTCTCTAACGAGTACCTGTACTCTCGCTCCGGTGTCTCCACACCGTAGACTCAAGACTCATCTACTAAAGAGAAGCGATCGTACACCAACCTTCCGGATCAATCACCATCCTCGTGATGATCCTATGGTCGGGAGCTGTTTATGAGTTAATAATGATTATTCATGTCTTAAATTTTCAACTCTTGAAAATATGAATTATCATTACCATTAACTCAAAGGATGTATCACAGACACTAAATAAACAGGTGTGATAGAAAATAACCCATTTCATTAATTATAGTCAAAATTACAATTTTGCCCCTAGAAGTGTATTACAAGTGTCAGCCAATTCTGGCTTCTAGGGCACATATATCTAACAATCTCCCACTTGTCCTAAAGCCAATTGGCTACAAGTCTAAGTCCCATCTTCTCAAGGTGGGCTTCGATCTTCTGCTGGCCCAACGGCTTTGTAAGTGGGTCTGCCACATTATCTGCGGAGTTGACTCTCTTGACCTCAACGTAACCTTTCTCAAGGTAATCGCGGATGAGATGATATCGCCGCTCAATGTGCTTGGACTTCTGGTGAGACCTCGGCTCCTTAGCAAGGGCTATGGCGCCATTGTTGTCGCAGTAAAGAGGAATGGCATCTGATGGCATTACTCCAATTTCTGCAGCAAACTTCTTGTACCAGAATGCTTCCTTTGCAGCCTCTGATGCAGCTATATATTCTGCTTCCATGGTGGAATCTGCTATCACAGTTTGCTTGGAACTCTTCCAGCTGACAGCTCCACCATTGCACACAAACAGACTTCCAGATGTCGACTTTCGATCATCTATATCAGACATGAAGTCCGAGTCTGTGTATCCTTGAACTTGGAGTTCTCCATTACCAAAGACCAACATCATATCCTTAGTTCTTCTCAAGTACTTAAGGATACATTTCACAGAAGTCCAGTGTTCTTCACCTGGATTTGACTGATATCTGCTTGTGACACTCACAGCATGGGCTATATCAGGTCGTGTACATAGCATGGCATACATGAGGCTCCCTATTGCAGAAGCATAAGGGATCTTGCTCATGCGTTCTATTTCCTCAGGTGTGCTGGGGCACATCTTCTTGGAAAGATGAATACCATGTCTGAAGGGTATTAATCCCCTCTTAGAGTTTTCCATACTAAACCTCTTTAGTACTTCCTCTATGTACATCTTCTGTGAAAGTCCTAGCATCCTATTCGGTCTATCCCTATAGACCTTAATTCCTAGAATAAAGGATGCTTCACCTAGGTCTTTCATGGAGAATTCCTTAGGACAACCACATCTTGACTGATGTCAACATGGGAATATCATTCCCAATAAGGAGGATGTCATCCACGTACAATACGAGGAAGACAACAGCGCTCCCACTGACCCTTTTGAAAACACATGGTTCCTCTTCATTTTTGATGAAACCAAACTTTTTGATCACATCATTGAAACGAGTGTTCCAGCTCCGAGATGCTTGCTTAAGTCCATATATGGACCTTTGCAGCTTGCAAACCTTGTGATCAGTATCACTGGATGTGAAACCTAGCGGCTGTTCCATATAGATATCTTCCTCAAGATATCCATTTAGGAATGCCGTTTTCACGTCCATTTGCCATATTTCATAATCGAAATAGGCTGCAACAGCAAGCAATGTGCGGATGGATTTTAGCATAGCTACCGGGGAAAAGGTATCCTGATAGTCAATGCCTTCACGTTGACTATAACCTTTTGCCACCAGTCTAGCCTTGAATGTCTCCACATTCCCATCTGCACCAATCTTTCTCTTGAAGATCCATTTACACCCAATAGGTACTATACCTTCTGGTGGATCTACCAAGGTCCAGACTTGGTTTGAGTGCATCGAGTCGAATCTTCTGACTTCATTGCCTCAAGCCATTTCTCGGAGTCGATATCTGATATCGCCTCGTTGTAGGTTTTGGGATCATCACCATGAGCACCATTACCTATGAGGAACATTTCCTCTACATCCTCTGAAATAATACCTAAGTATCTTTCAGGGGGACGGAAAACTCTTTCCGATCTACGAGGTGGAGGAGGTAGTGTTCTTATTGGCTCAACCTGATTTGGTTCCACTTGGTCCTTAGCTCGTTCTGCTTGTGAGACTTTCTCATCAAGCTTAATCTGCTTTCCAATGCCACTATCTTGAATAAACTATTTTTCAAGAAATATGGCATGTCGACTCACAATCACATTGTGGTCTTCTGGAATGTAGAAATAGTATCCTAATGACTCTTTAGGATATCCTATGAATCGAGCTCTAAAGGACCTAAACTCTAACTTGTCCGCTTGTTGTCTTTTGACATGAGCCGGACAACCCCAAATTCTGAGATGACTCAGACTTGGTTTCTTACCGTGCCATATCTCATACGGTGTGGTAGGAACGGTTTTAGAGGGAACCCTATTCAGTAAATAGATTGAAGTTAATAATGAATGTCCCCAAAGAAAATCAGGGAGGTCTGTGAAGCTCATCATGGATCGAACCATATCCAATAGAGTCCGATTTCTCCGTTCTGAAACCCCGTTGAGTTGAGGTGTTCCTGGTGGAGTCCATTGAGAGACTATGCCATTTTTCTTAAGATAGTCTAGGAATTCCCGGCTAAGGTATTCACCTCCTCGATCTGATCGAAGAACCTTAATGGGTTTTCCAGTTTGTTTTTCTACTTCATGTCTGAATTCTTTGAACTTTTCAAAGGCTTCAGACTTGTGTCTCATAAGATACACATACCCATACCTAGATAGATCATCGGTAAAGGTAATGAAGTAGACAAAATTGCCTCTAGCCGGCACATCGAATGGGCCGCACACATCAGTATGTACTAGGGCAAGGAGATCTGTGGCCCTCTCCCCATGTCCAACAAAAGGGAGTTTAGTCATTTTGCCTTGAAGACAAGATTCACAAGTTGGATATGACTCAAAAGTCAATGGACTCAATAGCC